>CAOLHI010000175.1:600000-902778 GCA_948474755.1 Ctenosaura bakeri
GCTATCATGTCCCCTCTCAACCTTCTCTTCTGCAAACTAAACATCCCCAGCTCTCTAAGTCTATCCTCATAGGGCATGGCTTCCAGGCCTCTCACCATTTTGGTCGCCCTCCTCTGGACATGCTCCAGCTTGTCAATATCCTTCTTGAATTGGGGTGCCCAGAACTGGACACAGTATTCAAGATGGGGTCTAACCAAAGCAGAGTAGAGTGGTACCAGTACCTCCCTCGATCTAGACACCATACTCCTATTGATGCAGCCGAGAATTGCATTGGCTTTCTTGGCTGCCGCATCACACTGCTGACTCATGTTCAGCTTGTGGTCTATGAAGACTCCTAGATCCCTTTCACACGTACTGCTATCCAGCTACGTGTCCCCCATCCTATATTTGTGGATTCCATTATTTCTACCTAAGTGTAGGACCTTACACTTCTCTCTGTTGAATTTCATTTTGTTAGCCTTGGCCCAGCTCTCCAACCTGTCCAGGTCATTTTGAATTTTGATCCTGTCCTCTGGCGTATTAGCAACCCCTCCCAATTTGGTGTCATCTGCAAATTTGATTAGCATGCCCTCTATTCCTTCATCCAAGTCATTGATAAAAATATTGAACAACACTGGGCCCAGGACAGAACCCTGTGGCACCCCACTAGTCACTTCTCTCTAGGATGAAAAGCAGCCATTCGTGATCACCCATTCGGTTCGATCGGTCAACCAATTACAAATCCAACTAATAGTAGCCCTGTCCAGCCCACATTTAACTAGCTTCTTTGCAAGAATGTCGTGGGGAACTTTGTCAAAGGCCTTACTGAAATCGAGATATGCTACATCCACAGCATTCCCTTCATCTATCAAGCTAGTAACTCTATCATAAAAAGAGATAAGATTAGTTTGGCATGACTTATTTTTGAGAAATCCATGTTGACTTCTCGTGATTACCGCGTTGCTTTCTAAATGATTAGAAACTGACTGCTTAATGATCTGCTCCAGGATCTTACCGGGTACTGATGTCAGGCTGACTGGGCGATAGTTATTTGGGTCCTTTTTTTCCCCCTTCTTGAAGATGAGGACAACATTTGCTCTCTTCCAGTCTGCTGGAACTTCTCCTGTCCTCCAAGATTTCTCAAAGATTATAGCAAGCGGTTCCAAAATGACCTCTGCCAGCTCTTTTAATATCCTAGGATGCAATTCATCTGGCCCTGGAGACCTGAATTCATCCAGTGTGTCCATGTATTCCTGTACCACCTCTTTACCTGTTATGTGCCTCATTTCCCCTTTGGGCATTATTTCCAGAGATTCAAGTTTGTGAAACCATCAGTGGAAAAGGCTATCCAGGCAATTCAGCCAAACATAATCGAATAGCTAAAGCTGGGTCAAACAAAAACAGGTCATCTTGTTTAATAATAATAATAATAATGTTTATTTATAATGCGCTTTTCACTGAAGGGTGAAACATCAACATATACAATCAGAGACAAAGACAATAAATCATAACACCACAACGATACATGGAATGAAATCCCCAACACCCCACCGGTCACTACCCAGCACAGCATCACTACCCAGCACAACTCAGTGGCTTAAGATGGTGAATCAAAGAGGAAGGTCTTCAACTATTTGTAAAAATCAGTGAGATCCTCCTCCAGCTGGAGGTCCAAAGGAAGACCATTCTACAAATGTGGAGCAAGATCTTGAAAGGTTCAAAGCCTTGACAGAGCTGTGCATATTGGTGGAACAGACAGTAATCCCTTGCCTGTAGATCTTAAATTCCTGGATGGAACATACCATACAAGCCAAGCTGCATGGTACTGAGGAATGTTGGAACACAAAGCCTTAAATACCAGGATCAAAAGTTTGTAGTAGGCCCTGGCCTGAACTGGTAGCCAGTGAAGGGATCTATGGGGAAAAGAAGCAGGTGAATATTTTGTCAGATTTAAAGCAACCTATTTTTTTTTTTAAAAAAAAAACTCATACCCAAATGTTTCCTCAATATATATAATCAAGAGCTGTCTTTGAGCCATATCATACAACAGCATCCAAATAATAACCAGCAACCTAGTAATAATGCTAGGTCAGTTCTTCTGCAGTATCTCTAAAATCAGATGAAGGAATAGAGTTTAGAGTCACTAGCACTGTGATTAGTCTTATGCTCCAAATCTTCAGTTGACTTCTCCTAGTGGTCTCACATAGATTTTAATAACAGCAAACACAGTTGGATGAATAGAACTTGTGATGAAAACTTTTCATATCTTTACATCCATGGAAATTGTTCCAAAAATAATCCCACAGATTAAAAATATCTAATCAGAAAAGGCTCTTGGGCATTGATCTATCCTCTCTCATAAACTAAACATTTTAATAAGTTGTACATTTATTCATCAGTGTACATTGCAAGGGGGGCAAAAAAACCTTATTTCCTTTTAAGCAAATGAGAAATACTAATTGTAGTGAGAGGTTTACCAGACTAGGAAGTTTAATTCAACAGATTAAAAACCTATTATATCTCCACATCATAAAGCAATATTAATTGCACTGTTATTAAAGAATGTCTTCTGATTTGACTGTGTTTAATGACTTCGCAGGAATAAATGCAGTGCAGTAATATTTACAACAAAATTAAAGGCTGCTGGACAGCAAATGTCATGTTCAACATTATACAACACAAAAAAGGTTTCTGTTTATAGATTTCATTATCAACTGGATTTATGTTCAGAATGTCTAATCTGTCCTTTTTATGGGAAACCCCACATTGACCTTCATTATCAGGAGGCGGATTTAAATTGTATACAATGCTGCTGTTTAATCAGCTTTATTTTACTTTCCTTGAAAGCAGTCCAGGGGCTTAGTGAGCCCCTGTTAAACCCAAAATTTAACTGGCCAAATGTCCTACACGTTTTTGTTCTGCTCTTACAAGTCTGGCCAGGCTGACAGTTGTCAATTAGAAAGAGATGCAGTACTTAGAATGTACTGGAAAAAAAAAAATAACAATTGTCCAGTATCCTGAGTGGGAGGAGTACAGAAGCTTAATAAATATCCTATGTATTTCAAACATATTCATTAGAAATTTCCCATTGTGCTTCTAGTAGGCATTTGATAGAATAGGTGAGATCAGGGTGATTGATGACCCTCACCAAAACATGTCTTGAATGAAAAGGCATTTTATGAGGGTCACTTTTACATGATAATTGTTTCATATTATTACACCTACTGATCTGCTGACAAAAAGAATTTTATCCAGTAGAACAGTAGAATGTCTATGAGCATTCCTCTGTTATCCCATTACCTGATGAATAGGTCAAACCAAAGAGAATTGCTAAATGATTTTTAAGACACTTTGTTTCCCAAAATATTTTCACTGAGAGTCAATTCACCAGAGACTGAATGAAAGTATTAGAATCGAATATTTGCATATTCTATACAGAGTAGTATGCCTATCATAACCAACACATTATCCACAGGACAGACACATGAGGGTTCTTGCACACCTGGACAATGGCAAGAAGATAGGTGTCACCTTCAAAAATCAACTGATTTTTGCAGCAGCCAAAATCAATAGATTTGCAGCAGCCAAATTCAATCCCATCTTGTCCATGAAAATCATGTTGTTAGTGAATGACAGCGAGCGGTTACAACTTAAAAGATCCTCATCCAAAAAAGGGCTGCCTAACCCCCAGGTCATTAGTGACTATTCCAAATGTCTATATGTTATATGACTCTCACCCATCTATGACAAGTATGGACCCTGGTTGAATATACAGCACTGCCATGGTTAGCTTCCCAGTCTTCAGATCTACTGCTCAATTCAGCACTACTGTGGTTGAATGAAGTGATTCAAATCCAGGCACTGGAGAGTTAATCATGCAAAGATCAGACCTTGGATGGATAGATCTCTCAGTTTTGGTTCCTCCCAAATCTGAGATTTTAAAATTTCAAATTCTTTTCATTTTGAATATGAAGAAATTTGCTGATTTTTGTTAATTGTTTGTGAAAAAAATGTTCTGAAACATATTTTTCATTCAAGTTTGCACTAGAAAGGCTATTTCTCAAACTTTGGGCCTCACTTGTTGGCATGCTTATGTCAGTCTTACAACAGGTTGCAGTAGGGTCTACTTCTGACACACATAGTTGAGGGTCAATTGGATCAAAATTAAGAAAGAAGAATAACTGAATTAAGAAAGAATAATGAGTGGGACATTATGTGGCAGGTCTTCAAGATCTTACAAACTTGTTGTCTGTCTGCCACTGTCTTATTCATATGGATGCACTGACAATTGTGCTAGACAGAAGATCTATCTTCTCAAAAATGAGGTTTATCACCAGAAACCTGGTGAAAGGGGTGGCATTGTGCTTGATCTGAGATTTGGTAAACCTTCTACAAGCATACTTAACTTACGAAAAATTTGGCTAGGGTGGGGTGAGGATTTTGCTTAGTTTTTCTCTGTTTTTGATGGATGCTATCACATTTCTCATATTTCTTCATGAATGGCCTAGAAAAAAGTTGATTTTTTTAAAGAAAAAAAATGTAGAAGAAAGCAAAATGAACACATCCACCCATCCAGTGCTCATCTTAAAAGCACAGGTTTGAATCCTGTGTGTTGTAATGCTGAGCGAGGGTTGCCACTTTAGTTTCCTTTTTTCACAACTCCATGGCAAGTAAGTGGATTATGGGTGTCATGAAGATAGACATATCTGTACCTAATGTACCTGGCAGGTATAGACAAGTAAGAATTTTATCATCTGCTTTTTGATAATAACTTACACACACTTGTCACCATGAAAGAACTTGAAATTGTAAAAAGGTAGATCTGGGGGGAAAGTGAAACTGGCAGTCCTACTCATTCCTAGGTCTGGTGTACCTTTGATCTTGTGGGCTACTCCATGAAAAGTGTGAAAAGTTGCCCTGTTTGGATGTTTTATGTGTGTGTGTCTGGAGGGTAACTCTGTTCAAACAAGTAATCAAGTAATCCATTCCAACCTGAATTGGAATGGCCTGGGGAAGAAACTCTAATATTATATGTAAAAACTTTCCCAAAACTTCTCCCCAAGGCAAAATATGGGTGGAATGAGAAGGGTGACTCAACAATGATAAGCAAAAGCAAATGGGGATGAAAGAGCAGCTATGTTTCACCAATCTGGTGAAAGACTTTTTTTCCTGCAATACGATGACATTCCAGTACTGCTTCTGCAGACTTTTTTTTTTTTCACTAGAGGTCAGAGTTGTGCTGGTAGATCCACAGCAAGTCAGCCACAATAACTTATGCTAATTAATCACATCTTGACAGGGAGACAGAAAACAAAGAGGGATATTTTGAAATAGTCTAAAAAACCCTGTAATTTCTATGTGTATCTGGTGAGGTGGGAAGCTATAGATATTAAGTATCTCCTGCAAGATAATATTCTTACAGGCCAACTTAATAAATTGTAAATATGGAAAACACAAAAGGAAGTCCATAAAGGAGGGATAGAATCTTTAGATCAATTGATTGATTGATTATCCACCACAAATGCTCCATTGTTCATTAATTGTATTATAATTTATTTGTGTTTACGTGTGTCTGCCAATTAAATAATTTTATATTTAGTGCCTTTAGGAGACCTTCAAAGGTCCATGTAGAATGCCAGATAAAAGATCAGGGACTTTTATTGATTTCTTATTGATTTTATTGCATTTATCACCCTGGATGCCATTTCAGCATTACTCTTTCTTTCACTGGCATGTAATAGGAGAAGCTTTACGCAGAACACATGAGAGGAGCTCATGGTGCAGTCCTTCCTCTTGCCAGTTGCTGGGAAAGTGACAGCAGAGTGGCTGGTACAGGATGAAACTGTAGCATGGTGTCCTCTCATATTGCTTCAGCTAAAGGGATGCTTCAAGAATTTGATCTTTGGGACATCCAGAACAAGCCATCCTGATCCACATGAAGAATATGGTTGGAACTTTCTTATTTGCCAGATTCTGCATCTCCTGAATGTTCTGAGGCTCAAAACAAGTATGAAATTATCTTTCCAAATTAGCCTTTTAAATCTGTGTTTATATATCTAATGCACATGTGGTCAAAGAGTAACCCAATAGCTTCATGAAACCTGTCTGCACCATTGCTGTTCTTCTAGAATCCCCTCCTGGTTAAAAAAATGGGGAAAAGATCAAAAATATTTTTCCCAAGCAGAGAGGGAAAAATACCTTTGTTTTCATCCCCTGGCCCTTTTAGGTCCATAAGAGGACTTTTCCTAAAAGAAAAAGTGAAAAAGAATAACTTACATTCATTTTCTGTTGAAAAAAAAAAAGTTCCAGAGTACCCAAAACAAGAGCAAAATTACTTCCATGGCCCCAGAGGACATTTAAGGTCAAAATTATTATTTATTTTTTTAAGGTGGGGATATAGTAAGGCTGAGGCCCTCTGAATTCCTAGAGAGGCTAATGCAATTAGCATAGCCACTCACAGTCTCCCATCAATGATTTAATGTGTATCTTTTAAAGAGAAAGCTCATTTAGAATGGTATCTAAATTAACATGTAGCTAAATATATATTTAAGTATGAAATTTTATGTGAAAACAGGAAAAAACAGAGTTAGGGATAAACATCTGCAAAACAACACAAACTGAAAAGGGACTGACATGGCCACCTCTACCAGAGTACCTCATGGTACCTCAACAGTGACGGAAGCTGCCATCTGCATAACATATGAATAGGTATGGAATGTTACAAGAAAAGTATATGTGCCTCATTGAAGGGCTACCAATGAAGCAGAGACGGGGAAAGTACATCTCTAGACCACAAATGGTATTCTAAGGTTCAGGCAAACTGTGTTGCCCCCATATGGATTCATAGACAGAAACCTGGGCCAGTATCCACTGTAGTTTCCTCCTTCTACTGTAGGACCAACTTATTCATTTCCCAGTCCTCTGATTCAGATTAAAATCATCCAAGATAGTAACCCAAAGGTAGAAGCTCTCATACCTTTTATCTAGGGCTCATTTCTACACTATTCCACTATATATATGGAACTCAGAATTAATGTCCATTGTTTGCAGTGGGAATTGCATCTCAGAATGCTTTTTACAGCTTTATAGGTCAAAACCAAGATGGAATTTGGAAACAAACTGGAGACCATGAAAATTCTTTTAAGATTGGTGCTACATGGTTCCTTAAAATGCAAACCTGACATCCAACCATATGCTGAATTTTGCACTAGCTGCAGCTTCTGAACACTTTTCAAGCCAGCCTCATGATGAGTGTGATTCATTACTCTAATTGGGAAGTAACTAAGGCATGGTGCACTATGATCAGATCTTCCTTCCCCGCAAAAGGACACAGCTGACATAGCAACTGAAACTGAGTTGTTTCAGATGGTATGTTTGGTATGTCCTTTTCTGGGGAAGGAAGATAGAAACTATCCTTATGGGGAAGGATAGAAAAAATTGGTACTCCAGGCCACTGCAGAACCTGACATTTCAGAAGCAGCACCAAGAATAGCTCCAAGAACATCTCCAAGCTTATGAACCTGATCTTTCAGAGGGAATGCAATCCCATCCAGAGCAGACTGTGATCCCAACCCCACACTGGGAAATAGCATTCTCTTCTCGTCTGGATTGAGCTTCAATTTATTCACACACATCCAGTTGTTCACTGCATCTGGACAATGATCCAAGACTTCCATAGCCTCTTTGGTTGTAAAAGAGAGATAGAACTGGGTATCAGCATACTAATGACAATCAGCTCCAAAACACTCACACCGAGGCTTCAAGTAGATGTTAAGAAACATAGAGAACAATATGCAGTCCTATGGAACCCCACAATCTTAATTGACAAAAAATCTGAATAACAATCCCCCAGTACCATTGTCAGGAAACATTCAGCCAAAAAAAGACTAGAACCGCTGCAGAGCAATCCCCCAAAGTCTTATATTGGCCAAACGGCCCAGAAGCAGAAAAAACAGGGATGAACTGCCTCTGTTCAGTTGCCAGTACAGCTCACCCACCAAGGAGACCAAAGCTGCTTCTATTCTATAAGGTCTGGAACCAGATTGGAATGGATACATATAATCCAATTCATCCAAGAAAGCCTGGAGTTATACTGCCCCCCTTGCATTAAGAACTTACTTAAGAAGAGGAGATTAGAACCTGGCCAATATTTGCATGGGGGAGGGGGTCCAATGAAGTTTTCTTCATCTTCATTGAAGGTCATATCCAACAAGCTACCTGTCCTTTGGAAGTTCTAATCAGTCAGGATGTACAAGTGGTTGGCCTCATTTGTCAAAGCAATTTGTCCACATCATCATGTTAAACAAAGTGAAACTCATCCATCAAAATGGACAATTTGTGCTTAAAGTACTTCCCCAGACTCTAATGTCAAGTCAGAATAGGTCCAGAGAATTTCCTCTGCAAAGTATTTAGCAATATGATCACAAAATCATCACAATACATTTCTGAGGACTTCTCTTCAGCAGTCTGATGGAGCAAGGGTTAAGACTGCATCTTTCAAGATTTCACTGATGTTTCTTTGTTGTCCTCACAGCTGTGGAGTAGGATCTAAAATGGGTCTTAACCCTTGCTCCATCAGATTCATCCTAAGTCCCTCTCCACCATAGCTGTAGTCATCTCTCCAAGGGCTTCTTTGCTTTGAGCACCTTAGAAAACCAGAGACAGTGCTCTGAGTTCAAGTAAATGCTGTTTAGGACCGACTATGTTGATTGATCAGGTCATCTTCCTATTCCACAAATCAACGAGGGCCTCAACAGAGACACCAACATTTGCAATTGGAAAATCTTTCTGAACAGAAATTCTTCTGGATCTATTAGTCTCTTAGGATAGACCTATTTTAATGGCTTCAGCACTCCTGCAGAGTTTAAGAGTCCTAGCCAATCTACATCCTATCACGTGGTGATCTGTTCAAGACAATTGAGTTATTTCAAGTTCCCCTATCCATAGATCACCCTCATTCTGACCAGCAAAAAAACAGATCAAGAGTGTAGCAATGGGAGTAGGGACCAATCCTGGCAATTCTCTGTTTCACGTCACCATTTTCATATGTTGGTAATTATTAATATGCTGCTTCTATGTAAAATTGTGCCCTGTTTTACATCCAATCAGTACATAAAGTTTTTTTCTTCTTAATGAAATTGGCAATTTATTGTCAAGAAAGAAGTGTCATTGTCTTAATAAATCTTAAGATCATTTTCAGGAAAAAAAAAGTCCTTCTACAAATAAACTTGGGGAAAAATAGATACCAAAAAAAGATAAATTCTTGCATTATAAGAGCAGAATGTTCTTAAGGGAATATGCTATGGGATATGAAAACATATTTTATCTCTTCTTTAAAAAGACTGAAATCAAATAGCCATTGGGAAGATTAGAGGATATGAAAGACAGCAAATTTTGAAAAGATGTGAAGGTCAACATTTTTACATAGCTTTCTGAAGAGCCTATGAACCTCCATTCTTTTACCTAGAGGGAAATGGTATTTCTGTCACTTCCTTCTTCCACAAATACACAGGACAGCTCTTGGGTACATATTTTTCAACCTGAATAAAGAATAGCAATATTGTGAAACCTCAGCAGAATATGCAGCTTACATCATAATGACAAACATTGATGCTCTGAGTTTCTGGAAGGGTTGCGATATCTTAAAATAAAATTATGAGGTATTTTCTGGAATTAATCATACTTAATGTGCTGGACCTAGTCAAGCTTAGAAAGCAGTAGATGGCTTTGGCTGCTCTTGCTAAGCCACTGAAATCAATGTGTTTTAAGTTGCAATGACTAAATTAAGTCTCCTTGATTTCATGGAGTGTTGTATATGTTACTTTGTATATGTTACTTTATAATTCGGTGATAATGAGTCTCTATCTCTCTTTTTCTCCTCCTCTTTCTTTCTCCCCCCATCTTTCTGTGGCAGCATATCACAGCCAGATATTACTCTAGATGTCTCAATATTTGACCATATGTCAAATTTGTCATTTAAGGGGCAGTACCCAGTTTCAAATCCAAAAAATGAAATTCCAAGCAGATGTTTCCTAGAAACAAAAAAGGACACCTTGCCATAACTCATTTGGGAAGTGATTTTTTTAGCAGGGCTAGGAAACAGGAGATGAATTTTTGAAGTACTGCTGCTAAGATTCCTAAGGCAAGAAAAATGTGGGTAAATAGAAGAAGTCTAAGGTGTTTTGCTACTCAGCATCTTGAGGTTAAAAAAGTACTTATTAGGGCTCAGAACATTAACTTGTTAGTTTTTACCTTTTAAAAGGAACTTTCTAGGCCCCATATCGAGATTGTTGATGTGACAAATGGGTAGACTCTTGTCATCTATATAATGGTCCCGATTCAGAATGGAGTAATAGCAGCTGCTCTTTACCTTTGAACAGTTATGTATTTATCAGTTGGATGGAAACTCCACATCTAATCTGATTGTAAATTTCATTGGATTAAAGATATTAGTGATGTTCATGGAATGTGGAACAGCCTGCAAAGTCTGTATTCTTACCATTCTGTCTTCACGTACAAAGTGATATTACATTTTAAAGACATTTACTCAGACAAGTGAATCTAACAAATTTGCAAGGAAAATCTGAATCCTGATTGGGCATCACATAAATACTTCAAAACACATTACAACTGGCTTGGGGACACATCAGCCTCCTTTCTCAAAAATATCTTTCCCATTATTGTCCTATGAAAGTGCCTGCAGAAATAAGTCCCATTCAAAAATACCTGACTTCCAGGTAAGGAAAAAGTAATCACAGTGAAGTAGGTTGGACTGAGAGGTTGTGACTAGCTAAAGCTCACTCTAGTGAGTTTCATGATGGAGTTTTAAACTTAGATCCCAGAGTCCTTGGCCGATAGTTGGATCACAACACTATATTGACTTTCATACTTCCTTAGAAATACATAGGATTTTGCTGTTGTTTACTCTGCAGCAGGGATGGAAAGAATATTCAAAATTATTTGGAAAATGGTCCAAAACCCTGTTTCTCAAGTGTCAGGAAACACTAATAAGGATGAGAATCTTGATTAGAATGTTTGACTGATGAGAATTTTTTGCAGATCAAGACTTATTCTGTACAAAATTTGCATGTGGGGCAGAAAGCAGCATATTATGTGCTGTAAACCACATTTAATTCACAAAGTATATTTCTGTATGCTTTTATTATTTTCTGCAGAGAAAATGTGATTTCCTGCACAGAAGATGCTCTTTTCTGCACAAAAAGGCCGCATGTGCCTTTTGCACAAAATAAGTTCCAAAGTATGAATGAACTGTGTAGTTTTCAAAGATTTTATTGCAATGGAAAGAAAATTGCTAAAATTACTTGCTGCTTCCTTTGAGAATGAATGTAATGAGGAATTACATTCCTACTTAGCAGTCCCTCCTACTGAAAGCAACAGTACTTCGTCATAGATAATTGTGCATACCAGGCTTGTAGCCTGAGAGGCAGTCAAGTGTGCCTTCTCTGAATAACTAATGTTTAGTGTCAAAAAGTTTAGGAATAGTTCATTTCCCAAGGTTCATAAAATGTCAGACTTTCAATAAATATATATTTAATGCAAAGTATGGCACTCATAGCTGCCAAGTACAGATCAGAGTCTTGATTCACAGAAGACATGACCTTTTCAAGCAGAGGTAAGAGGGATATGTCATGAAAAATGTAACAGGTTGTCTACATCTGATCTATATGGTTTTGTTGTCATAAACAAGCATTCTCTTTTCATATTGCTACAACTAAACATTCCTCCTACACAGAGATGACACTGAGAGCAGTGTAGAAACTTTCTCCCTTTATATACTACATGGCTGAAAATTACTTTGATGCAGTGTGAGTATAGTTTACTTAGCTTTCTCTTCACAGAAACTTATTTATAGTATTGGTAGTACATAATTCTAAATTGATTTGTTAGCCTCAACTAGAGTAGATCAATGGGAATTTGTACGTTCCTTTGGTTAAAATGGTCTACTCAAAGTGGTGAAACTATCATGGAATTTTCTTGGTAGGATTTCTTCAGAGGGGGGCTTCCTTTGCCTTTCTCTGAGGCTGAGAGTGTGTGGCTTACCCAAGGTCTTCAAGCAGTTTCCATGGCCAAACCAAGATTTCTGGTCTCCAGAGTCCTAGTCCAGCACCTAAACCACATATCCTAAAGGCACCAGATCCCCTCTGATCTTGGAAACTAAGCAAGTTCAGCTCTGGTTAGTACTTGAATATAGGACTGTCAATGAATATCAGGTGCTATGGGCTATATTTAAGAGGAAGGAACTGGCAAAACCACCTTTGAGTTTTTATTATTTAAGAAAACCCTATGAAATTCTTGTGGCCACCATAAATTGTCAGGCAACTTGAAGGCCCATACACATATCCACTCAAGATGGGACCAATAGTTGGATTTAGGCCAGAACTATATGCAGTAATAAGGTGTTGATTCACAGTTAGAGACAGTGACTGGGATCCTATATCAAGTTATACTTAATTAATACTTATCTAAGTAACTTCACCTGGTCTAACCTCCCCAAACCTGGTGAGAACATTACTCAACTATGCTAAGATCATTGCCAGAATGGCCCTCCTTCTCTGCATGCAGCTGATGCCAGGTAAGGCAGGTGAGGAGGGGAGTTACAATTGTGGCAATAGTGTCAAAATTGTGGCTAAGTAGCAATCATGAATACGAAACAGAGATGAAATGAATGCAAAATATGATTGCTACTTGCTCACAATCTTGTCACTATTGTCATGATTATAACTCACCCCCCCCAACCTATTTGCTGACAATCAACTGCATGGAGAGGAGGGTCATTTTACTGACAATCAGAGTATGGAAGAATATTGTTCCCATCAGGTTTGGGGGTGATCAGGCTGGGAGAAGTTACCTAGTTAAGTTGATACAGGATTCTGACCAATGTAATTTTAAAAGGATTTGCATTGCTTAACATAATAACTGGATAGCTATAAGTGGAATAAATACATAAAAGATGTACTACTTGTCAAATATAGCATATCCTCTAAATATTTCACAGATACACACAGCAAGGATCATTCTGTGAGCTCTGTTGTTCTGATCCCACATTACGCCTTGCTTCAAACTGGCATTTCTTGCTTGGTGCTGTATTCAGTCACTTCAGAAACACCTTCCTACACTGGTTTCTAAGGCCCTTGCAACAGCTTACTGGATCCTATTGGTGCCCCACAGGGATCTCAGTAGAGTCTCTCCTGGTAGAAGAGCTCAACAGAAACACTCCCCTCTGTATCAGCTGCCTGTGGGAATGCAGAAGGTGTGATGGGCATGCCTCTTGCTTCTGCAGAGCAGCCAGGCATTGTCCCAGACTGCAATGGGGCAGGGAGCCCAGCCATTGTGCTTCCTGACCCTCTGCATACCAGGTAAGTGTGAGAGGATGGTAGGAGGGCTGTGCAATTGCTGGTCATTGACTGGGAAAACACATCAATGATTTGCAACACAATTGCTCTGCCTGGGGATGGGAGAAGGATGGGACCCAGATAAGGTCATGAAGAAGACTTGTCCAGGTCCTGTTGTTACCCTGTATGTCGGGGGTCCCAGGAGGGGCACCCAAATAACCAAATAAATACACAAGATGGGGAAATTAAGCTCGAGCACTCTCTTAAGGTAACAAGAGGCAGGGTAACTTTAGCTAGGATCTTTTACCCTATGTCTACAGCTTCAGGTCAGAGAGTGTAGTCGGACAAGTTTAAAAGTAGCAAAAATAACATTTATCGAACACAAATAGCATAAAAGACACCACATGCACACAGCTAACTAGAAATAGAAATGGAGAGCTCTGGGGAATGGGTAATCCGACACCTGGTCTCATAGTCCTGAAGAGAAGAAGAGGTTCCAAGAAGGGAGGAAAACTCAGTTATTGGAAACTGAGGGGACAGCTCGCTAAACACAGCAGCGGCAAGGCTGGATAGAAGTCAGGAGCGATCCAAGGAAGTCCCAAAAGTGGGGACTTTTTATAGAGTGGATTTTACCTACAGGCTATGCTATGCTGGACAAAGGAGTTCGAAAAGGTCAGGTTTTGCATGATTAGCTTAGCGCTGGATGACAATAGCATGGCCAGTATGCTGATGGCCCAACATAAAAGAATGGCTTGGCTCTTGGCTGTGCGGCTTTGTGAAGATACGCACCGAGCAAAGCCGGTTTGCAAGAAGGTTTTTCCCTAAAGCATCGGAGAGGCTTAAGTTGCCTTCCTGAATGAGGTTTTGGAATGTACAACCATTAACGGCCGCGCCCAATACGTGCTTGTCCGGTGGACCTCTGCAAACACGTGGAGTAGAGTGGCAGAGAAAGGTCAAGCAAAGGCCAAATTATTTGATATGAAAAGGATATCTAGTGCTCTCACCAGACATATCATAACCGTGATAACATCATCCTTCTCCTATCCCCAGTGTGGGACGATGACGTCCTGAGGTAAGGCCTAAGTCCCAAGCCAGATTCCTGTTATGGACATAAATAATGTCTTATCTTATGATGTCTCTAATTGTATATATGACCTAGTATCTTCAAATCTGAGAGGTGTAGTGGTTTGAGCATTGGACAATGATTCTAGAGAGCAAGGTTCAATTCCCCACTCAACCACTGGGTGACCTTGGGTGTATCACACACTTTCAGCCCCAGACAGCCCCATGATAGATTCTCCTTAGGGTTGCCATAAGTTAGAAATTACTTGAAACACAACAAAAACAACAATCTTCAACTGTAATACATGGAACAGATTTGTATACTCTACAGACAGACAGTAAAAAGGACATCAAAGGAAGAAGTGTGCTGGGTTTGTGTCCATCAGCATAGATTTATGTTAAGAATGGATGAATTTATCAGTTTTGCTTTCTCATGCAGTTAGATTCTCAGATCTCAAGTTCTTTCTATTCTATTTGTGAAGAACTGTATAAATTTTGACAGACTGATTTTCCAGAGGAACCAAACAAAATTCTCCAAAATGTCCACTGTCCACTGTTTAACTAGTACCTGCTATATAATTATTAAAAATAATCAACTGGTCAGGGCAGGGGAAAGAGATCATCCTAATCCAGCATCAGTATCAAGGCAGGAACTACTTGAATTTGAAGACACACTTTTAAGAGGTAAGGATTCAGTACTTTGGTCTTGAATGGATAATTCTCACATCTATACGATTTTGCTTTCTCCTGTATTCATGATCAGAGAGCCAGAGTGGTGTAGTGGTTTGAGCATTAGACTATGACTCTGGAGGCCATGGTTTAATTCCCAGCTCAGCCATGGAAACACACTGAGTGATCTTGGACATGTTACACACTCTCAGCCCCAGAAACCTCATGATAGATTTGCCTGTGGGAATGAAGACATGTTATTGTAATTAATTGTGATCAGGCAGCCAGACCTGACTACAAGGTCAAACTTTTGACAAGTTGTGTGGGAATTTGGCATGGAGAGGGAAGCACCTGGGAAAGGAATTGTTATGATTGGCTATCAAATAGAATATGGGAATGCTAGTGTACATTAATTTGAAATGTTACAGCTGATAAGGTGCTGCAAATCCAATACTTCTTTAGTCTTGGGAGTTGCCTGAGTGTGCAGCTATTTTCTTCAATGTTCCAGTTTTTGGAATCTCTAAGCCTAATTACCGCGACATGAAACTATCCTGTACTTCACAGAGAAATACAGCAACAACAATATGCATGATTAAAACCAAAACACTCAAAAGGAGTACACTCAAAACTTCCCAACCATTCCTATTTTACAAATGCTTTGCCTACAGTGAAGAGGCATCTACCTTCCACTGAGGGACAAATTACAAGAGATTCATGCTTGCAACTCTCAGTGTATATCTTCAGTCATATAGGATGATTCTTATTAATGTTAAAGCACAGAATAAAACATAAGCCCTTGCCAGAGGTGCCTGTATAATCTGCAATTCTATAGTCAGTAGGGATGGGGCAATCTGTCACCTGTATTGGATGTAAAGAAATTTGAATATTTTGGTAAATTCTCTGAAAATGAAATGAAATAAAATCCTCCCATCTGTACCAATCAAATATAGTTAAATATAGTCCCATCATGCTATTATCATGGAGAAGATCATGTTCAAACTGCGTTAAAGGTATTAATGGTATTGCAAAAGGGGGGGGGGGTGACAGCCATGTCATATCCTAAAACCGACTTCTGGTGTGGATGGCAGATCACTGCCTACCTCTGTAACTTCCAGTGGCATAGTTTGGCACAACTGGGAGGGGGGTGGACAGGGGTGGAGAGGTAGGGGAAGGGCAATGTGCAGGGGGCGGGCAAGGAGCAGTGGCGCCTCCCAAAAAGTGCCACCCAGAGTGCCCCTTCTTGCCCCCCATCATTATGGCACTGGTAAGTTCTCTGCAATGGTAGTGTGGGGAGAAGGGGCTTTTCAAAGTGGATCACCAGTTGCTGAAGAATTGACCAGTGAGATGTTCTCTCTGGATTAAAGGGAGACCACAATCACTCACAAATGTCAGAAACCCTGACTCCTGATGACAAAATCATTGCTCTTATGGTGGTTGAGTGTTGAGTAGAGTGACATGGGACTGCAGGAAGGATTCTGCCTAGCACCAAGAAGAAGAAGAGGAAGAGGAAGAGGAAGAAGAAGAAGAAGAAGAAGAAGAAGAAGCAGCAGCAGCAGCAGCAGCAGCAGCCATGCATTTCTTTTCAATAGATAATGGACTCCAGATCTGTAAAATGCATCTTCTTAACTCTGAAGAAAGTGGTGAGGGAAGGAATTGGTTGTAGATGGAAAATATTACTGGAATGAAAATGAAGGTTTTGCTGTTGCTTCTGTGTCAGAACGGGTTTGTCTGAATAAATGATATGAAGTTACAAGCAAAAATGCTCTGTTTTATATGTCAGAGTAAAAATAATAATAATCCAGGAGTCAAATTTAAAATGAAAATGTTAGTGAAACAAGTGGGTTAAAACTGTATTAAGAAATCTGTTTACATGGGAATGTGAGGACAAAGAGATAGAGATATGAATGATGATTGTTTTAAAAAGAATCTTTATTTTATTTTATTAAAGGTTTTTTTTTATAATCGATGCAATATTGATGATGACTTGTAAGATAAATAAAATAAATTTGCTAAGATTGGCTAAGATTTTAGTAAGGGAGTTTGGAATCTGGAGATATGGGGAAAAGTGAGGGTTTATATTATGTAATAGTAGAAAGATTATTAGTTGATTAATAGTAAGATGGTTCTTTTCTTCTTTTTTATTAAGATGGAATAGTTTAATAATACATAATGGAGGATATAATGATGTAAGGATCGAAAGGCTCAATATTTTTAAAAATATGAAAGAATGAAAAATATGAAAGAAAAGAAAGGAAAAATAAAATAGAAGAATATGACAAGGTGACATGGGGCCTTTGAGGAATAAGACGATATAGCATATTGAAAGAAGAGAATATTAGGATTATAAATAGTGAGGTTTGACATAATGGTACACTTATACAGCTCTGAAAAGAAGAAAGGAAGTCATTTTTTCTTACTTTTTTCCTCTGTCTCTTTCTTTAAACTTTTCATTTTCTGTATATTTTCTTTTTTCTTTTCTTTTTTTTCCTTTGCCTTGCTTGGCAATTCTTTTTTTCTTCTTTATTAATTAGCAATGTTTTAATCCATTTTTCTAACTTTTAATTTTTTTTTTTTATAAAAAGAAACATATCCTAAAATCAATGAATTCAAAGGTCATTTCCGCACTGCACTGTTATAGTGCTATTATTTCACTTTCAACATCCTGTGGAATTCTAGTGTTTGTAGTTTACTGAGGCAAATTGCTATCTGGCAAGAATTCTAAAAGCCCCTCCCTAAACCCCAGGATTCCATAGAATCTTCATGGGCAGCGAATCATATGAGGTCTTTGCCTCACACAGCCAATCATACGAGGTCTTCACCTGAGACAGACAGACATACAAACTTTCACTTTTATATAGTAGATTATTCCACTTTCAACATTCTGTGGAGTTCTGGGCTTTGTAGTTTACTGAGGTCCAAGATCTCTCTGGCTGAGAATCCTAAACATCGCTCACTAAACTGCAAACCCCAGAGGATGTTGAAAGTGGAATAATAGCACTATAAGAATGTAGTGCAGAAAGGCCAGTGTCTGTCCTAAAAAAAGAAATTAATCCAATCCAGTTTCAGATATGTACCCCCAGTTTTCTGCTATCTGTAAAATTGCTGATTGTCATAAATTAAGAACAATTTTTGAAAACTTAGGCTCAACAATTCATCTCACATTTCTTTTATCCTAACACTGATCCCTGAACATGTCACCCAAGTCTGTTAAAGTCTAGCTTCAGTAAAGGATAATGATGAGCATGTACCTGAAGAGAAGATAAATATTTGTTTTCTTCTACCAGCAAACTAACTGGTGACATTCAGTGAACCAGTGAAACAAAGCAGGAGAGTGATGAGAATATGTCTTATAACTAGAAGCTGAAGTAGCTATATGCTCCAATGATCCCTTTGGTCCTCCTTAAGGACCAGGATCCAGACCTGATCTGGCACTAGAAGCTTTCCTCTCATGAACTCCTTCTCTCAATTCTTCCAGAGTTTCTTGTTTGAGAATGTATGTGTGCGGAGGGGGAAAGGACTGGTGTTTTCTGTGCCTTATTTGCTGTTGCCTTATCAGTCTGCCTCTGCTACCTGGCAATACATCTTGGTGCTGCTTTTTAAGTTGTTGCTGCAGACTGCTACTGCTATAATATTGTTCATCCAGGTTCATTTGCTGCCTTTAATATTAGCAGATAGCAATCCTGCTGTACCCTTGCATTTCTAACAATGGCCTGACTCAAATTGCCCCCTCTCCATCTGACAAATAAGTTATAATGACAACAATTGAGGAAAGCTAGGATCAGGGGAGAATAGGTTTAAATACCTAAACAATCAGAACTATTCCAGCTCACATAGTACCAACAATAGGTAGAAACAATTTGGACAAGGAGAGAGAAGAAGTCTTACTAACTAAAACACACAGAGAGACTCATAAAACCAAGGATGGAAATTGTCTGTCCCCTCCCAAGATGTTGTTGAGTTACAAGATTCAACAGCCTGAGTCAACATAGAGAATGATGAGCAATGCTGAGAACTGCAATCCAACAATTTTTGGAAGATTGTATGATTCCCACCTCTGTATTAAACATGCAGATTAACACAGAATACAAAAAAGATACAACTGGGTATTCAACAGGCTGAAAGGGAATTGAGGAGAGACTTAGTGAGACAACTGCCCACTTACCAGCACAATTCTTTCACATTCTGCTATTAAGACAGAATTAAAAAATACTAGAAGAGATTGACTGCGTAACTTCAATCACCTCATACAATTCCTACCCATGAGCACTGCAACTGGAGAATGCTGGAACAATTTATGCTTCAGTTTCTTATCAGAGTTGCACAGCTAAGCTTCCATAGTCCTCTTTACACCACAGGACATTGGTGCCTTCTTTATATCATCACATGAACTACTTGGTGACCAGCTTTTTCCCACATATTTTTAATGTTCAGTCCTCAGGACTGGTCTGAAACACTCAGAGTGTGCTTTTCTGGTCCACAACTGAACTGGGCCTATTCAACACTCAGCATAACTAGTACAAATCAGTCTGCATCTGCCCAATTTGCTCTGTTATTTATGATTTGGATGAAGCAGTTGCACAACAATCTTTCAACCTTGGGAACACGACAGGATCAAGCTAGAAATAAAACACTGGTGTAATATAGACACATGTTTCTAGAAAAAAAACACACCCAATGTGATAATTCTGTAGATCACCTTGTTGCTTATAATTAATTAGCAGCAAGTTTAATTCGCAGGTACTTTCACACATTTTTAAAACTGACATTGCTTGGCGTACTGTGCTTGAAGGAAAAAACAGTATCTTCACAGAGGAACTTTTTTTTAAAAAAAATCTAGTTGTTTCTTTGTTGCTATTACTGTTGCTGTTTCTTCTGCTCCTGTTGTTGCTGTTGCTGTTTTATCAACTTAAGTTGGAGAAATATTACCCAGTGTGTACATGCATGTAAGCATGGAAGGATTTCCATAAGATCCAATGGAACATGAGCAATTTCTCACACAGTTATATGCCCTGGCAGTCACTTCCTTGTTCTGAAATCCCTGAAGTACATGGCATGTCTATGCATAGCACAGCTATTTGACTGGAGCACTGACCTCTTGCTCCTGGCAATGGTCAGCACTCTAGAACAAGGAGAAGAAAGGAAGGAAAGTTCAGTGGAAAAGCATGATATTCTCTCTATCAGCCTTTTCACACTGCACAGTTATGGTGCTATGTTTTACTTTTGTGAAGTCAGCATGGTGTAGCCATTTGCACATTGGTCTAGAACATCAGGAGACCAGGGTTGAGATCTCTGCTCGGTCATGAAAATCCCTGGATGACCTTGGGCAAGTTGCACTCTGTCCATCTCAGAAGAAAGTAATGGTAAATCTCCTTTGAATAAATCTTGCCAAGGAAATGCATTTGACTTAATAGGATTTGCCAAGGTAGATAAAGTGAAGTTGACTTAAAGGCAAACAACAACATCAACAATTCCACTTTATTTACCCTGGCAATTCCTATTTAATCATGGGATCTGTCATTTCAGAAGGTATATTTAGAACTCTTAGCCATAGAACTCTAGTGCCTCACAGTGGTGAAGCTTGATGCCAGTGGGGTAGGGACGGGGGAGGAGGGGCATGGGCAGAACTATGGCTAGCATGGGCAGGGCTATGGCACATATGGGCTGTGCTACGGTGCACATGGGCAGGGCGATGGTGCTTGTGTGCATGTGGAGGCATACAATGAGTGGTGCTGCCCCCCCAAAAGTGCCTCCCAGGGTGCATCGCTCCCACTGCCCCCCCATCCCTATGCCGGTGGTGCCTCATCAAACTAGAAATCCCAGGATTTTATAGGACATTGCCACAGAGGTTAAAGTGCTATACTTGTGTAATCCTATAATTATAGTGCTATACAGGTGTAGTGTAAAAGAGCTCTATGATTACAGCTGTACTTGAACCAGAAACATTCATATAATACTTGCTAACTATATCTCTGTAATTTATATAGTAAACCCTTATGATGGGTCAGCATTATGACATCCATCATGAAAGTAGAGGAGAGAGGATAAAGCCTGTCAAAATGGAATCAAGCTCTGAATTGGTCAGGCTGATAACACAGATACTTAGCTACTACATGGGTGTTCAAATTTCAGGGTGAAACATGACCTCCATATCCCAGGTTTTCTGTAATGTCTCTCAGCTCTCTACAGAGAAGTGGGGCAAGGAGGCATGATTTGGCACCCTACCTTTATTCAAGGACCTCACTGCATGGATCTCTTTATTATGTACTTTGTTTAGGAATCAATAAGAATTTTGTTTCTGTTCATTTTTCAAACAAAAGTCACCAACATTCACAAAATTCACATATGGGGAGAAAGTGAAACTAATAGATGAAAGTGAAACTGAGCCATCCCAGCTGCTTTATGGATTCAGGTTGTCTCTGCAGAACTACCAATCTGGACTGTTTGAATTATTAGGGAGGGAAATCTGAGTAGCTTTACTAGCCAAACTCCTTGCTTTGAGAATACTAGAGAGGGTAATGATTTTGTTAAAATTTGGAGGACTTTGGGTGGGATCTCCCTATGTTACCTCATATAATTCCAGTACTAGAATATGCTACATTACTGGAGATTGCTTTGTTAACATCATTCTGCTGAATCCTATTTTGCAGGTATTGCTAATAAAAGGTGTTGGCATATATTGTGCAGTATTAGCAAACTGAGATGAAAAACGTTCTACCAAAGCCTAGCTTTTAGCTCGAAGCAATTAACTTCAGTGATTCACTTATTTTAAATGTAATCTCTATATCCACTCTCAAAATGCAATAACAGAAAATTAAAATATAGCCAGAGAGTTTATTGCAAATTCCACTCAAAGGCCACCCTTGCTAAATTAGTCACCCAACATGACCTCAAGCTTAATCTTGCCTAGCAGATGTCTTACTAGATCAGCAGTCTACAAATAATAAGAAAACACACACACACATACACACACTGTGCTAGCTCTTGCTGTGAATGACATTGATGCTTGAGTTCTGCAATATTCAGGCATATATAATATGTGTTGATTTGTTGTCGTTGTTTAAAGAATTACTTTCTCAAACCTATTAATTTAAAGCGGTATGGATTCATAACTTCTACACCAGTTTCTTAATAATACATTTGTTTAAAAATGAAGTCCTCAACTAAAAGCTGGGCTTTGTTTGACCAGTAATATCCATCCACTAACAGAATGGTTTACCCCATTCTCCTTCTCGGGATTCCCTCCCATCTCCAGATATGTGCAGATCTTTCAGAGCAGTTGGGGTGTGTGGTGACCATAGCAAAGAGGTAGAGAAGGGAAAGTTCTGTTACATTTGTGGAAATCTGATCATTCAGTGTTTGATATCATTTCTGAAATATAGGAAATATGGCTTTTAAAAAAATTGCAAATTAATATAATTGCAACTAAGGTTCCATTTTGGTATGAATATGTGTGGAGCTTCCAGTTTCGAAGGCTTTCAAATTTTAGGTAGAATTTAGTGACAATTTTAAGTATATACATTCTGTACTAAAAGATGCCTTACATCAAGGTCCACTGTCATTACTTTCTCTGTGTGTATTAACAATGGTATATTAAATTCATCTGTGCATGGTGCTGCGAGAGAGCCATGCATTTTGAGGTTGGGCCTACCACACCATCTAGGAGTGTGTGCTGTCAGACCTCAACACCTTCTTCAGGCACAGAAGCTATGGAACATTCTCTATCTGATGATTAGGCAATAAATAACCCACTGAATGACTAGGGCTTGTATAATTACCACAGGTCTGTCCTTCTGGTCAACACAGTACCTTCCTTTAGTCAACACAGTACCTTCTTCTAGCTTTGCTTCTACAACTGTTCACTGACATCAGAGACTCCAGACTGGTGAATTCAAACATGGCTATTTTCTTGCTTCCATTTTTGGGACCCCCACTTTCCTGTGTCATACTTTCCTTTTTCTTATGACGATAGGAAGCCTTCTGCTCCTTAGAGAAGGATCTTATGGCTGATCTTAAAATGTATGGGACCCAAGGAGAATCAATCCAGACATTAAATTGACATATTACTTGACATGACAAGAAAGACTGTTACCCTGGTTTCTGGGGGTTCTGGGAGGGACACCTATATGTGCTCTCAAAATAACAAAAGGAGAGGAACTTAACCAAGAGTACAAACTAGCAATGTGAGGGGCAGGACAAAGCAGTGGAATCTTTTACCCAAAGTCTACGGGGTCAGGCCAAGCCAAGGAGCACACCAAGTTATAAGAATAATCAAGATCTTTATTAAATACAGACAAATAGTGTATGCAACACACACACTCAGATAACTATAGAAAATAAAGGTTGCAGTGGGACAGAGGGATTTTTCAGAGGGGTGGTTGAATTGGGTGATACAATACCTGTCCTGAAACCCAGATAGATCACTGTGAAGGTCCAAAGTTGTGCAGTCTCAGTCAATATGACTGAGGTGAAGGCTCGCCAAGCAGAGCGGCGGCAAGATGGGATGGAATTCAGGTGCGATCTGAGGATGGTCTCAGAATTGGGGGTTTTATAGAGAGAAATGTAAGCGCAGGCTATTCTGTACTTGGGGAAAACAATGAGTTTTGAGCGCTTTGGAAAGGTCAAAATTTAACATGATTGAGTTAGGTCCAAATTAACAAAGAGGTAGACAGTATGCAAATGTTCAGTGCTTGACAGTTGAGTATTCAGCTTGCCAAGTTGCCTGCTCCGGGCAGGGATCTCTTTGTAAGTAGCGTGCATACATAATAGAGTGTTTGCAGGGAGGTCTCCTAAAGCGGTGATCTGGCTATTTCTGGCCTGTCTGGGTGGGGAATGGAATGTCCAGTGATTATGGCCATGCCTAGTTTCATGCTTGTCCTGTGGCCTCACAAACACATGGAGGGTGGTGGTGCAAGAGAGCCAAATTATTGATATCAAAATGATATCTATGTCACCTTAAGTGTGGCCTAGGAACTGCAGTAACAAGACCCTCATTGGGCAGCCTGAAGATTTGGAGATATTGACTAGCCCTTTTTCAGGCTTCAGATCCTCCCAAATATCATCCCCCTGAACCTAGACAGTGCACTGTGCAACAGTAGTCTCCATTTAACAACATAACATGTGAACAACCCTACACTCTAGATCGGAAACATGTAGAAGCGACCATACATAAAGCCTCATAGCTGGTGTTTAGCAGCTGCTGGGCTAACATCTTATCTGTCTCAGCTTTGCATCTGTGTTCCTGTTCTATTAGAAACTTTGGAGAGCTCCCTAGCTAATGTTCTGGACAACTTTCCAGCCTAATTTAGAAAAATCTAGGGCCTGCAGAATACCCTCATCTGTACACCTACCCTCATCTGTAGCTAAACTGAAGCCCTATTTCTAACCCTAGCTCTTGCTTCAGTGCAATCCCCAGTTCTAACTCCCATCTCCAGCAAAAGACTACAGAGAATCTGAACAGGTGAATTTGAGCATGGCTATATATTGAGGGGGGCGGGGAAATAATGCTGTCTGTGTCCTTAATTTGCATCTTAATCTTTGTTAGCTTTTTTTTTTTTTTTTTGGTAGCAGTATAACAGACACAGCAGCAACCCAAATAACACTGTGTTGGGTACATTCCATATCAACATGCATGTACCTTCCAGCATGCCTGTACATTCCATATCAGCATGCATGCATCTCTCCCCAGTATATTATTGTCTGGAAGTCTGCACAGACTGACTCTACACCAAATCATGTATACTAGAGAAATCACAGGTCTGGGTCTTCTATCATTGAAGCCATTATTTTGTTGTTGTTATGTGCCTTTATGTATTCAGAGGAAATTTGTCATTGTCTTTAAGGCTGAGAGAGTGTGACTTGCCCAAGGTCACCCAGTGGGTTTCCATGGCTAAGCAGAGGATTCAAACCCTGGCCTTATAGAGTCTAACACTTAAACCACAACCATACCATGCTGGTTTGCCCAAGCCCCTGCTTTACTTTTTCCATATTAAGATTAATAAATATACCTGAGATTTTCCGCCAACTGTTCTTGAGGTTATAATGATATTTGGACCCAGGTTTAAACCATAGTAGCTCTTAGACTTTAAAATACAGAAGTCTGTATTCCTGTACACTTGTATTTGCTTAAAGCATGGCCATGAATTCAAAACAGGAAAAAAATCAATGAGACAAGCAAGTTCAGCCTTAAGGCCAAGTCATGGGTTGCCAAGAGTGCAACATTTCTTGGGACATGAAGTTTGATGAGCACTGAGCTCCTATTACCAATGTCTTCTTGTTCCATTCAATTAACCGCAGTGCTTTCGTTCTACCTCCAAGGCTACAAGATCACTAAGAATCTGTGATCTGAATCAGGGTTTAAGAACAAGGCCCCTATTCATCCTTTGAGATATCTGAAAGCTGCTAGAGATAAACCTGGGCATGTGGGAACACATATAACCTTTACTACAATGGCAACAAACTGAATTGATTGGGGAGGGGAAAGGGGGGGGGAAGCAATCAATCTACTTAGAGATGATGCTATGAGTTATGCTTAACACACCAAGAGGAATAATTATGCACTATGAACTATGTATATTTTCCATCATGGGGGGAAATTCTGTACCTATGCAAATCCAAATTCTGTTTCAAGAAAGCATCAAGAAAGTATGCATTATGCAAATTAACCCAATCATAATACTTTTCATATTTCTTACTATTTTTCATAGTTCATCCAGGATTATTAGCTATAGGAAGAGGTAGTGAGCTAAATTGAATGAAAAGCATTTGCCCTCAGGCCTGGAAAATTTTTACAACCAAAAATTCAGGATTCTAACATTTCAGCTATCTTATTCATGCACTTTTAGAACATACTCTTACCACTGTAAACATAAAAACTTCTCCCTCTAGCCACTTCAGATAAATCTTGCCAGGAATTCTATTGGACAGTTATGAATGCAAGACTGCCATAATAATGGAGCTGTGCAGTGAATTCACTTACCAGGAGGTAGCCACTGCAATACATGGGAGCACATTCCCCTGTCATTCAGGAAGCAGCTGACTAATGTTCCCCATGAGGGATCTCCATTGTGACAGGCAGAAGCAGGATCCCTGTTGCAATTCCCCCTCCCACAGGAAATTGATCATGTGAAGGGAGGCTAGAATATCAGTCAGCTGCTTCCTGAGTGACAGGGGAACAGACCACCATCGACAGCAATGGCTGCTTCCTGGTAAGTGGGTATTGGGTGATTTTCATGGTCTCTGTGTGTCCCCCAAATTAGGGGCTACAAAGGGATTGTAAATAGCATGTGGTTATGAATGCATTCATAACTCCTCAACCGGGATTCTGGATTCTGGCCATACATATGAAGTTTTCAAGAATCCACACTGTTTTTGTATCCTGTGCAATTGTAGTATTATCAAAGAATCAAGCAGACAGCTTAAGATGGCATATTTGTTTCTCTCCTTCCACTTTATCCAAACAATAAGGGGTGGGTGAGGATTTAATATCACTTTTTATGAGAACATACAAAAATTAGTGAAGATTGAATGCAGGAGAAGATAAAAGTAGCATCCCACTGTCACTGTTCGAAGGAGCCATCAGATGTAGGTCATCTTGAGGTCATCCAATGAATTTCATGGCTTGAGGAGACTATATTGGATTTCACAATACTAAATCTATGACATCATGGAATTATATAGTCACAATCCTGATTATGCTGAATTAGGCTGTAGTCCTATGCATGCCAGCCAGGAACAAATTTCACTGAATACAGTTGGGCATGCTTCTATGTAAACATGAGTAGAATTTTGCTGACCAATTTCATTTGTGCAAATCCCTTCCCAAAAATGTCCATTGCACATCTCAGATTTATCCTGCAGCCAGAAGAGAGGCATCAACTTTCACTACATGAATCTGGCAATGTTTACAAAGCATGAGCTGATCAGAAGAGTAACACTTGTGTGGTTGTATGACTTTAATTCAAGTAATATGAATTAAAGCTCTATTAGAAGGCACGTAAGCTGTTTGATGTACAAGACTGGGAGATGTCCACTGCTAATGGATCAGTTCAATCAACTTTGCTAGTCTCATCTATTTTATTTTATTTTTTTTAAAAGCCTGCAACTCTGACAGAGAGAATGACAACTGTTATCAAAATCACAATCAAAATCAGTTTTTGTTGCTTCAAAGCCCATTTATTATTTTTGATATTCTGTTTAATCCAAATGAATACATAAAATGAAAGCAGCTTCCACAAATGTGAGTTGAAAGGGCTACCCCAGTGACAATTCAGGCCATTCTTCCCTTCTAGAATGTAACAGGAGGGTGGACTCAAAAAAGCCAATGTTATACAACAATCATCTGACAGCTAGCTATTGATCATCAGTGGAAGCTCATTACTTTTCAGACACTGACCCACTGCCAACATCAATCCAGGAACAATGTCAAAATGTTCTTGGCACCATTTACTCTTTGGGAGACAAGTGCTTTGCAGGTGGAAATAAATCCATGAAATCATGATTATGCATGCCCTTAAAGAAGGGGAAAGAAAGGAACAAGAGAGGGAGAGAGAGAGAGAGAGAGAGAATGAGATTCTAAAATGTGCAGCTCTGTATTTCACTTTTTATCCAATAATAAACCAAGGTCAAAATCCAGATGTCAATCCCATCTCGAGTAGACTCATTCAATCAATACAGCTTAATAACTGATAGAAACAACTGAATTTAGGCCAAAAATTCCTGTATTTCATAAGGCTAAGAAAATTCATGCACACAAACTTATCTTTGTATAATCATATTCTGTGTAGAGATTCAGAGATGTTCATGTTTGAGGTGGTATTCTACACATGTTTCATGTATGGAGTTAGATATGCAGGAAATTGGGTTTATATGGTAAATATATCCCCCTGAGTTCATTGGGATTTATTCTTGGGTAGTTTCACAACCAAATTACAGCCTTACAGTCTATTTTCCAGGTATAAAAATAGGGTAGTGTTTCTCCAGTGGTTCCTAAGCATTCTAGTAATATGCAAAAGACTTTGCCACCCTACCCACAAAATAACAAGACCACAGACAGAGCTTGGGTTGAACTAGGGCAATTTATTAATATGCCTAATTAACATGGGGTGAAATCCAACTTGAACTTGAACTTGACCATAACTTTGAACTTGACCTTGCATTTGTGAACCTGAGGGGAAGAAGGGGGGTCCCCGGCATCATCGGACTAGGGTCAAGAGGCAGCTCCCTACCATCTCCCCTAGCCCGTTGAACGAGATACCGGGCCCCAAAGCCAACCGCTGAAAGTGCATGATGGCCTTTGGCCAGCCCTTGTCTGGAAGGCGAGCCCCAAAGCCCACCCCCTGCTGCGCAGCAAGTGGGGTGATCCTAGGGCCCTCCCCAAGGATAGGATTTATCCTCCACCCCAAAAGGGGGTGCCATAGGTACACGCTGAACCTTAAGCCCCCCCCTTGCTGGCCTGCCATGATTACATAATCGGTGACAACCTATTTAATCACAAATTAAGACACCACCCTGTGAAGCCAATTACCCTGCCCTCGGCGCAGTGTAGGGTAGGCGAAAAAACCCCCGTAGAGGGAGGAAAAAATTCCTACCCGGCCCCAAAGCGACCAGCTATCTTACACTGAAACCACTGAAGGGGAGGGTGGGTCACCTTGATCCAGCGTGAATGGCCGCCAGGGAGGCGGGTCAGGCCCTAAATATCGGGCCCAGCCCCACCTCCTTCCGCTGGCCATCGCGAGTGGTCTCGTATCGCGGGAGGGCGGCAAAGACCCACGATGCTTGGGCGTCGTGGGACGAAGAAACTGCATACAAGGATGCTGGAAGAATTAAGTCCTTGTAAATTCTAGTGTGAATTGAGTTGATCTGCATTTCAGACTTGAACTATACACTCACTTTATGACTCTACCCTACCCCCCCAAAAAAATACAATAACCAGCAACCATAATGTGGAATAGAAATCCTTCAGTATCTCCTTATAACTCCTAACTTTCAGGTCATACTAAAGCTAATATAAAATCACCCTCCCCAGTCTCACCTTAAACTAAGCCACCCAGAAGTATTCCACTTTATCTATTCATTAGCATGAATCATCTACCAGAGAACATGGGCTGTAGCTGTCCTGAAACAAGGTCAGACATTGGTAGGAATTGATCCAAGTAACTGTCATCATTCAAAGCTACCTGGAGATGAGACATCACAGCCTGGATGCGAATAAGGATAAAAAAAGATAAATGAGGATTAAAAAAAAAAAACCTTTGTGAGACATTACCCTCTTTCTCAATATCTCATTTAGTTGCCCCCCCCCTTTTGTTTGAAGTGTAGTGGAGATAGGAAACAGTTGCAGATCAAATCAAGCAACAGATTAAAGTCTACTAGAGATACAGTCTCCAAAGTCTTACCTGGCAAATACCACAAAACATCACTGACTGTCTTGAGATTTTGATGCAGATCTGATGAAATATGGTAGGATTGCAAGCAAACCCTTGTTGGTCTTGAAACAGCATTAAGGGCTTGCAAAACATTGGCCATTTCCACAGAGGGTGAGGGAATCGCCCCGTGATGTTACTCACTGGACTTTTGAGCTCCCCCGTCTGGTCCACGCTGCTCCGGAGTAGCACGTGGCTGCCGTTCCGCACTCCTCCAGGGATGAAAATGGTGGCTTTTGGTTGATCAAGGGTCTCAACCAACTGCTGAAGCTCGCCAGCCCAAAGCCCATCCCCAGCAGACCACAGGCTCGCACCAATCCAAGCCTGCAAATCTGCATAAGGGAGCAGGCTCGCAGTGGCATGCTCCATGCTTTTGAAAGACCTGTTTTTAGCGGTCTTTCAAAAGCACGCTGGATGACCACTTGGGGTCATTCCGAAGTGGGCTGGGGTGTGGATCTACATTAAGTAGGTCTGACCGAGTCCACTTTCAGGTGCAGACATCCTCCCTGAAGGACTGTCTGCCCCGTTTTAAAAACTTCATGTGGAAATGGCCATTGTTGCTCCTACAGGTGTGTCTGAGGTGTGAGGAAAATAAAATTTATGCCAACTGTTTCAAAGCAGGAGCAGAGATTGGAAATATGCTTCCAGTATAAATGTGCTGCTGTACAGTGAAACTTTAGAAGTACTCTTTTAATAATCTGGGATTTGCAATAGATTAGAATACAAGTAAAAGGTCTTTCTTCCCCTTAAGGAGATCTGTGAAATTCTTAACTTCCGGTTTTAGAATCAGGATATTATTCATTTGTATCATTTTGCCAAACATTTGTCTAAATTAATAAGATGGTAAATCTCCTTAGCAGAGTGTAAAGGTCGGGCATGCCAACCCTGTAGCGGTAGTTAAAATTCACAAACACACTTTGTAACGAACTAGTCTACCCTGTAGATGTTTAGCCTTAGGGTATCTCTAACAAATGACAGCTCAAACCTCACAATACCTGAACCACATTTTTCTTCTTGTATTTTGAACTGTATTTTCCCTTCTTTAAATGAAATTCATATGCAATAATAGCATGCAGAAAACACCGTCTCCAACATCACAAACAGCCCTTGTGCTACAAAGAATTTCCATTCATTTTCTTTTCTTAGTGAAGTTGACTTGCATTCTGTCAGAAAAGAATTGCTTTGCATCTCCCAGTGAATATTCAATTCACATGGTCATGGAAAGTGGTTAACAATGGTCAATGTGAACTTGGCTCATGATACTATATTCTGGGAGTATTTGAAGGAGCAGACCAATGATTGATGGAGTATTCTTTAGCTGCCATTGTAAACATTAAGCAAAATTAAATTCTCAAATTCTATCTCTTCCAGAGAAAGAAAAAAAAATAGCTACTTTTAAATGGTAGGGGTGTGAATCTACTTTGGACAAATAAAGTGGGTCAACTGGGAAAGATTTGGGTTTTGTGACGAGCAAAGCTTTGAGTTGGTGTTCCCAAAGCTTCAGATCCAGTGGGAGACAGGAAAGGCATAGATGTTCAAGCACAGCTAAAAAATGGAAACGTTTTCATATCATTTATGCCAATACACAGAAAGTACAAAAGGGAAGAGGGATGTTATTTTTGTGATTGAGAATTTTCATCTGGAGCAAGGATAGGAATTGTGTGCCCCACCCTTGATGTTATTAAACTGCAGCTCCCAGGAGCCCTAGCCATTATAGCTAATGGTGAGGAAAGCTGGGAGATGAAATTCAACACCATCCATGATTCCCATCCCTAATCTAAGGAATGGTCACTGTATTCTTGGGAAGAAAGCTGTTCCATTGGTGCATTTTGTAATGCATTAGCAGAGTCAGGGACCTAAATGTTTGGGACATTCAAGAATAGCATAATAGGCAACAATGGCTGGGAGAAGCCTGTATTTGCTGCTGACTGTTCAGTGAGTGGCTGCTAATAACAATTCCCCAAACGGTATGAGGAGTCCACATTATCAGTATTGTGCTATTCTATTACTTTCTCTCTGGATGCCTGATAAACCACAGGACAAGTTACTGCTCCCTGATAAAGTGGATACTCGCCAGGAAGTCATAATAAGAGTACATCCCTCCAGGCTTCATCTAGGTAAAGATGGGAAGAATATTTGAAAATCTTTGATAAATGGTTTTTAAAAAGTATTTCTTATGTTGGGAAACTGATGAGAAGGGTCCTGGACCAACAAGTATTCTCACGCTTCAGGGCTTGTTTTCTGCAAAATTCTGTAAAAAAAAAAAAGACATGCAAATTTTACATGGAATAAGTCCTGATTGTTAAACAGTTTTTGATGTCTTTCTCACAGCAGGCAGAAAATTGCTAAAATTACTCATTACTTCCTTTGAAAACTAATTTAGTGAAGAACTACATCCCCACATCTGGTCAAGAGTTTAAATTTGGTAATCACTTTGTGTATCAATAGAATGAAATGATTCAGGCAAAGGGAAATGTTTATGTCAATCCAATCGTGTACTGGAATTTTAAAAAAATCTTGCACAGGAATTTTTCCATGTGTACAGCTTGTCAGACAGACAGTACTTCCAACATGTTAGGTGGTGACCTTCATATGAGTGGTGTGCTGAATCTTTTCTGGTTTGTAATCCAAAGAAGCTATCCAAGATGTTGGACGCATGCTGAAAGTGGCTTTAGCACTTTTGGATACCTTCTTTAATGTTTACACCAAAACCTAGAGTGGACTTACCATCTCACTGACATGAAAGCCATCAGTTTGGATTCCTTGTCATAAGAAGATCAGAAAGGCCTCTGGAAGGTTAAGTTCTTTCCTGAATGTATCTCATTAGACTTGCTATTTTCCTCCATTCATGTTATTAAGTACTGCTGGTTTTGTTTGTTTATTTGTTTTGCTTTTGCACAATTTGGCCCTGAGTATATCTACCAAGCAGCAAAACTTATGGCCAGCCCAAAACAATTTGCCATCTGAAGTGAGGGACAAAATGTTGTTCCTTGCTTTGCCAGTTCCCAATTAAATGTATGAAAGCTGACCAAACTGGCAGTTTATTTTAGTATAAGCAACCAGACTTGGTCCTCCTTGACATGTCCTGTTGAGTTTTGTTCTATTTCAGGTCATTAATTGAAAACTCAGTAGGAAAGCTGGACAATTAAATCACATTATTATTGTTTATCAAAGAAAATATTCATGTGGAAGTCTCTGAAGCACTTGCTGATTTCTGGAAATTAACAGGAAATAATTCTCCTACAAAATCAACAGGATTTATCATTTGAATGCATGGGTGGCCAAGCAGAGAAACCTCCTGAGTGACAGTTTTATTTTCTCAAAAAACAAATATGGGATGAGAGATCCCAACATAAGAAGACTGGATACAAAAGTATTTTGACTTGATTGAGACGGATAACCTAACAGTGACATTGAAAGATGGATTGATGAGTAATTTGAAAAAGGTTTGGGATAGAATCACAATATTCACTAAGCACTGGGGAATTTTTTGTAATTTAGGGTATGATTATAGATACTGATTATTTTTAATAAAAGTATTTTTATATTAGTTTTATCAACACACACCAGTCATATAAAATTAAGTAAGTCTTATTATACTTTTATTTACTATATCATTATACTATTATAATTTTTAGCAATTTAGGTAAAGTTTATTAATATTTTAGCTTATAACGATCAACTGAGAAATTGGAAGTCAAACCAGTTTTAATGCCATAATGTTAAGCATTTTAGTTGTTTAGTGTAGACAGTTTAGTTTAGTCTTCCCCATGCATAGTTTTGAATGTGCTCTTTCATTTTTGTTCTCTTTGTGTATTGTTTTGTATACCCTCATTTGTTGTTTTATATATTTAAATTTCTATGTGTCTAAAAAAACCCTACTTAGCTAGATTGTTTTTAGTCATAGTCAGTGGCAGCTGTTGAGAGGTAATGAATCCACTCTGGGTTTTAGTCTGAACTTTAAAAGAAGGTAGTCAACCTATTCGAGGAGACGGAGTTCGCACCTTGGACAGCTCATTTAAAATTGAGACTAAACACCATAGTAAATTCACTGTCCTGATGACAGTGGTCTGACTGATAGTTTGTTTGGGAATTAAGTCTGTCCAAAGAAATCCATTCTCATCAGTTGGTAATATTTGGCAAAGGATAACTGATGGGTGAAAATAAGGTGTTCCTTATTTTTAACACTTTTAACACTTTTAACAAATTGACAATTTATTGTTGCATGTAGTTTTTATGTGTGGAGGGAGTGGGGAGTGCTGCAAAAGTAAAAAACATTCTGCATGTGCTCAGAAGCACATGAGGTATTAAAGGCATTAAATGTAATGTCAATCTTAATAGAACTGCACTGGCTGCCAATACATTCCTGGTCTGCTATCAAGGGGATTGTGATGACATTTAAAGTCCTAAACAGGTTGGGAACTTGATACTTGGGGAGCACTTCTCCCCCTATGTGCCTGCCTGAGGATTAAGATCAGCTGGGAAGGGGCCCTCCTCTGTGTCCCACAAGGTCAATACACTGTGTTGGGACATGGAAGAAAGACTTCTCAGTTGTGGAACCCAAAGTGTGGAATTCTCTCCCCAAGAGGTCTAAATGGCACCAACAGTCTTTCCATGTAGGCATCAAGTTAAAACTTTGCTGTTTGTCAAAGCTGTTGGGTCTTACTAATTCAACCTGACTGTTATTAACAGTTATAATTTTTTTTAAAAAAAAATTAACTCATATTTTTAAAAATGTTTTTAGCTTATGTATACTTCCTTACTGCTTTTAACTTGTTCAACCTGCTTTAATACTATTTGTAAGCCACTCAGATATTTCCTGATACAGAGTGGAGTATAAGTATTTTAACAAACAAATAAATAAATATTAGCCCCCTACCTGAACTGCCTCTCTTTGCAGAGCAGCTTTGGAGTTTCTTTGGCTTTGTGTCAATAGAATCTATTGAGTTTCTGCATTTCTCATAGCCCATCTTCTGATCTCTATGCCTTTGGTGTTTTTCACCGAGATGACATATACATTTTCTTGCATAAGTGCTCTCAAGGCATCAGACTTGCCTATATTAGTACGGAGTGGACAAAGAGTCATCATTACATGAGAATTTTAAATGGGATTGACATTGTCTAAGTGCCCCAGTGATGCAGACTCAATGCCACATTTCACCAACTCCACCCCTATCCCATTCCTGTTCACTGATCTAAAGATGTATAACATACTGTATATAATTCATCAGTAATGGCATCATTAACAAATTGTGAATAAGCCTAAATGGAAACACCCTTAAATTAACAACCAGAGGAGAATAAAAAGGGTCACAAACCTACCTTTAGCTATCTCTGTAGAAATCTTATTCTGAACAAACTGTTCTGAACCAATAACCAAGTGAAGGTTCTTAGCAAAATAAGGCTTCCAGATTCCTTGAAATGGATTCTGAAAACCTTCTCTAAACCCACCCTACATATAAAGACCTGGCTCACAATCAGGATAAAGATGCACAAAGAATTTGAAATGGTCCAATTTAATTAAATCGAGCCTCTTTTTACAGGTGCTGAGGGAACCATTAGATCCCCCCTTACCTCTTTGTTGGTCCTTGGCTCCACCTGTGCCTTTCCCCTTGGGATAATTGTGAAAAGAAAGTTCCTTTGCACAGATAAAGCACTGATGCTTAAATGTACAGGGATGCCAGTTGAAAAACCATGGACTCCAAACTCTCAACACAACCCACCTTGTCCAATGGAAGCCACCTGACCGGTGGCAGAGCTTGAAGTATGTGAAGGGGGGGCAGAGAGGGGGCTATGGCATGGAAGGCACGGCCACTGTGCCTGGGGTGTGGTTGTGATGCGCAGGGGCATGGCCAGGTCGTGTGGGGGCATGGTTACAGGCTGGGATGCCCTCAAAACATTGCCACCCTGTGCAAACTGCCCCCCCCAGTCCCTATGCAACTGCTCCTGACTCTCACATTCACAGCAACATGAGCTTTTTATACCAAATGGCCACAAGGAAATCACTCATCCTGAACAGGCTAAGCAGGGGTCATCAGATACATCCTCAACTGTGAATGCACCTGATTGCACCTCAAAGCACCTAAAAACATCATAAAAACCTCATCATAAACCAGCCATGCTGGATTGATAAAGTTCACATAGGTACTATGAATAATGCCCATATACTGGATGAGCAAGTATGCCCTCCAAGGATGGACCCTAGCAGTAAGATCAGTCTAAATGCAAAAGCCCAAAAGCCAGTTCCTTTAGGTCCTTTCTACCTTACGCTTTCTACCCTTCTCCTTTTCTTTCTCCTCAAGTATCTTGCAGTGTTTTTTCTCAACATCCTTATAGGGAGTAAGAAAAAAAAAATTAACATAATCCCCTCAAATGATCTTATCAATCATCAATAAATCAATCAATAGATCCACATTTGTATCATCAAAAAGAATGGCCCCATATGCCATCCCACCATAAAAACTTGTGGATGCTGGAATATTCCATTGAAATCCAGCAGCCCACTATGGAGCACCACTCACTGGAAACCCTACATGGGAATAAAAATATGCTGGGAGAACCTGAAACCCTCCAGTGGAATCACGTCATCATCTTCCTGGAAGTGTATCTCCAAGGCCGTAAATGGGATGAAACCATACTATCAAAACTGTCCCTAATGCACCATTTAGAAGCCTCTTTCAAGGTGACGAATTCAGCCACCCAAGAGGCTCAACCCAAATGACCCATGTGAGCTTTAAGGGGAGTTGTGGTATTACCACTTGAATGACAACAAGGTCTCTACTATTCCCTCTTTTTTCAGTACAGCAATGATTCTGCCAAATCTCAGCGCTATTGTCCAATCTGGATAAGCCCTGGGTTTTTCAACGGATTTTTTAACTCAACAAATACACAAGAAGTATGCATATTAGAGGGGGAGATGTTACAGAAAATGGTTTAAAAAGAAATACTTATTTTAAGAGAAACTACATAGAAAATATTAGTCTCAGTAAAATGTGCTTCATTTAAATGTGTGTATGTGTATGTGTGTTTATGCTTCATTCTGTGGACTGTTGCAGAAATAAGATGGATAAAACCTATAAAACATGATTGACACAGACTGGAAAAAAACATGTTCTGTCCTTCCCAAGGTGAGGCCAGCAGGATTAATCCTGTTCATTTATCCCATGTGAGCAAGTTTATGGAGGATGACGGCTCAATGGGCCTTTTGTGCACCCATGTTGTAAGATAAAACAAAACAAAACAAAAAAGGGAAATGAGTGGAAGGGATGGACAAAAGTTACATGCTTAGATTTTCCTATACTGTCATTTTTCTTTTAAATGAATTATCCTTTTAAAATCCAACCCAGGGGACAATTTTGTTTTTAAGTCTGGGGGGAAAGTATAGGTAGTTTTTCTTCCATGTTATACTTCCTCAATAAAAAAAAAATAGACCGTTTACTGTGCAAAGAGGTCCAGACTAACCATATTGCAGGCTCCTGTCCACATAACCAGAAATAGCTGATATTTCAAATGGATCCCATTTCAAGGTAAATAAAGTGCCATTTAGCAGCCCTGGTCTTGGGAGTTTTACAATTCACTTCTCCACAGGTTACAGCTTCTGTGTTATACTGGAATGACAGTTTAGCCAGACTGCCTCCTCTCCATAAAATGGCAGCTTAGATTGAACAAAAGACAAAACAGTTTCATCCATGCAATGACTAGAAGCTGGAAGCTTGCTGCTAACATTAGACAGAATACCAATTTCAAGGCAGAAGGATCTACTCTTACATTTTTTATGCAACTGCAGGAGGCCAATAAAGATTGGCAGCATCCACTCTTTCCATTCTCCTATGAAAAGAGTCAAACATCTGGAAGAGTTGCCAAGAAACATTCATAAATTTGTGACTCTCATTAGTTGAGAAAGTGAATTAGCACAATATTATAGTCCAAGAATATTTATAACGAAGGCATGTTTTTTGTTCTTTCACCATTCTACATTTGTTTTGTTGCTTTGTTTCTTGCATAACAGCCTGCTGATTTTTCTAAGATAGCTTTACCAGGACTGGGTTTTCCGTTCAATTCGTCCCACACCGCCCGAGTAGCACGGGTGGCGGGGGGGGACGGCCTTTGCCGCCCTCCCGCGAGACGAGATCGTTTGCGGGGGCCGATGGAAGGGGGCGGGGCAGAGCATAATATTTAAGGCCGCCCCTCTCTCTCGGCCTCTCTTCAGATCCAGGCGAAGGAGGAGGAGGATGTTTGTTTTGACCCTAGTCCGAAGATGCTGTTGACCCCCCCTATCTCTTCAGGTCATAAAATGCAAGTTCAAGTTCACGGTCAAGTTTAAGATCAAGTTTAAGTTCATGTTTAAGTTCACCCCTTTATGTTAATTAGGCATATTAATAAATTGCCCTAGTTCAACCCAAGCTCTGTCTGCGATCTCGTTATTTCGTGGGTTGGGCGGCAATTCGTCCCACACCGCCCGAGTAGCACGGGTGGCGGGGGGGACGGCCTTTGCCGCCCTCCCGCGAGACGAGATCGTTTGCGGGGGCCGATGGAAGGGGGCGGGGCAGAGCATAATATTTAAGGCCGCCCCCCTCTCTCTCGGCCTCTCTTCAGATCCAGGCGACCCACCCTCCCTCCCGATGGTTTCAGTGTAAGATAGCTGGTCGCTTCGGGGCCGGGTAGGAATTTTTTCCCCCTATATAGGGGGTTTTTTCGCCTACCCTACACTGCGCCTAGGGCGGGGTAATTGGCTTTGCAGGGTGGTGTCTTAATTTGGTATTAATTAGGTCTCCATTGTATTGGCCGGCATGGGGGGGGTCTTTAGGTTCGGCGTGTACCTATGGCACCCCTTTTGGGGTGTAGGATAAATCCTATCCTTGAGGAGGGCCCTGGGATCACCCCACTTGCTATGCAGCGGGGGGTGGGGCCTTGGGGCTCACCTTCCAGACAAGGGCTGGCCAAAAGTCATCATGCAACTTCAGCGGTTGGCTTTGGGGCCTGGTATTTCGCCCAACGGGCTAGGGGAGATGGTCGGGAGCTGCCTCTTGACCCTAGTCCGAAGATGCTGTTGACCCCCCCTATCTCTTCAGGTCATAAAATGCAAGTTCAAGTTCACGGTCAAGTTTAAGATCAAGTTTAAGTTCATGTTTAAGTTCACCCCTTTATGTTAATTAGGCATATTAATAAATTGCCCTAGTTCAACCCAAGCTCTGTCTGCGATCTCGTTATTTCGTGGGTTGGGCGGCAAAGCCCTACAGTCTGTCAACTAGGGATGATGCTCCTCTCAACCTAACCCACCACACAGGGGTGTTGTGAAGATAAATGGTAGCAACGTGCACGTCTTAATTTCCTTCCTTTCTTCCTTTCCACTAGTTAAGTAGAAAATGTGAAATCTGTAGTACTGGATGTCAAAATGATGGAGTGCATCACTTCATCTCTGTGTATGTATCCATGCAGGGGGTGGAAATGGATTCCAAATGGGAGAGTAATTTGCCGATTTTCGTTTCAATCAGAAGTTACTCAAATTTGTACTTTCAAGCCAATGTGCACTATGAAATTCAGCTACCTTGGAAAATGTATCTATCTCCAAATTTGCAAAGGGAATTGTTCCATTAAAAATCCATACAAAATGTGTTTCTTATTGGGAAAGTACTCACAAGAATGCACATATGGCTTTTAGTCAAAGCTGTTTGGGAGATGGCATGGTTAGTGGAAACATAAAATAGGGCCTTCTCAGTCACTGCTGAGACTTGAGACTCTGGAACTCTGTACCCAGGGAGGTCAGAATGTCCTCCTCCTTGTTGTCCTTCTGTCCAAGGAAGACATTTTTATACTAAAAGACTTTTAAAGCAGAGAGGGTTTTTTTTTTAAAAAAAAAAGGGCTGAGGGTGCTGTATTGTTTGAAGTATAGATTGCTTTTTATCTTTTCAGTTGCACATTATCTTTTAAAGTATAGATTTAAATTGTTTTAATATCACAAATACTTTAATTCCTTTTTAATGCTTACTTTTTGTATGTTCCTAGCCATATTGTTCATTTATAAAATTGTAATCTGTCTTGAGTCCCAATTTTAGGGGAAAGGTGTGATATGAGGAATAAGTGGAAGAGGAGGAGGAGGAACTTTGTAATAGGCATGTGCCATTTTAAATTATTTATTTCTTCAAGAAAAAAACAACAACATACATTAAAATAAATAATTTAATCTATTTTCTGTCCCCAGTGTTACGTTGGGTGAGTGGGTGGGAGAAGTCAAGTGAGGATCAGGAACATATAGTCTCCCAATATTCTATCTTGTGACACAAAATGGCCATGGCAGGGGGAGAGAATCCAGACAAGTATCAGGAAGCTATAGCTTTCTGGGATTTTCCTCTGGTTCTCTCACCCCACTGCCCATGTTGTGTCAGGAGGAGGGAAGCACCACAAGGATTGGGAGGCTACAGACTTTCAAGATCCACTACTGGCTTCTCCTGGTCACCCCCCGTATGACAGTGGAAGGGTATAGAGGGGGAATGATGGAAGGATGGGAAAGCTATAGCCTTCTAAGATTCTCTACTGACTGTCCCAACACCTACCTCCTGCACAACATGAGGAGGATGGGTGCCAGACAAGAATCAGGAGGCAATAGCCCTTCAAGATAATGTCCTGACTCCTACCCACTACGTGACATCAGGAGACTAGGGGAAAATCCAGGTGGTGATTGAGGAGGCTATAGCTTCATTGCCCATGTTCTGATAGCTGAGCCATGATAATTCAGATGTCGTCCTCATGCACAAGATATCAGAACACAACCCATGATTATGATCTTCCTTGTTGAAGTGCCTCTTGCCATCCTGATTATTGAGGGGTACAAGACATAGGTCACTCTGGAGTAGGAGTAGGAGTAATCCCCAAGTCTATTTAAGAACTGTTGTGGAATGCAAAAGGGGCATGAAAAAAGGTTCTACTTGTCTGGGGTTTTAGAATCTCTCCCTCCCTGCTTCCCTCCAAAAAACTCTTTCTTATTTTTCCCTCAAAGTGTTTGAATATTATATCTCTGCTTAGTTAAAACAATGGTCACATGCTTTTAATTAGGAAATCCTCTTGAAAAAATGAGTATTAGAAAGACTCATGTCAAATGAATGTAGTGTATTAAGAAGAATGTGTAACAAAATGCTTACAGATATTAATATAAATGTGTGTGTACATGTTTGAGTGTCTGTTTTGAGAAGTGTAGGTTCAGGTTGAAATAAACCAAGTCAAGCTTGGATAAATTCTCAAAGTTCATATGAAAATTCAGTTCAAGTGGGAAAAATGATAAACAGAGGGAAACTAAAACTGACAGATTTGTCTGTTTCTAGTCTTCAAACAACCTCTAGTTTTAGTCCTTGTGTGATTCAGGCATTAGCTTGAATGCTTTCAAACAAAACATTCACCATTTGGTGGTTATTTCTTTTCTTCAAAAAAAAAAGAAAAGAAAAGAAAAAGAAAGAAAGAAAGAGAGAGAGAGAGAGAGAATTGTGGGTGGCAATCTGTTGAGAAATTATGTCTTCATAAACCAGCTTATGATTATTTAAGGTTGAATTGTGCCATAGTGCAACATCGTATTCCCAAGAGGGAAGCAAAGATGTAGCTACACCATTGGAACTATTGTTCAAGCAGAGACAGCAGCACAACCATTGCACAAAAGCCCGAACACACAATATATCTCAATGAATACCATGCCCTTATAAACATGTCTGATGCACAATGTGTCATGATGCATGAGCTGTCTGTCTGCATAATAGAAGCCCTCATTGTGCAATGGAACATCTTGTGTGATACCCCATTGTGTGTTGTCACAATTCACTAGCATGTTTGCCTACTGTGTCAGTGATGTAGCCCCATCAGCTTAGAGTTCATCATAGCTTCCAGTGTAGGATCTTGAACTACATTTTTATTGAATTATATTCTGTCTTTCAAAGGAGTTAGTTTTTTCAGAAATTTTGTTGTGTTCTTCATAGAAAATACTGTTTTCTTCACAGATGCATAGCCACATCACACACACATTCTTTGCATAGAACGGATTCTGAACTGCAAGATTTTTGCTAGTAGGGTTCTCCTTATCAAGGACTTTCAATTTATTTATTTTTTAAGTGTATATTTTCAACGAGGCTTTCCAGCTCAGCTGTCAACTGGATGTAAGCATATGCCATGCAGCTAATCATCCTGGCTTTACGATCCAGTATCTTTGAATAGTTTCCAAGATATCAACACCCTGCCAAAGCTTACTGCAGATGCCTGAAATAGGCAAGAATTTTTTGTTAAAAAAATCCAGCCCAACTTTAAGCTGAGTCAGGACACCATCTTCAATTTCAGCATAGTGATGTCCCGACATTTTTATTTTCTACAAAGCATCTCACAAAATATAACATCTTTATGAGAAACAATGAGAAATTACAACAATTGCTAGGTCCACCAATGTACATTTTGTTGAACGTCTACTGAGATCAAAGGAAGTAACTAATTACTTTTGAAAAATAATGTCCCAGTTCTGGGAAAGGAGTAAACAGACACCAACCTCAGAGGAATGTAGTATCATGGTGGTTAAGTGTACCTAGAAGACCAGGGAACCATGGTTCCAACCAGATAGGGTGGGCATCAACATGTCCAAATCTGACAGCTGTGTAGTTTTCCTTGGAAAACTTGAGTGCATTAAATGAAAAGCTATTTCAACCCCTGTAAAGCCTCTTACTTTTTCTGATGAAATATTATAGTTTCATAAATATCAAAAGAAACTCATTAATAAGGGTAATTTGCCAGTTTGATAAATATATCTAGATTCATACACACTTTGAAGGATGTTTTTGCTAATGTTAATTGATGCCAAGTGCCAGAAATTTTCCTTTGGAAAAATTCACAGAGACATATGTTATTAGTTTGGATCTAATATACACGTCTTGTACAACAACACACTCTATAGTTGCAATTTTGGAACACTTCTGAAGCATAAAATTCAAATCAGAGAAGTATTTGAAGGATTCTTTTTAATTGCCAGGCTAGTAGATTTGCCAGTGATATTTTGCCTCAAGAGAATTTTGAAGCTAGTCTAGTGAGCCCCGGACTAGATCTGGTTAGCCTACCTGTTTACTCGAGGCATCAAAACATAATCATGAAGATGAAAAAAAAGATGAAAAAAACCTACATAACCATAAGGATGAAAAAAAGGTATTTATTCTATTCAGTTCCAGCTACAAAAGAGTTTTTACATAAATTAAAATTAAAATTACACAAATAGAAAATTAAAATTAAATAATTTTTATTATTAAACTCTATTATTAAATTAAATAAATCAAATCAAAATTAAAATTACACAGATAATTTTAAAATTAAATTACAGTTAATATAAGTGAAATACTTACCTTGTATATGAAATAAGGGGAGGTTTATCTAGCTATGAAAGATGTGCAAAAATACATATATTTTCAGTGTCTATCTTTTTTTAAAAAAAAATTGTTAAGTATAGGAACACCAATTTTTTTAAAAAAAATATTAATTAAGTTCTTTGTAGTCCTTAAATGGAAATCCAGTGTGATGTAAAGACTGGCCCTTTACATCATTTAGCCCATCATTTCATGTTTTGGGTTTCAAAAATGTTTCAAAAATGAATCTGAAAATGGGCCCAAAATCATACAAATGCCCCCAAGCAGAATTTTAGGAAATTTTACTTATAACAGGGGGGGTGTGTGTGTGAGAACATTAATGATATCAGTTCTGTGCATCAGAACAGAAACAATGACAATGCACTTCCTTAGTGGTGTGTCCACCATCCGTCTTAGGTTAGGGGCACAGGAAATAGGTAAATCTTGGGGGAATGGAAGGCATAGTCTTTGAGTCTCTGAGGAATGGGGGACAATATGAAAGTGGCTTAAGAAGAATTCTCCAAGTTGTCATTTTCAGACACTGAAAAATCCCCTTTTTCACATGGCTAATGATAGATAATATTAGTATCTAATAATATTATTAGTAAGATAGTTAATGTGTGTTTTGAGCATTTTTAATTGTTTTAAATTAATATTTTAATTGTATTGATTACTTAAGGCTTTTAAAAACTTTTTATACACATATGATTTTAGTTACATTGTTTTAACTTACATTTTATGCTGCTTTAATTCCCACAATGGGAGAAAGGCAGAGTATAAATAAAATAAATAAATAAATAAATAAACACTCCATCCTCCACTATTGAATATTCTTGAATATGTGAACACAGTGACCAATCAGTTGCTAATGGAAAACTCATCAACAGGACCAGAGTGCAACAGTGTTCTCCATCTCATGTTCCCCAGTAACTGACATACAAAGACAATATTTCTTATACTATAGATGATATACAGCTATCATTATTAGTAGCCAGGTAATGTTGTTAACTTTTGTTAACTTTTAATGTGGTACTTCCAAACTTTGAACTATGTGAATGAACATTATTTCATTAATAAAGAATAGATATTGAGTGGTGGTCACCTATTCTTGCAAAATTTTTCACATATATCAACTTAACTGGTAACTTTCCTTCAGGGTGGCAATCGAGTATTGTTGTGCCAATTTTCAAGAAAGGGGAGGTATCCAACCCCACAAACTAGAGGCCCATCAGTCTGTTGGATGTGGCCTCCAAACTCTACACACGGTATCTCTTGAACAAGCTGCCTGAATGGGATAATAATTACTCTATTATCCATAATCCATAATTACTCTATTATCCATGAGGAACAAGTGAGTTTTAGGAGAGGTAGAAGTACCCTGGATCAGGCCTTTATATTGCAGCACTTTGTACATAAAATCGTTAATGGTTCAAATAAGTTTATTTATGCAGCTTTTGTGGGCTTCTCCTCAGCATTTGACCTGATAGATAGGCAATGTTTATGGTATGAACTGGCAAAAACTAATATTGATAAGAGATTGTTGTGGCTTATTCAACTGTTACACCAAGATAATTCTCTGCAGGTGAGAACAGGTTTAAATGGTGCTTTAACACAATCTGTTTGCACTAACTGGGGTGTGAAACACCGTTGTATTTTAGCACCCTTTTTATTTAACTTTTTTTATATAATAATTTTATTAAATTTTCACAAAATAAAAAAGGATTCTTTAAGCTGTAATTTTATATGAATTATTTCTGATCTTCCACACTGAACTGGTCTTCACTTCTTAAAATTCACTCCAGTAATTTCATTTTATGTATCACAGTGCAATGTTTGTCTCTATGTTTGAACATGCATTTCCCTCTCCCTTTCCATGCTATGTTGTCATTTCCACAATCATAAATCAGACATTTCCACCTGATAATTCCCAGCTATTAACCATTTTTAGCCATTCTTCCCAGCTATTAACCATTTCTTTACTTGTCTCATTAAAATATTCTTCCACTATCCTTCCTTCTTCTTAAATCCTCCATCATTTATAACATGAACTCTCAAAGTCTCCATAATATCTCTGTCCATATATGTCTGGCAGTCTGAGGTATTATAGTTTCTACATTAATTCATCTTCTCACTCTGGATTCCATTATATAAAAATTATCTTGTTTCCCACTTTTACCTATACCCTGTTCATCCCCCTTCAGCCCTTTAAAAATATCACAGTGTTATATTAGTGACAATATACCGATCAAAACGTCGGCTTAATTGAACTTGTTGAAGTACATACTACTATCTGAAGCAGAGACTATGTTAATCTTCCTCTCATTCCCCTCTCCCATCTCGGACTTTACAGCCTAGAAATTCATTTCAGAAGATTCACTGTTATATTAAAGTCACTTAAATTCCAAGCCTGGGAGTGAGAATATTTTGCTTAAATGACATCCATCACAGGCTCCCCCATCACACTGCCCCCATCAACCCTTCAACAATGTCACATTGTATATATAAGTGACAGTATATCAATCAAATACAGAAGCTTAATTGACATTTCAAAAGGGCATTACCACTTATCAAATTTAAAGTCCTGTGCTAATCCACCTCCTATTCCCCCCTCCCATCTCGAACTTGCTGCCCGGAGTTCATTTCTGAAGTTTCTCTGTAATTTCATAGTCGCTCATCTTCCAGGCAGTTCCGTCCATGGGAGTGGAGTTATTTTGCTTGAATGACCTTCTAGTACAGGCACAACAGTCTCAACAATCCAGACTTGTAAAAAAACAAAAAGCAGGAAAAATGTCTCATAAAGCACTTCTCAATCACTGTTGCCTCCTCAAATATTCTTCCAAAATCAGAAATCCAGAGTTAAAAAGCCAAAACACCAATCATCTCAGATCCACCAGCATGGTAAAATATAGCAATAAAGAAAGATCAGTGTCCAGATGGAGATTATTAAGTAAGCCTGTCTTATTTATCCAATATCAGCCGTTTACTTATTCAGCCATTTCAATTTTAAATCCAATTAGGAAATCAGAAATCTTTTATCTTTTATAATTTCAATTCTCAAGAGGAAAGTGGAAGAGCCTCTCATCCTTTTCTTTAAAATAGCCACCCCTTTAAGGCAAACTTTCAGCCATGACACACTTACATTCTCTGGGAGCTTACATTCCTTTGCTCCTGCACACCATTGCAAGCCAAAAATCCAATGTGATATCTCCGAAATAAAGTCCAGAACTGGTACATACTTTCTGTTACTTGTTTCTTGCTTGTTTCTTGATTAAAAGCCAACAGTGGCACTGTCGATCCCGCTGGCTCCGTCATGGTCCTTCGACCCCCCAGCGTTTTCGGGTCTCCCAGCTAAGTAGAGCCCAACACCGCTTGTAGGGTCCCCTTCAGACCTCTTCCACATCCCTCGTACCGGAGGGGTGTTTAGCCACTTCTAAGATCTTAAAAGAAGTGGCTGGAATCCAGTGGGTGGCTGCCCAGAGCTGCGCCATTGCGCAGCTTCATTCCGAGCCACCATTCGCACCCACCATGTGACCAGAAGGCTATTTAACTTTTATGTTAATAATTTGATATCAGAAATGACTTCCCCACCATTCTTCCCTGCAGCTATTAGCATTCACAAGATCTCAGTCTTGCTTTATGCTGACGATCTGATCTTGCTATCCTTGAATAAAATCGGTCTCAAAAGGATGCTAGCCAAATTTGGGAGACTATGCAAAGAGGAACAGCTGGCTGTCAATTATACAAAAAAAAGATTATGATATTTGGGAGGAGATCCCCCAAGTGCATATGGAACCTGATGGACTTCACCTAGAGCAGGTGCATTCATTTAAATACCTGGGGTTGTACTTTGATGAAAAACTTTCCTGGAAACAGCATTAAGAAGTCACTAAAATCTCAAGTATTAGACCTATTGGGCAACTCAAAAGTTTTTTTTTTTAATTCTAGAGGGTGACAGTTAATAAATCCTTCTATTAAGCTAAAATTATTGCACAAATGTTCTATGGAGCTGAAATTTGGGGAATGCCAAAGATGCCAAGCCTGACTTGGAAACTGCAAAATAAATTCATGCAGCAGATTCTGGGACTGCCTCCTGGGGTTCCAGCAGCCCACCTTAGGGCTGAGTTGGGCTTATCCTCAGTTGCAGCTAGAATTAATCTATCTTTCTTAAGATTCTGGTGCAGATTAAATGGACTCAAGGATACCTCCCTCAGCAAACTTTGTTGGCTAGAGGAACAGAGGTCAGGAGGTTGGGAACAATTGCTCCAAGATAAGCTAAAGATCTGCAACCTTAAAACAGATAATTATTTAAGGCTCAGTCCTCATGATCTTAAAAACTGGATCTTTGATCAGGATGCCAGGCAAGACAGAGCATCCATAGCTGGTGCAAAATTCTTCATCCGGTACCCACAGATCCAGATTAATCATGCAAAGCCTCAGTACTTTGAAACCTTGACCTTATTTCAGTTCTGAAGAGCTTTTACGGAACTTAGATTTCAACAGATGCCTTCTTTATATCTTGAAGGGATATACCAAGGTACTCTAGTCTTAGATAGAAAATGTGCATTTGGCTGTAACCAGGTTGAGGACATAACTCATTACTTGCTGTTCTGCCCCCTCTACTCTGGCCCTAGACAAAGATTCCTGTCTACCATTATTCAATTTTTTGCTGACTACACATCCCAGAAAATAGTTACAGCACTGTTATCTGAGATATTGCCATCTGTAACATACTTAGTAGCTCAGTTTACATTGGCAGCCAGGAAATTGCGGGCTCATTTCACAAAGGAACATATTGTAACATAATGCACCTTAATTTTATGATTCATGTTTTTACACCTTTTAGCCAATTTGTTGGGGCTATTATATTGGATTAAACTTGTATATAAACCTTGATAAGTTTATTTTTAATCAGATCACAGTAGTTGTAGTAGTTGTTAAAATGGTTTAAATGGACAAACGGTTTTAAAGTTATATGTATCTTTCAATAGCCCATTTTTAATTGTATCAATCTATTTTAATTTTAATTTTAGTCACGTTTTATTCTAAGCATTGCAAAGGCCATTGACTATATACAATAAAACTACAACAACAACAACATTAATAAAGCTATAAAGGAAAAGGTTACAGACGTGCCCATTCAAATACGGGTATTAAAACAAATGTATTCTCATCATGGGAGGACATTTGCCAGGAACGAACAGTATAAATACACATGATTGCCAGAACAGACATGGATAGAGAAAGTTTGGCTTCAATGGATTGGGAAAAATGATTTGTTGGTTTACTCACAAACTTAGGCCATTTCCATATTGGAGGCCATTAGTACATTATATTGTTATGGTGGTGGCATCACCATTCACACAATGCCATCGGGTTAATGATGTGCTTTTCCACACCCTTCCCCGTTAAGCGGATGGGTAGTGGTATTGCCGCCAGTGTTCCTTCTGCCTTACAGTATCCTTGGCCACTCCCATACCCTGTCTTTGCCCTCCTCCACTGCCTCTGATTGAGCATTGATTTTTTTAGGGGAAGAGGTTTGGAAGCTGTACTAACACAGCAATATTATAACAGCATGACATGCCAGTACCCTGTTGCATTTTTGCCCTATACTGTTTAAAAAATGTATTTAAAAATAAAAAGTTGTGACTCAAAAGAGACATTATTTTAAATAATGGGAGAGGTGATAGGAAGTTACCACGTCATGGGAGTCACTGAGGGAAGGACAAGCTGGGCACACCCATAGCCTGCCCACTGCTGAATCTGGCATAACAGCAAGCACTATGAAGCACTATAACGGTACCACACTACGGTGGCTGATGGGATTGAAGCACTATAGGAGGCTCTTAAAAGATTTTTTCTGGAAATAGAATGTGGCAATTTGGTGATGCTTGGAGATGGGATAGCAGCAGGATAGAGATGACATCATGCAGAAGCACAGCTCCTAGACCAGTAACAACCTGCTGCTATAGCATCATAGTGACATTGTACAGAAACAGTCTTAGTTGTGTATAAGGCAACAAGAGTGTTCTGCAGTTTTAAATGAAATAGAAGTAGAATATCTCACAAATAACAAAGCAACATTTGTAATATGATATATTAAAAAACACTGCAACCACACTGGTATGAGGAGGGGGCAAGAATCCACAGATGCATCAGGAAATGAATGGCTAGATATGCACTGGAAGAATTCCCTGTTAGCTGTCCAGATTGAATGCCCGTGCTGTACAGTGAGTGGGGAAGCAATTATAAAGCATGCATAGCCTTGACTCCCTTATTAGTTGCATTCCATTTTATGACCAAGTATAAGATGGGATAAACATCAAATAATGTTTGTTGTACTGAACAGATTTTAATGGACTAGGATGAGCTGGTTTCAAATTCCTGCTCAGTCTTAATCAAGCTGAGTGGTAGTGATCCCGGTGCTCTATTTTGGCAGCAGATCTTTTGGAAACTGATTAGTCGACCATTGTCTATCCAAGGTCAAGCAATCCGAAAATACTATTTATTACTATAGGGTTAGCTTACAAGCACCTACTGCTGCTTGAAAAAAATCTCTGTCATCTAATACCTACCAATCAGAAGGTCCTTTGCTTTATCACAGTGCTTTGACTTTGTGAATTTGGGCTTCAACACACCTATGTCTCTCATTCCTTGGTTTCTTGAAATTAAACCTAGAGATACAGGGACCTCAGATGTCTGATTTGCAATGTTATGAAAAGGCAGCCAAAAGATAAGTCTAAGGGCCTTTCTGCACTGCACTGTTATAGTGCTATTATTCCACTTTCAACATCCTATGGAATTCTGGGGTTTGCAGCTTAGGGAGGGGCATTCAGAATTCTCAGTCAAAGAGCTCTTTGGTCTCAGTAAACCCTAGAATTCCATAGGATTTTGAAAGTGGAATAATAGCACTATAGCAGTGCAGTACAGAAAGGCTCTCTATCTGGTCCTGACTAAAATAGGCTCATTTAATCAATGAGAACTTGATAAGTCAATGTTTATGTAGATTACATTGATTCAAACAGTCTTATTTAGTTGAGACCAACAATCAGATTCAGGCTTCAGACTATCATTGTGGCATTTTATCAAACAAGCAACAGACAACCATTCATTATTACAGTCCATAGACGAATACATTTAAATCAATATGCAAGATAAATTAAAAACACACGGCCCATTTGGAAGAGCAGCCTCTGGAACAGTCAAATCAAACAGGCAGAATTCGTTTCAGATGTCTTCTACTAATACAGAAGTTAACTGTTCTCTAATCCTGACAGCCTCAGACAAAAGCTTGGCAAGGACCAAGATCACATTGGGATTCTTATTTTCTAATAGGAGAATCACATAAAACTGAGCAGATTGTTTTGGTAGATTAACCAATAATGAATTAACCACACATTGTTGAACCTGCTTGTTGAATCCACAGAATGAAAGAATGTGGTTCATAGATTCTACTTCCTGGTTACTACAGGGACATACTCTTATAGTGAAAGAGAAAGAGACAGCAGAAAATCTGCCTAAGGTGCCAAAATAATTTCTCTCTCTCTGGGGTGTAGGTACTTAGACATGGAATTCAGGGATGGGATCTCTCTCTGCCTCAGGCAAAAGAAAAGTAACTTTGACCTCTCCTGGTTTTTTAAGACATGTTCCAGAGGGCATTTGTTTGTTTTGAGACAAATGTGTTATGCAGTATTGTGCCTTCTTTGTTTTAACTGTTTTCCTCTCTGCTCTCTCATTGTAATTGTTTTCTGTTATTGCTTTGATATTTTGTGCTAAATCCTTGTAAGCTGTCTCATTTGTATAGTGCAGATAAAGGTAGAATACAAACATTTGAATGGGTAAATGCAAAACCCTATCACATTGGAATTTGAAGAGGATAAAATGATAAGCTGGCCTAAATTTCTTGCAGAGATGGGAGTGGGTAGAGGAGGAAGAAAACAAATAAGTGTTAATGAGGGAAAGCTTTGTATCAGCAGCAACATATGAAAATTCACTGCCTTCCGATATTAAGTCAGATGTCACTATTATTATGACAGTGTATCTTCAGAGGCCTTTCAGCAGCAAGTGATTGTTTTATGATTAAGCTTCCTGCTGGCTTGCTAAAAAGTGAAAAAAGAAGCAATATCCGATGCACATTATAAAAGCCAGTGGGAGATTAAACCCTGCTCATCACAGATATGTAAAATAAGTCTCTGCCTGTCACTGCCAAGACATTCTCTTTTGTGCAAAGCTCTGCCCCCTCCTTATTTTTGTTCATCACACTGGATTGTTCTGAGTGAACTTGGCCATGCACAAGCAATGTGAAATGTAAGCACTAAAATTGTCTCATTAAAATGGCTTGTTTCAAAGTTTCACTATATTAAGAATTCTCATCTAAGAAACAAAAACTCTTTCATGATCCATCACCAAAAAAACTACTGATCACAGTTCACTCTGACAATGACATGATTAAATATCATCATAAAATCACAAAGCTGGAAGTTTTCTCAAAGGTCATCTAGTCCAAATGCCTGTTCCTAAAAGATGGCCAACCGACCTGTTTAAAATGCTTCAATGAAGGAGATTCCATCACACATGTCATTGCTGAACAGCCTTGACTGTCAAGAAGTTCTGACTAACATTTAGGTAGAATCTTTTGTAATTTTAATTCATTGACTCATATCCTAGTCTTTGGACATGACATCCCTTCAAGATGACCATCCTGTCACCTCTCAATCTTCCCTAAGCTAAACATACTAAACTCCCTTAGACATTGCTCTTAAAGCTTGTTTTCTGAACTTTTCCCATCCTGGTCACCTTTATCTGGACATATATTTCAGTTTGTCAATATCCTTCAGGAACTGTAGTGCCCAGAACTACACATAGTATTCCATCTGAAGACTTACCATAGCTGAATATTGGGATACTTACCTTGATATGTCATGCTCCTGTTGATGGAGCCCAAAAATGCATTGGGGTTTTTGGACGTAGCAGACTTAGCTTGTTTGCTAAATCCCCTAGATTTTTTCTGTGTGTACTTTTGTCAAATCAGGTGTCATTCATCCTGTATTTGTACATTTCACTTCTCCAGCCTAATCACAACATTTTACACTTATCCCTGTTAAAATTCATTTTGTTAGCTTTGGCCCATCTGTCCAACTTTTTAAGGTAATTCTGAATTGCAATTCTGCCTTCTGAGGCTCCAAAGCAAGGCTGAGCAATTGCTCCCTTAATATGCAGAGAACAGAGTAAATAAAAAGGCCAGGAGGAGGTTTGAGAGACTTCTCTCACAGCTTGGAAAATGAACTTTTAGAACAATTACCATATCCCTTCAGTGAGCATGAGCACTGCAAAGTGCTTTCTAGTGTGCTCCCCCACACCCAATGGTCAGTGGGTTCTATTATCAGATTTGCTTATCAGTGTTGAGAGGGAACACAGTAGGTAAATAAAATGAGTATTCAATGCTGCCAGTGTTTAATAAATATGTGGCTGGAGGCCCAGAGCAAATTTCAGTTTCACCACACCATCAACCACCCCACTCTGTGGTATGTGCTGTTTTCATAAACAGACATATTTTATGGCTGAAACACATGTTTGAAAGTGTACTGGTTGAACACATATGGCAGGTCAAGATAACCTCAGACATGATCAGGTCATAAATTCAGAGAGGATTAGGAAGGAAAACCCTATGCCAATGGGCTTGGGATAATCCTTTCTAAAAACTGTAAGTTGCAAGCACTCCTGAAAACAACCGCAGGCAAAATTGTTCAGGTGAAGCAATTAGGAACCTTACTGTGAGCACATCCTATCAAGACTTTCCCCATTCAAACTACCTAACCAAAAACATTAAGAGACTGTCAGGACTCCCATCAATGTTTTGTCACCTAAAGTTAAGACAATCAGCCCATTTTGGACTCTTTTGTCAACCCCATGGGAAAGCTATTACAACTTTGTCTATGTACCATCTTCAGGATAGGGGTTAGGCTATAAAAACCTCAGCTCCAGCTCCAGTAAATTGTAGTACTTTGGATGTAATATGTGGCACCCAGATCTCTGTTCCTCTGTGCTCCCTCAGACTCACTGTCTGAGTCACTCTGCTTTGACTTTTTGCATCAGGATTGGTAACTATCACTCTTTCCAACCATTTTCTCTCTATTTAACCTTTCTTGCCACATTTTCCAATAGCCTTCTATGGTTCTTGAGAATGTCTGATTTCTTGTGTGTTTGCTAATTTCCAATAAAATACCCTGTTTAATTTTTAACTGGAGTCCTCTCAACAGTTAGAACCTGGTATACACAGGTGAAAAGATCGTGCCATTACTCTCCTCTAGCAGATCTCCTTTGAGCTATAATCTCCCAGAGTCCAAGGAGATGCTGGCATTGTGGGTAGGCCCCTAATTCCTCCACCTTTTAGGGTAACATCAGCCTCAGTGGTACCTTGCAAAACTCTTATTCTCCAGATGTTGCCTGACTCTACCAGACATAGATGCAGAAGGGCTGCTCTGTTACCCTGACTTCTGGGGGTCCCCTGGGGGACAACTTGATACACTCCAAAGATCCAAAGACTGGGGAAATTAGCAGAGCAATGGCTATAGCAGAACAAGGGGCAGGGTAACCCAGAGAGATCTTCCAGCCAATTTTTATGAGGTCAGACTAAGCAAAAGCCAGCCAAAGATTAAAAGTAAGCTAAAAATGTGCTTTTATTGGGGGAATTCACTCATACATGCACACAAGATATATACAGTCAAGCATTCACACAAAGGGAGGAAAAAGATTATGGATAGAGAGGATGAGGGTTTTATATAATTACCATTCCAGAAGAGTAGTGAAGAGCTTGAAATGTGACTTAGACTTCTGTCTAATAACAGACAGATCAGCATTCAGAGCAACATAGTGGAGTCTTGTTTTTCATCTGACTGCCACTGACTTCTAAAACCAAGGGTTTATATACTCTCTTTTCCTTCTTAATGGGGTGTGAGTTGATTGCTCACCCAACCTAGTGAACAATGGGAGTTGCAACACAGACAATGGGGTCTGGAATGGACTGATTGGTTTCAATGTCTTGGTAGAGAGGAGGTTTCTGGCTATCTGCAGTAGGATATGCACACAGTAGGGATCTTGGACATCTTATTGTTTTCCGATGTTGGCAGTTGATAGGACTAGCTCAGAGCCATTAAGTCAGACTTTCTTGGCTAATTTCAGAGAACTTTTGACCTGGCCATGCTGGGGTCATCTCTGACCTATTGCCAGCCAGTGTCCCTCTCTTCCACATGGCCTTGCCAGCCATAAGTATAATTTGTATTTTATACTACTTGAACATATCTACCAATTAATATATTTTTCAAATTAGACCATATCAAAATGTGGGAGTGTATGGCCCGGTAACTGCTCATCTTCCACCCTGTACTGTGCTGTATTTAACGTTACTCAGGAAGTAAGCATATTTTGGCATGAGCACTCATTGGTAGTTAGCATAGACCATCCAGAAGCTCAACTGGAAGAATTCATTTAACTGTGTCTACCTAAATGCCTAAAAGCAATTTCCCCTGAGGGGATTAGTCCTGTTTCCCCAGCATAGAGTGTTTTTAAAAGCAACACTATGGCCCTTTTCGCAGACTTTTTTTTTTGCGCACGTGCCCCTTGAGCATCACGCGAATGGGAGCGTCACTCCGTATGACACACTCCCACTCGCGCGACGCTCATGAGGCTAAAGTGGGGCGCGCACACGGTTTTTGATTTTCGGCTTTAAGCTGAAAATACTGCGCGTTCGCGCAATGCTCGTGGCACCCTCATGCACTTACCTGTGTGTGGTGTGTTGGCAAGCCAGCCCAGTCGTGCTTCCTTCCCCCCACGCAGCCTACGGCTCCCAGACTGCGCTGCGGAAGGAAGGAAGGGGCGGGGCACGAGTGTGACGGTCACGCTACAAGGAAGGCGATGCGGGAGGCAAAAAGGGCTGTCGTGAGCAGCTCACGCTAGTGGCTGCTTGCGCAAGCGCCGCTCCCCACTGCCACGACGAGGTAAGGTGCGAAAAGGGCCTATGTGATCACATAGACTAATATCAAAGATTCTCTTCCAGCTTTTTGTAGAAAGCATGAGATAAGAACTCTGCTTTCTAGCTACTGGATGTTGTTTTCACCCATATAGGAGGCATGTGCACATGTGTGTTTGCGGGGGGTGGGGGAGATCAACACAAAAATAAAAATAATCTTTTATGTATCCTCTGACATTAAATATCTGTTTTAATTTTAAAAAGTAGTGCATCTCTTTCACAAGTTGTTGGTAGCTGGTTTTTAAGGGAAACATAGTTTATGTCCTAAGCATCACACATTTGAAATGCTACAGGGTGGTGAAAAGCCTGTCAGAAAATGTACCTGCACTGTTTAGTCTCATTCTTGGGCTATGAACATAGGGAGGAAATTTCTGCGTGGGCAAGCTGGAGTCATTCTGGTGATTTTCTCAGGCAGTAGAATTGCATTTTTTTAATCATTCAGAGGCCGTAACATTGTCCTTTAAAAAAAAAAAAAACACACCCTTCTTTCAATATATTTGCTGTTATGTTACAGGATTTCAGAGATCCTCCTCTGTTTTAGATGAAACATGGAGTAGAGGCAACTTAGGTTTTAGCAGAGACAGGTACATAGTTAGGGCATTTTTCTTTGTTTAATTTGAAATGTCTTTTCCTTCCTTCCTTCCTTCCTTCCTTCCTTCCTTCCTTCCTTCCTTCCTTTTCCTTCCTTCCTTCCCTCCAACAGTTTTTGTTATTTCTTTCTCATTGTGGCAGTGACCCTTCTCTGTTAGGAGCCATCTACACATACACACACACACACAGGCCCTTTTCACACTAAGGCTTCTAGCGCAAGCGGGGGAGGCCGGCAAGCGCAAGAAGGCTCCTCCGGGAGGCTGCCGCTTCCCCCTCCTTCCTTCCGCAGGCGAAGGAACGAGCGGGGAAGCGGCACCGAAGGAGGCTTGCCGTGCAAGCCGCCCTCCCCCCGTGCGAAGCGGGAGACCTCATGCCAGATTCCCCCCCGTGCGCGCGAAGCAGGCGGCGTCGCGCCAGATTCCCCCCCGCGCGCGCGAAGCGGGCGGTGTTGCGTCCCCCCGCGCGCGCGCGAAGCGGACGTCGCATCCATCACGCTAGCTCCCCACCCTGCTCCTTCCTTCCGCAGGGGCGGAGGGAAGGAAGCGCGACCCGGCCGGCTCCCGGAGGCTCCGCACGAAAGGTAAGTGCGGGTGGGCGCCGGGAGTGTTGCGTGAGCACGGGGTGATTTTCGCTTGGATGCGAAAATCAAAAAACCCGCGCTCGCGCCGCTTCAGCCCCGTGAGCCCGGCGGAAGTGGGAGTGCGTCGTGCGGAGCGACGCTCCCACTCCCGCGAGGCTCACGGGGCTGTCGCGCGAGCAAAGGCCCATGCGAAAAGGGCCAAATACACACACCTCAACCAGAATATATCTGAGGAATGTGCAAGGTATAGAAATAATCAATAATTTTATTACCGTTGTAGACCAGCATGCAAAGTATAGCAGTCTTCCTTAAATGTACTTCGGCCCAAGTTACTTGACAGAAGGGAACCACTGCCATCATAACATAACAATGTCAAATTCATTAAAAGAAAACAGTCTAAAGAGTTTCAAAGATAGCCTGTAGTGCAAGAGAAGAGAAAGTACATTCTGTGGAAAGTAGGGGAGACAGGCAGATTTCCTCTATACCCAAAGCCACAAAGCACACCCCAACTTTGTGGTGGGTGAAAGCCCCCCTAAAAAATGAGTTGCCATTCCTAGAGGATGTTGTTTTCAGGTATGGTGGATTAATTTGAAACACTCCTCCAGTTTTCCTTTCTTCCTCAGCTCCTTGTGAATTCAATGAACTGCGCACAGAAATCACTTCCGTTGTGATTTTGAGTCCAAAATTTTATAGTAAATCCCTTTGCAGGTGTGTGGAGGCAAAAACCAACCAACCAACCAAAAACAGCTCTTACCCCTGTTGCAGCTGCACTTATGCATCAGATTACAAAAGCATTATCTGACTGCTAAAAATTACAAATGCAAGCCCATAAGCCTTCTTATAAGTGTTCCCAAAGTCATCTGATATTTTTTATTCTTTTCTTCTCCTCCTCGTCACTTATTCCTCTCTCCTTAGGAATGTGTTAAAAAATCTACAGAGAATGTTCATCAGAGCACTGGTGAATACCCATAATTTTCTATTTCCAGTTGGGGGTGAACCCTGCACATTAAGTGCTGTGAATAACATGTTTAATTAGGCAATAGTTTGAGAATATAATAGATGCATCTATGGAGCTCTTGGAAAAGTTACTTTGGGGAAGAAATGTCATCTGGCCATCATGGCTGGGACAAACTGGGAGGAGAAGTGAAAAAATAACTTTCTCAAGTGTGAATAGGTACCCAAACATACACAAAATGGCACCCAGGTGCCTAAGTTGTTCCACAAGGAAACACACCATCAATCACAACATGATATGTAACAATGATTCTGCATTGCAATGCTTGGAAACATATTTCAACTTTTGAATGAGGAAGGTGAAGCCACATGAAGATAGTAGTATTAAGCATTAAAAATTAAGCCACACTGCTCATCAAAACTACATAATCCACCCTTTCATATAAGAATCCCAAAAATGCAGTTGCATATGCTGGGAGCATGATCCATCATTAGGAAACCAACTTGTAAGATGCCCTGCAACCTAAACAGTCTATTTGAGTCATGCTTATTTAAATACTGTGATGCAGCAATAAGATTTTACAAAGTAGACTCCATTTTATGAAAGTAGTTTTCTGACAAGTTGGATTTATAGCTTATGTTTTAGAGTTTATGTATTAAATTACTTTATGTGCATTATTCATGGAGCTCATTACTCTGTTGGTACAGAGTAGAAAGGGCCACCATTTTATATAATACACATATTTTCTATGTACTGTGTAAACAATGGGGGTCAAACCTATTAAAAACTCAGAATTCTCTATTCATCTCGTTTTTCATCACCTTTTTATGTATATTGAATTCACCTGCAATGATTAATATGCTCTTAAAACATATAATGGGAAGGACCTCAGCTATTCATCTCTACGTAAATTTCATAACACTCCAGTCAGTTTGTCTGAAGCTTCCTTGGTGGTTCCCAGTTAAAGGGTTGCAAACAAGGGAAAGAAGAAAAGATTTGGTTGGTTACCTTATCAAAAGTATCACACTTAATGTAACTAAGGCCCTTTCCACATGGAGAAGTTAAGACGGGCCAAGGCATCCTGTCACGGAGGTCATCCACACCTTGGATCGGACTAGGTTCAGACTATTTACCTTAGTTCCGCATCTAAGTCCAAGTGGTCCTCCAGTGTGCTATATGAAGACCAGAAAAAACTGGTGTTTCAATTTTCTGGAGTGTACCATTTCGTTCCTGCTCAGTTGTGCAGATGTGCAGATTCACACCAATGCGAGCCTGAGATCAGTGAAGGATGGGCTGTGGGCATGACCAACTTCAGCAGGTGATCTGGACCCACAAACAACTGGAAGCCACCATTTTGTAAGCCTCACCAGTGCAGATCTGAAGACCTCGCACTGCTCCACATAGCCCTGGAAGAAACAGGGGAGCCCTGCGGAAGGGCTTAAGGGAGAGTCCACGTTACTTCAAGCCAAGAAGAAGCAGTGAGTAACGGCATGGAGCGATTCACTCACCTTGTGTGGAAAGGGCCTGAGAAGGGAGGAAAATACCATCAAGATACATCTGTGGAGATGCCTCACTTCCTTAGGGGCAAGCTAAGCCTCTGACATACTAATTAAGGACTGCCATTGTCTGTCTTAAAAGGAATGTGCAAGATTAATTCCAAGGGTTGCATGTTGAGTTCCCAGTGAGACAGGAATACTGACAGCAACTCTCTAGTAATGATTGATTGAATTCAATCTGTTTTTATCTGCCCTGTCCTTGATCACAATGTTTAGTATAAAAATGTGGTCTGGTATACAAGGAAAGACAACAACAACAACAACAACAACAACAACAACAACAACATTGAATTATTAAAAAAAAAACAGTCTGCCTTTATTAAGATTATTGGGAGGTGGGAGTGGGGAAGAGAGATTTAAGGCACATGGGGGAAAACTTATAGAATATAAAAGAATCAAGCAGTTTACTCTCTAATTACACAAGCCTCTGCATATCTTCTGAAAATTAGATCTCATGAAGTTCAATGCCTCCAATGCAAGTGAGTATAGGATGACACTCAAAGTAAACTAATCTTGATAGTTGTAAAGAAGAATCTAAAATTTACCTGTGAGGAACAAGGTAATTTTTTTTTGCAGGGAATGAATTCCTAAACGTGTGCTTGGCTAACAGGCAGCTAGACCAATTGATGTTTCACATAGGCATAGTGGAAGAGACAGCATAAGGTGAGTTTGTGTCTATTAGGTTAAACCTCCCCAGCCCCAGAGAGTATTTTGTGCAAGCATGTTGGGTTAAGGCTGTTGTTCCTGTTGAGGTAAAGCTGCTTGTTTGTATGTTTGTATGAGGTGGGGAGAAGCTTGCTCATTAGTGCACTATTGTGTTTTGGTGAGCTTGCGTCAGTTGCATCAAGGCTTATTGTTTGTGTGACTTAGGGAAGGCTTGCTTGTTAACTCTTTAGTGCTCTGTTGTTCCATTGGGTAGGTATACAGTCAGAAACTTGGTCAGAGGAGGAGCTAGTAGTCACTGGCTCTCTATATAACTATAAGCCTAGTCCCTGGATTTTGGTGAATGGGAGTGTGGTGACCAGGCAATGCCAGGTGTTTCATGTGAGCATTTCCCAGGGGTGTTTTGTGGGGAAGATCTGGTGTTCTGTTTCAGTGCCCACTTAAGACTATTGAATATACAGGATGATGGAACTGCTGCGATCATCTTCAAAAGCTGTGTTAATTTTTGTGTTCTTCCCATAACACAAGTGCAAGTTAATTGTCCTGTTGGAAGAGATTGTCTAACAACTTGAGATCTGTGTAACTACTCTTCATCATATTAGGGAGCAGGAGTTTTTCCTGAATAGAGTGGAGCAGAATATCCTGGATAAAAAACACACAGGGGATATCTCTGAGAAGGAAGTCAGTTCCAAATGCAGGAGGCAGACATTTGGAGGAATGTGACACATAGAAGAAAATAGACTAGGTATCATTCTATGATTCTGAAGCTACAAAATCAATTCAAATCTCAGTGACGATGAGGAACAGGAACAAGAGCAACAGGGACATTTCTCAGAGAACATATGGGGGACCTTGGAAGATTCAGCACATGGACTGGCCCCTGCCAATTCCCAGAGGAGATGTGTGGTTGTTATAGAGGAGTCCTTGCTGAAGGGAACAGAAGCAGTGGTTTGCAAACCTGACAGGATGTCTCAAGAAGGGTGCTGTCTTTCTGGGGCAAAGATCTGTGATGTAACAGAGTGGCTGACAAAACTCATCAAGCTTACTGACCATAACCCCTTCCTTTTGATCCACATGGGAACCAATGATACTGCAAAGTACAGCTTTCAGGAGATCACAAGGGATTATGAGGGTCTGAGTAGAAAACTGAAGCACTCCGATGCCTACGTTGTCATTTTGTCTCTCCTTCAGTTGAGGGATATAGAGAGAATAATAGTGGAGGAGAACAACTGGTTCATCAGATGGTGCTGCTGGAAACAGTTTAGATTTTTGTTTCATGGTCTGTGGTTTCATGAAGATAGACTTTTGGTAAGTGATAGGTTGCACCTCACAGTACTTTGCAGATCAGGAGGGCTTTAAGTTGAGTAATGAGAAGGAAAGAGACAGTATTCCTGAGGGCAGAATTTCATCAAGTCTTGGAGATAGTAGCCAAAATGCTGTTGGGAGAACTCAGTGAGTAGTACAAGAACCAAACAGTGGGAGGTAAAAAACTTAAATAAGCAGTTAGAGGGAATGACCCATGGACTCAGATGTCTCTACACTCATGCACAGAGCATGGGAAATAAACAAGATGAACTTAAACTCTTAACTCAGCAAAGCAAATATGATATAATAGGCATCATTGAAACATGGTGGGATGAGTCTCATGCTTGGAATGAAGTAATAGAGAGATCTAACCACTTTCAGAGAAATAGACCAAACAGGAAAGGCAGAGGAGTAGCACTACATGTCACGGAAGCTTATACTTTAGAAGACAACCATGACTTAAATCTTGGAAGCCAGATTGAGAGTATCTGGGTAAAAATTAATGAGAAAGAAACAACAGCAATGGCAAGGGGGGGGCTATGACAGACCCCCCTCAAGCCACACTGAGGATTTGGATGATGCCATCCTGGAACAGATGATGAAACATTCAGAAAGGAGAAATATAGTAGTAATGAGATATTTCAAATATCTTCATGTGTTGGAAGTCAAACTTTGCCAAGAGTATCAGGTCCAAAAAATTCCTCACTTGCCTTGCAGACAATTTCATTGTCTAGAATGTGGAAAAGGCAACACAAGGATCAGCTATTTTCAGTAGTGACCTGGTTAATGGAGTGGAAGTGGTAGGATCCTTAGATGGGAGTGACAATGTTCTCCTGAAGTTTGTGATACAGTAGAAAAGGGAAGTCAAGCATAGTCAGAAACACATTCTAGACTTTAAGAAAGTTGGTTTTGGTATACTTAGTTGGATACTAGGTGTGATCCTGTGGGCAAGAATAAGAAAAGATAAGGGTGGATGGGAGTTTCTTAAAAGTGAAAAACTGAAGGCACAATTTCAAGCAATTGCAATGAGGAGAAAAAAATGAGATGTGTCTAAGTAGTCCAAGATGGATGTGTAAAGAACTTTCATGTAAGATTTAAAAGGAACACACACAAGATTTAAAAGGAACATGCACAAGAAATGGAAAAAGGGGGAAATCACCAAAGAGGAATTTGAATGAATAGCCAGCATGTGTACGGAGAAAGTCAGAGAAGCTAAAGCACAGAAGGAGTTCAGGCTTCCTAGAGAAGTTAACCAATAAAAAAGACTTTTTTGGTTATGCTGATAGAACAAGGTAGAACAAGGAAATAAGAGAACCACTACATGGACAAGATGGCAAAATGCTAACAGGGGATAGAAAAAATGCAGCAAAATTCAGTACCTTCTTTGTTTTGTTCTCCTCCACTCTGCAAACTCAAACAGTGGTCAGCCTGGGGGAAATGGAGTAGATTATGCAGTAGGGGAAATATATCACAGTATAGGTAAAGACATAGTATAGAATACCTGGATATTCTAAACAAATTCAAGTCTCCAGGGTCAGATACATTGCATCTCAGAACCACTGACAGTAATCTCAGAACCACTGACAATAATCTTTGAGAATTCCTGGAGAATATGAGAAGTCTCAGCAGACTGGAGGAGGGCAAATGTTGTCCTCATCTTCAAAATGGGATAAAAGATTATCCAGTCAGCCTGACATCAATACAATGAAAAATTCTAGAGCAGATCATTAAAGAAATAGTCTGTAAATACTTAGAAAGGAATGTTGTGATCACTAAAAGTCAACATGGATTTGTCAAAAGAACAAGTTATTCCAGACTAATCTTCTCTCTCTCTCTCTCTCTCTCACACACACACACAGATAGAGTTATAAGCTTGTTAGACGGAGGGAATGTTGTGGGTGTAGCATATCCTGATTTTAGTATGGCCTTTGACAAGATCCCTCATGTTATTCTTGCAAACAAAGTAATAAAATGTGTGCTAGACAATGCTACTGTTAGGTGGATTTGTAATTGATTGAATGACTGAACCCAAAGTTTGGTCACCCATGGCTCCTTTTTATCCTGGAAAGAAGTGACTAGTGGGGTGCTACAGGGTTCTGTCCTAGGCCCACTGCTATTTAACACCTTTATGAACGACTTGGAATAGAAGGCTTGCTTATAAAATCTACAAATGACACCAAATTAGGATGGGTAGTCCATGCCCTAAAGGAGGGGATCAGAACTCAAGATAACTGTAACAGTTTAGAGAGCTGAGAAGGGCAATCAAAATAATAAAAAGCCTGGAAATCATGCCTTATGAAGAGTGGATTAAAGATCCAGGTATGTTTAGCCTGGAGAAAACAAGGTTAGGAAGAAATATGATAGCAATGTTTAAATATTTGAAGAAATGTGATATAGAGGATGGAGCAAGCTGTTTTCTGCTGCTGCAGAGACTAGGACACAAAGCAATGGCTTCAAATTCCAGGAACAGAAATTCCACCTAAACCTTTGCAAGAACTTCCTGACAGTAAGAGCAGTTCAATAGTGGAGTACAGTGCCATGGAGTGTAGTAGAGTCTCCTTCAATGGAGGTTATTAAACAGAGGCTGGATGACCATCTGTCAAGAGTACTTCGATTGTTTTGTTTATTCCTCCATGGCAGGAGGTTGGGCTTAATGAGCCTTGTGGTTTCTTCCAATTGTATGATTCTATGATGGTTTGATTTTACCCTGTGATCTACAGGAGGGAATTGACATTATCTAGTCATTTATCACTATTTGGGCATAGGTACATCTTTAGTGCAGGTTTGACACCTGGGACATGGCTCTGCCAAATGTGGTACATGGGTTAGGAGCATGGAGACGAAATTTCTCAAATACTTGGAGTCCTTCCTTTCATATATGGGATACCCTGGATCTAATCCAGAACTGGCTTTTTAAAATTAAAAAGCAAAATGGGGAAAAAAAATCCTAATCCAGAGCACTAATCCAGCTAAAGGCATTCAACAGTGACATGATTTAGAACAGAAGTATTCCAGTTTAACTGTTTAAAACCAAGCTATCATTCAGCTGAAGGCTGATAAAAATAGAATGCTTGCTTTAAAGCCTACTTAAAAGATAAAAAAGAAAGAAGTCACCCGTATCTTCTTCGGTAGGCAGTGTTTTTCGTTAATTTCATTCGCAAATGAATCAGTGAATAATCTTAGAAGTTTTATTACTGATGGAGGAAGGTTTTTAAAAATTGCAGTTTTTGAAGACTATTTGCAGTTTGGTAATTATTCTACTTATTCTGCACAAAATTCAATTTTTTTTAAAGAAATGTACATTCTATCTATGGGATTTCTGCACAAATTGCTATTTCCTGCACAGAAAATACCATACCTAGTGACTGATTCTGCACAAAATTCTGTTTAATCTTTTCCAAGTGTGAAGATTGTGACTACAGTGTCTTAGAGTACTTATGTCTGACATTTTATAAATAATTTACTAATAGATGTGAGTGAAGCAAACTGCCCTTCCCCAACACCACATCTGGCAAAAAAAAAAAAAAAAAGTTCCTTCTGAAAGAAACTCCAGAAAATCCAAGTCATTCATTTAGACCAATATCTGCTAAACCCTGAATCATATTAGTTGTTCTGTGCCTCACTTAAAAATTGTAATTTTCTTTAATCAAATCCAATACACTCAAAATCTACAGATTCATACCTGTGACAAAACTGAAGACTGAATAAATAATCAATCATCTTCATAAAGTTGTCATGACATCTGGTTTCATGCAGCAAGTGTACCTCTGTCCCAGTCCTAAATTAATAGTTAAGAATTTTACTCTTAAAGTATAGGGGAAGGAAACTCCACTTAATGGGAGCACGTACACTTTGCATGCAGAAAAACCCAGGATCAGTCCTCAACATATCCAAATTAAAAGTTCAGACCACAAGTCATGTGAAATACTTTTCTGCCTAAGATCCCATGGAATAACTCTCCCACAAGCAGCAAAGGACTAGATGGGGAATCATCTGTCCTGAAATAAGAGAGTTTTTTGTATTCCTATATTGCTTGTTTCTTAGACAGACATGCCAGGAAGTCACACTTAGTTTAATTTGAATAGGCCTGCTTTAACTTCATTTGCACTGATGTCACCCTGAGTCTGTTCTAAGAATGCTTGAACATACATCCAAGTCTGTGTGTTGAAAACATTTTGTTACCCTGGTTACTGGAAGTCCCAGGAGGGACACCTATATGCGCTCTCAATTAACTAAGTTTGGGGAAATTAGCTAAGAGCACAAGCTAGCAATGTGAGAGGCAGGGCAACGCAATGGAATCTTTTACCCAAAGTCTACGGGGTCAGGCCAAGCCAAGGAGCACACCAAGTTATCAGAATAATCAAGATCTTTATTAAATACAGACAAACAGTGTATGCAACACACACACTCAGATAACTATAGAAAATAAAGGTTGCAGTGGGACAGAGGGATTTTTCAGAGGGGTGGTTGAATTGGGTGATGCGACACCTGTCCTGAAGCCCAGATAGATCACTGTGAAGGTCCGAAGTTGTGCAGTCTCAGCCAATATGACTGAGGTGAAGGCTATGTTTGGCCAGCCTGTATTGTTTAGAATATTGCAGCAATTATCGGCCATGCCTGTCTTGCGAGCTTGTCCGGTGGCCTCACAGACATGTGGAAAGAGATGGTGGAAGAGAGCCAAATTATTGATATCAAAATGATATCTATGTCACCTTAAGTGCAGCCTAGGAACTGCAGTAACAATTTCAGCCAACATGCAGAAGGCAACATCTGAATAAGTATTACATACTGATATTTCATAGTGATTTTGACTACTGTTTTGAGTAAATATGCAGAATGGTAGGTTACACTGTTTCAAAACTGAAACAAACTAAACTACTATTGTAGCAGCATATAGCCCCAGTTTTGTCTCCAAAGATTCCAGATGTTAGTATCTATCTATGAAACTATGTATGCCAGAATAAGGCAAACTGTTCAGTTTTTATCATTTTTGTTCTTGCTGAATTTGAAATACTCGCTAAATAAATTGTGTTCCATTCTTTGAATGAACTTTCATAAACTGTAATTCTTTTGGACTGTATCTACATTATTGCTACACTTTTCCCAACATTCAGTGAACAGTTGGTGCTCATTTGCAAACTTCCTAGCCGTGAGTTTACATTACAGCATTTTATCCTTTTTGATTCATGAATCTGTAATTTTCACTATCTGCATGTATGCAGTTAAGAGATAATATTCCCTGGTGGCTATCTAGGTCATATGACTCATATATGTTTCACAAATAATTTCTGAATATTTTTTTTCCAGCTGTTCCACACCCAGGAGTACTATCTGTGATCTACAGTCTTTGCTGGCTGTATTGTATTTATTACTCCGGAATAGTGTGTTCTGCATTGGAGCAGGGGCTTTTCCTTAGCAGCTACCTTTATGTAAGTATAATATAATGTTTCCTAGAACATTTCATCAACAATGCTAGAAACAAATGCTAGAATCAAACTTAATTCAAGATGGTCGGCTTTGCTTGAAAATAAACCTGCATATGGTCTTATTGTTCATTTCTTTTTAAAATACTGATATTGGCCATTTCTGCACTAGACTGTTACAGCACTATTATTCCACTTTCAACATCCTTTGGAATCCTGTGGTTTTGTTTAGGGAGGGATCAGCTGGTACCTCCCTAAACTGCAAACCCCAGGATTCCATAGGATCTTGAAAGAGAAATAAGAGTGCTTGTGTGGAAGTGGTCGTGGATATAAAAAGGGAAAAATCACAAACTTTACTGTTGTTAATTGCCATCAAGAGACAGCATGGTGTAATGACTTGAGCCTTGGACTATGGCCCTAGAAACCAGGATTTGATTCCTCATTCAACCGTGGATACCCACTGGGTGACCATGGGCATGTCCCACACTTTTAGTCCTCAAGACCTCTGTGATAGATTCACCTTAGGGTTGCCCTAAGTTGGAAACAAATTGGAGGCACACAACAACAACAACAACAACAACAGTCATTCAGTTGATTTACTATCTCTGTCTTTTCCTCCATTCCTTTCCAAGCCTTATAGCTGCTGCAATTAAAATTGGTGAAAATAAGGTTTTAGTAAATGCTTAGGTTTTATTATAGGAATATGTACCTATATTTTATGTTTTATGTTACATATTTTATACGATTTATGTTTATATTTATATTTATACTTTGCTAATGCTAACAGATGTATGTATATCACATATGTAGATAAATTTTTGAATATGGTCATTGACCGCAATAAAATTATTGATTGATTGATAGTCTTTTCTAATGAGTCATGTCTTCTCATATGTCCAAAGTATGGCAATCATCTTGTCTTCCAGGGAGAGTTTAGGACTGGTTTGCTCTAATACCCATTCATTTATCTTTTTTGGCAGTCATATGATAACAAGGGTGAACAACACCATTATGGAAATAACAACAATATCATTTGTCCTTCTTCCATACATGTAGCTGTCCAGATCTTATAGCTGCACAGATCTTAAAGCCCTGTTAGGAGGTCCTTTCCCAGCAAGTGAAGTGGGGAATAATGGCGAGCATGCCAACCCCTTATGAATAGGGAGGGACCACTGTATATCCTGCCTCTTTCCATCCACCTCTTCAGTCATGATCCCCCAATATTTGCATCCCTGTCTATCACCCATTACTCAGACATCTCTGTCTTCCTTATACCACTTTTTCCTTTACCATTTAAAGTAAAAAATTTAAGTAGATTCTGCCAAAATCAATGCTTAGCTTTCTAGATAAAACTATTCAACTGAATGCAAAGCTAACACATCTGCCTGCATGAATTCTTAAGCTTCCTTGGCACAAAGCCGGCATTGTTGATGGCATAGAATATAAATTGTGCTGCTTAAAATCAACAGCTGCCAGTTGATCAAGCAACATGAAGGAGACATAGTTTTACCCAACATTCTTGACATTTCTATTGTAGTTTTGTCTGGTGCACCTGTGAATTGAACAAAGAAACCAAAACAAAATGAGTCAGTCTTCCTGTTTCTTTCAAAGGGGAGAGCCATGATAACTAGAAGAACTTCCCTCTGTTAGTGGCACTTAGTTGTGGTATGCCTTCAAGTCCCTTCCAACTTGTGGCAACTTTGAGGCGAACTTAACACAGGGTGTTTTTTTTTTCCAAAAAAATTTGTTCAGAGGGGGTTTGCCTTTGCTTTCCTCTGAGGTTGAGAGAATGTGACTTGCCCAAGGTCATCTGGTGTTTGAGTGGGGTTTTGAATCTTAGTCCCTAGAATCTAAATTTTCTAAATTTACATATTTCAATCATGAGTTAAGTATTGGGGGACCCTGGCAACAAATTATATTTACAAGAGGTGTCTGGTAAAGAAAAGGTTAAGAGTCACTGCACTAGAAAAAGAAGAAACAGGAGGAGGAGGAGGAAGGAGAGGGAAGGGGGAGGAAGAGGAGGAGGAGAAGACCGTATCTTCATATACATATCTGCCAGACTCTTAAGATACACAGAGAAGGATTCCATATGAAATTAGATAGATAGATAGATAGATAGATAGATAGATAGATAGATAGATAGATAGATAGAGGCTAGCATTCAGTATTGCTGTTACAGACTTGTAATATAGAATTATATAAATGCCACTCCAGCACATCTTAAGAGGCAGCAGCTGGATCAGAAAGCTGAAGTCCAATTAAAGAGCAAGAAGGCTATTTATACCCCATCCCACCAGTGTGTGAGGCTGTGACAAATCAGATCCTCAATCATAAGTCCTTGTCACAGCCTTGTTTGCTGGTGGGAGGCGACTAGAAATGTCATTCTTGTATCCCAATCAGAAGCTAAACAGACATCCTTTGTCAAATTCTGCTGTTGTTGTTTAAGGTGAGCCTGGGGTGGGGATTGGCCAGGCCAGAAGATGTTACTGATTTACACAGATTTACCTAAGTTCCTTGGATAAGATACTGGCAGATGGGAATAGTAATGGTAATGCTCATCCATTCTGGGTGTTGTGAAGTGGTTTCTACACCCAATGTATTGCTAGGAGTAAAAAGCTGCCAAAATCAGAAAGCACATGGAAGAATAAAGGTAATATAAAATAAGTTTTAAAAAAAAAAGCAGATGCTTTAACATAAACTATTTCTTGACCCCAGTGAATTTCACTGTCACACCAAAGGAAGAAATTTTTATTTCCCTTGAATGGATCCTACCTACCAACAAACAGAGCACATCACTTCTGTTTTGCCACATCATGATTTACCATATCCCCTGCAAAAAAAAAAAAAAATGGCATGGGATTTTTTTCCAATTGTTTTGGCTAAGGAACAAAATTAAAATGAATACATGTGTTAAAACATTTTTGTCCTACCTGTTTCTAGAAACTATATATGGAAGGTAGGAGAAAAAGTGAGAGAGTGTTTATAATTGTGTAGATGACTTGCCACAGAACGTTTCCATTGTAAGTCTGATTATATGAAGATTCTACAATAAAATACGAGCCTAGAGGACTAAAATATCCTATCCTAATGCTCAAGGGTTAAATCCTGTAAATGAACAGGGACAAAATATGGGACCAGTATTTTGCCTTAATTAGATTGTAGATCAGCCAGTGAGTCTGTAAAGTGATGAATCACATGGACCAAAATCTGTGTTCATAAATAAGTGCCTCTCTCCCCCTCTTATAAATATCTATTGCTCTAAAATGTTCTTCCTGAATTTAAGTGACCAAATCTAATTTCACTGTGCAAGTAAATTGTCCCACTGCTCTATACATCAAGTGCCTGAGAAAAGGCAATTGGCACATAATAATCTTTGGATGAGAAAGACAGAGAGCACCAGCCATCTGTTGACCACTTGGAAACTGGCCTAACAATGTGAAAACTGGATCCAAACACTGGACCATCTTCCAACAATCCCAATAAAATTGTAGAGAAAAAAATTAAAAAAATAAAAATTTGGGAACGAAAGAATAATTGTACACTTCACATGCCCTAGAGGATGTCCTTGTAATGAGGATATTAATCCTTTACAAGATGAGAAATTTGGGAACCAATAAATAGGATTTTGAATGCAGAGGCAGAAATAGATTTAGTTGAATGGAGTCATCTTGAAGCTTTTAATATAAGAAGAAATATTGTTCTCCAGTTTTAACAGTCATGGCAGATATATTCAAATATTTTCCTCAGTAAGCAATAGACAAACCAAGTGTTATCACAGTTTCTAGCCCGGACTTGTGGGATATTAGATATCACTTTGATATCAATAATTTGGCCTTCTCTACCTATTCCTCTCCACATGCTGCGAGGTCCCCCGGACAAGCTCGCAGACAGGCATGGCCGCTAATTGCTGTAATATTCCAAACAAATACAGGCAGGCCAGAAACAGCCGTCCCACTGCTTCAGGAGACCTCAAAGGCAAGTGCTCTATTATGTATGCACGCTACTTACAAAAAACTCCCTGCCCTGAGCAGGCAGCTTGATTAGATGAATCCTCATCTGTTAAGCACTCTGTGTTTACATACTGTCTACTCTATTGTCAATTTGGACTTAATCATGCTGAATTCTGACCTTTTGGAGGCTTTGTCTCCAGCCCGAAACTCATTGTTTCCCCCAAGTACGGACTAGCTTACGGCCACATTTTCCCCTATAAGAACCCCTGACTTTGAGAGTTTCTTCAGATCATTCCTGATTTCCATCCCGCGTTGCTGCTGCTTTGCTTGGCGAGCCTTCCCCTCAGTCCCACGTACTGAGAACTCCATACCTCCTAACTTCTGCTGCAGACTACCCGGGCTTCAGGACAGGTGTAGTATTACCCAACCAACAACTCCTCTAAAAATCCCTCTATTCGACTTCAACCTTTATTTCTATAGTTCTCTGTGTGAGTGTGTTGCATACATTTGTTTGGCTGTATTTAACAAAAACAACAATTATTATTTACTTATGTGTGCTCCTTGACTCGGCCTGACCCCGTAAGACATTGGGTGAAAGATCTTGCTCCGTTGCCCTGCCTCTCGTATTGCTAGCTTGTGCTCTTTGATTAATTTCCCCAACTTGTATAATTTGGAGCGCACTTAGGTGTCCCTCACAGGACCCCCAGAAATCAGGGTAACACAAGATAGGCTTTATGAACTGAGATTTGAAGTTCTGACTGCTTTGTTTGCTTCTCTTTGCATGGGGATGCTGATGATCACTTGACATTTTGTATTGAACATAAATACCTGAATACAAAACACAATTGACTCCAGTCAAAGATAATGGAAGAATACACTGGATGTGAAGAGGACACACAGAGATTCATTGCACACTTGTGCCTTTACGGAAATCAAACAGCATTGCTCTATTTATGCAGAAAACAATTTTATCATACATGTGTATTTGTTAAATATTAGTGCAAGGTAGAAGTTTTAATTTAGACTTACAAGAGAAAAAGAGACAGCCTAATTCCAATTAAATACATATTTCCTTGTGTGAGAGAGAAACTGATTCTGCTACCTCTGGCTGCATCGCTGAAGGGGGCAGAGGAAGTCGGTGAAGAAACAGGCTTGGAAGTCAAGCCTGTGCATATATGTCTATGACACAAGGAAGCAACTGATATATTACAATAAGATATATTACAACAGATATGAGATGTGGAGTGAGGGCAGGGGGCATAAGCAATTTATCTAGCATGTCTCTCTTCACTCAGCCCCCTCTTCCTCAAGACTTGGGTATCTATGCCATACCACCCTCCTACCCAGTGACCCACTGTTAAATGCAAGGTCAGTCTGCAGTGTAACATTGGTCATCTGCAATCTCCTAACAGAGATGAAAGAGCTGACCTGGTATGCATAACTGAGAAATGGAGAGAGGAATCGGGTGGGCAGGGTGTAAGCATTTTAAAAAAAAAATGTGAATAGCCATTGGGAAATGGGGAACTGATCATATTGGGATTTTAGAGGGCAGGGAGGGGATGGTTATTCCTCCCCCTCTTTACCTGCAGTCCTGATAAAAATTGTTCCCTTGAAACAGCAATTTGTATTGGGAGGAATGCTCCCATCAGAGTGTCATTTTTATGGAAAAAAAAAATAGGAGGACCAGTTTTTGTCAGAACAGCAGCATGGAGCAAAGGGTTAAGCTGTCTCTGATCCTTTGCATTTCCAAGAATGATGACATTTACTCATCCTTCAAATGCTTCATGTTCGTATTTTTTGATACGTTAACTATAAAGATACATTTAACAGCTCATCTATTTAAATTGCCCTACTGTTAAAATAATAAAAAAAGCACTATGAGGTGAGAAAATTGAGCAGGTTGTTTGGTTGATAACATGGTTTCATGCATCTGTTAGAATGTGACAAATACTTCCCCTAATTTCCTGAAGAATCCCTTTTGGGTTATTTATATTTATAACATGATTTTAGCATCTATCTATCTATGTATCCACCTATCCATCCATCCTTCATTAAGTGCTGGGGATGTTGTAGATTATATCATTCAAAGCATTCTCATTCTTCAGTTTTGGGCAAAGAGAAAGTGAAATAGCTGTGTTAGCATTCAATCAGCACAGCAGTTCACTAAAGACAGAGGTGTTCAATCACATTTTGGAAATAACACTAAGATAAATGTAATCATCAGGATCTTCAGCAATGGCTTGCTACAGTGTTGATGTTTGGGGACAGATTAGTGGAAATGCATCTACTGATAAAAAGAGGCTGAGCAAATGTCATTGGCATATAATGAATAAAACAAAATAAAAACAGCCTGGATTTTGAATAAAATGTTTAAACCCCATGGAGAAACACAGTAATTGAAACAAAATCCATTTCCAACTTACACATTTGAATAGTGGAATAAAATTATGCTAATCTAATGTATCTGCCCTATTGCGCTTTTCTGTTCATTCTACTGCATGCATAAATATGAGGAGGTTATTATCCCTTTGATAATATTCTGTACTTAACTGTTTCAAATTGGGATGTTCTCCTTACGAAGTGCAAATACACTCTTTTGAAGGCTCTTGTTTACTAAAGAACGTTTCTTGGCTTGTTATATTGTATTTTAATTTACTTTTGTTTATTACATGTATCGTGTATTACAATTTACGTTCACTGAATTGCACTATAGTTTCTGTTCTGTTTCCATTACATTATTGGATTCCTCTCTTTTATTCTCTGGCCCAGTGGGTCACTCTGTAGTGACTGAGCCAGAAGGAGGACACACAATAAAGAATGTGGGTCACATTTCACATATAGTGAGTTGGAACTAAGCCTGAAGTTCTGTCCTTAGGATCCTCAGAGATCTGTGGGTGATCAGAAATGATGAAGAGATTCTCTCTCACTCACTGGTTTTCCTCCCATTTGGGAAGGACAGTAACATAAGAAATCCTATCAATGATTGACTGAAAAGGAAAAGGATAAAAGTCCTGTCGGGACATGGTTACTGCCTCAAAAGATGGTTGCATTTTCATCCTTGTCTGGGTACATTTGAATACTTCTGCCTGTGTGGTATGGTTTCCATATTTGTTATTGGGGAAGCAATTAACTTTCCAATGAGCCATGTGACATTTCTTATTATTTGTTATTTCTGTGCTGCCATCAAGATTCATGTATTCTGGAACTAGCACAACCAAAAGAGACAGTTTTCACTTACTCAGTGATAATGCAATCTAAGTTTTGGGCAGAGGGAAAATAGAAGGGTGGAGGCAAAGTGGTCTTGGACATGCTATAATATGCACTTGGACTTGATTGGGGAGCAGTTTTTTAAAATGCCAAGAAATTGAGTCCTAATATCAGATCCCACTGGCATGAGAAAAAAACAAAAATAAAGAAGCAGCTGCAGCAATGAGAAGCAGGAAGACTATGGCCCTTTTCGCACCTTACCTTTTCCCAGTGCTGGGCTGCTCGGCTCGCGCATGAAGGCTTGGGAGGAACGCTGTCTCATCCCTCCTGCTTCAGCTCCGCAGCTCCTTCCTCGTCGCGTGAACGCCCTGCCTCTTCCGTTTGCAGTGAAGCCTGGGACCTCCCAGGCTGCACTGAGGAAAAGACAGGTGGTCGGCCCGGCGCCCGAGGCTCCGCACTCCAGGTAAGTGCATGTGGGGCCCCGGAGCAATGCGCGACTGCGCAGCATTTTTGGCTTTGATCCGAAAATGAAAAAATGTGTGTGTGGCCCGCATCAGGCCCTTGAACGTTGCGCAAATGTGAGTGCGCCATATGGACCGCTCCTCACATTTACACAACAGTCAAGGGGCCCTTTCACTTCAGAAATGCCGTGCGAAAAGGGCCTATGTTTAAAGGTGGATATTGGAAACTGCATCCCACCACCATCACAGGTGTGCTGGGTGAGGACATAGCACAGAGCCTTCTCAGTGGCTGCTCCTAAGCTGTGGAATCCCTCCTACAGGAAGCTCAGTTGCCTCCCTGCCCCAGCAAACAAAGACCTTTTAATTTAGACAAAGCTTTGCCTTTTAGTAAGTTGGGGCTGAAAGGCTTTTTCATGTGATGTACTATATTTTTATCTTCTTTACTATATTCTGAGTGTGCTTTAATCCGATTGAAATCAGTGTTTTAATAGCATTGCTTGTTCATTTTTTTTTAAAAAAAATCTTTTTATTATTAGTTTTTTAGCTATACTATTAGGTTTTTAGATATATTGCTCTAATTTATACTGTAATCCACCTTGGGTTCCTTGCCGAGAGCAAGGTAGGATATAAATTGAATGAATGGACAAATAAGAAATATAGATAATAGTTCCTTGTATAATGTGGCTTGGCACAGCCTGGTATATGTACAGCTGACTTCTTGCTGGTCTATAGTAATGGTTTGCAAGGAGATTACACTACAGAAATGTTCTCCTGTTGTATAACATAAAGCTCAAAACAAATACTGAATTTGCAAGACTTTTTTTCCCCCTTTGGATAATGTGTATATATATATATGTTTCCATAATATAGTTTTGCCTAGAGTCAGAACTACACAATTCAGGATATGGGATGATTAAAGACAACATGAAACACTCCATAATGTTTATGCACAGGAGCGAACATTTTGGGACAATTAAAAAGAAAACCTTGTGACTAACACTATGACTAATGAATGTTTATAAATGGGTTTCTTTTCCATTTTCTTATTCATGCTTAGCTACTCATTTGGGGATGTGAGGTTTCCCTTTCAGTATGCTAGCAGAACCTCCCCTTGACAGCCATTTCCAGGCAGCTACAGTGCTAGTTAGGGCCTAAATACCCTAAAGGCACCAGATCCTGTCTGATCATGGAAGCTAAGTGGGGTCAGCCCTAGTTAGCACATGGATGGGAGACCACCAACATACATACAGTGTAGGCTATGGCAGTTTCTGCACTACACTGTTATAGTGCTATTTCACTTTCAACATTCTGTGGAATTCTGGGATTTGTAGTTTACAGAGGCCAAAGAGCTCTCTGGCTGAGAATTCTAAATACCCCTCCCTAAACTGCAAACTCCAGGATACCATGTTGAAAGTGGTATAACAGCACTATAATACTGCAGTGCGGAAATGGCCTATATTTCAAAGGAAGGAACTGGCAAAATCACCCCCACCCTGCCCCAGTATTCCTTGCCTAAGAATACCTTATGAAATTCATGGGGTGTCATGAGTTGACAGATAACTTGAAGACACTTATGCACACAGAGACACACCATTTCAGTACCAGGGAACCAAAGGATACCATGAATGTTGTTTTGCTCTGGGGGGAAAAATGTAGGGGAGAGGCATCCAGTCAGACTGTCAGTTATTTGTTGGAGCTATCATTTTCTCACGGTAATGCCTTGGAACACTTCATATTTGAGGCATTATGGGAAGATACAATGAAACTACATTAATGTTAGGGAAATTGAGGCTGTACATCAAGGATGTAAGGGTTTTCTATTTTTTTCTTGAAGGAAGCAATGAATAATTTTATCTATTTCCTTCCCACTGAATAATTCACAGATTTGTTTGTTTTTTGCACAGAAAAACAACATATGCATCCTCTTACAAGAAAATGCTATAAGTGAGAAGTTTAGTCTGTGCAAAATTTCTGCAATTTTCTGAGCATTTTCTGTAAAGGAAACTTTTTTGGGGGGGGCACAGAAAATAATACAAAAATGCTATTTTCTGCACCAGAAACAAAAATGATGATAGATCTCAAACTGCATAGATTCCTGTCATATCGAGATTCTCCTTGTCAGTTTTTCTTCCCTTGAGAAAATATCTTTTCAACCATTTTTCAAATATTTTCCAAGCATTCCTTACATTCCTATTACATCATAGTTGGTGTAGTTCACTAAGATCTCCAAGCAGTACCTCAGTCCACTCTGAAACGCCCCCAACTGGTCCTCCAGTGCACTTTTTAAAGACTGGGGAAAAAAAGTTTTCTCATTTTTCCAGAGTGCGCTATTGTATACTTGCTCCCTTGTGCAGATTTGCAGGCTCGCACCAATGCGAGCCTGAGATCTGCAGAGGGCAGGCTTTAGGCATGGCAAGGTTCAGCGGTTGGTTGGGACCCATGACCAACTGGAAGCCACCATTTTGGAAGACAGAGCAGTGCGGATCCAAGACCTCGCACTGCTCCAATTCACCCTGGACCAGACTGAGGAGCCAGAAGATCCGGTGAGTAACGGCATGGAGCAATTCCCTCATCTCGTGCAGAAATGGCCTTTGTTATTCCATTTTTGTTTGTTGATCACTACCACAAAGTAAAATGAAAGCTCTAGATCACCCATAACATTTACCAATATTGTAGCCAAATTATACTATACATTTACTGTTTATGCCAGTAGCATTGTAGTGTACATGTATGCTATGTGGAGACAGCTCAAAGAAGGGTGTGTATGCCAAAAAAATTGCAGGGCAATACATTGGGATACTATTTATGTCAGCAGTCTAATATTGCACATGACATATATTTCTGCTCTGGAGTAGTATTTACCATGAGTTTACCTGAATTAATCACAACACATTGGTTATAAAGCAAATGTGGTAACACAGTAAAAATGTGTATGCAACATACTAGACAGATCCCTGTTACCTTACAGCCAGGAGCCAGTCTACAAATGAGATGTTCAGCCTTGCTAATCTAATTACTTATTGAAATCACTTACAATAATGTAAAATAACTAGGTGGCAAGGGAATAATAAAACCATTAAACCAATAAACATAAAAGCAAATAAAACTACAATTATTGCAATTGTACACTTGTATATTTCCCTAGATTACAGCATTGCACAACTCTAAACTAATACCTCTGGCACACCTTCCTTGTAGAATAAGAGATCTCATCTCTGTTTCCCAAGACAGTCAAGGCAACATAGTAATAGGAATTGAAATAGCCAATTATATACTGTGCTAAAGAAGATTTTCTGTGCCACTTCTTTGCTCTTTGGAAACAAGAAACTTCTCATTAGGTTGCTTTCTGAAATTGGCAATGTATGATTTGGCACAGCTTGAACTCACAGTGACTTTTCAACATCAAAACATAAGTGTTTTGTCACTATGTCTTTCTGTATGATCCCCATGATGATTTCTTTTATTTAAAACAAATGCTAGTTAGGAGTAAACGAAAATTTCATATTACCCTGTTGTTTCTTTACTTAAAGCCATTTTGGAATATAAAAAAAAGTCTTTAGAAAGTCCCTTAGGGTTGTGTAATTACATAGTTTAGGTCTTCAGTACTAAAGGGAACTTGCATCCAGATTCAGTTACATTTTCTTTTTTCTTTCTGATGGCATCCTGTGTTCTGCGCTGGAAGCAGCATTGAGGCTTCTTCTCTTTACTGACCAGTGAGCAACTAAAGAAACCAGATACATGGAATGACTTGAAAACAGAGCTCTTTATTTAATTCTAAACTTATTTATCCTTTAACCTCGGGAAATGCAAAGTGGCGCAGCAAGCAAGTGCTGAAACTGGTAATCCCACCCAGACTTCCTCCTCAACTTCCCCTGGATGAAACACCTGAATCCCAAGTAGAACCCAAAAGGTGGGCTGCTTCCTGGCCAATCCACAACTGGAGAATCCCTCTAACAGGTTGTATGACTTAAAATGAGAGTCTAGCCCTCAGGCCAGCCCCAAGAGAATTCGTCCCACGCTGCCTAGCTTGCTATGGAGGGGGGGACGACCTTTGCCGCCCTCCCACGCCACAAGATCACGCTGCATTGTCCGACGGGAGGGGGAGGGGCGGGGCTCAGTATTTGGAGCCTGCCCCTCCTGCCCGTCGGCCATTCTCGTCGATCCAGGTGAAGGAGGAGGTCGTATCAGCCCTGGGTGGAGGCGCCACATGGCTGATTTGAGGCCTTTTCAGGCCTTCCTCCTTCGCTGGGACCCGAGGGGCTCCTGCAGCGTCCGGGCCTTTTTGGGTGGATGGAGACGGCGGCCGCCTCGGCGGCTGCCCAGGTAAAGCCTCAGCCACTTCGCTGCGGCCGCGTCGGTGCCGGCAGTGGGGTACTGGGCATTATTCGCAGCATTTATTATCTCAACAGTACGATCTGTAATGTGGAGCTGTGTTGTCACCAGTGTTGATTCTTGTAATGCAGCAGAGGGCATATTTATGTTTGACAACCAGCCAGAACAGTTAAAATTTGTAGATATTCTGAAATGCAGGAATGTAAATTTTCATGAGTTGTATCCTCATAGGCAGAATGAGTAATATTGCTATAGGTCTTCAAATTATACAGCATTTACATAGTATTTTATCTTAGTATCTTCACTAAGGCCATTTTAGCACTACAGCTGGGGCAGGGCCTTCCTGCCAGGCCAGTGAATGTTTTGTACCCAGGGAGGAAGGGGTGCATTTCAGGCAACAAATTGTTTTAAGAAGAACCCCTAGTTACTTTTCTGTAAAGTGTCCCAATATTTTTATGGGAAGATTACTGTATGACAAGTGTTATCACGCACTCTTGATGATATACTATAACACAGAGAAACTTCAGAGTCCAAAAGCTTGGAAGAATGAGACACATAGGCAAGGGGCCCATTCACACTACACAGTTAAAGTGCTATGATTCTACTTTAACTGTCATGGCTGCCAGCTATGGAATGCTGCAGTTTATGAAGCAGTGGTTACAATTTGCAGTCAGAGAGGGCTGCAAACCCCAGGATTCTACTGGTTGTTGCCATGGCAAACACAAGTAAGATACAGAATATCTTTGCAAACTGAAGAACTGGGTTGGAAGCTAACTGTACTCTAATAATGGATAGGTATTATGTTAGTGTTAGGAAGTGCTGCAGCATCAGCCTTCAGTTACAGATCCCAGGTTTTGGTCTGTAGATATCCGTGCAAGGATGATAAAGTTATCTGGAATTGCTTAGGGCAAAATTGAAGACATTTCTGCCCAAACCTGTGATTACTGTAGAACTCTTTGTTTTATGGACAAATCTTGGTCCATAATATATAGTAGAATGATCCTGAGCTTGCATTATGTCAAGGAAAACATGTCTAGTTCAGAGGGACAATCTGGCACGGGCACATTTCAATGCCGCACTTTTTCCATGAGGGCAGAACTCATTATCTCCCATACTAGCAGCCTTCTGTCTGATGGAACGGCCTCAACTCTTACAGAAGCGTAGTCCTGAATAGTCTGTCTAGTTCTGGGTTGAGTTTGCCTCTATTCCAGTTCACTTTCCCTTCTGCTCTGATCTTCCAGACCAACCACATGTTATGCTTTGGCTGATTCAGCCCTCTCATCAGTATTTGTTATTTACTTGCTCTCAAACTACTGGTGTCATAATTAATAGAAGGGGGCGGAGAGTTGGCCTGTCATATGGGATAATGCATTAACTTCCTTCACTGATAGGGCCTTCTACATTCAGACTAACAGTACAATATTATTGCTGACACTGCTTTCTGTTTTTGCTTTGATCCCTTTGCACAGGCAGTGATGGTGTACAGAGCAACCAGACCCAAACTCCTGACTCTGAAGGATTCTTCCTCAGAACCAGGCACTGTGGGGAGGATGCCCTGGAAGTTTGCCTTTATCTAATAGACAACAATTGACTCTGTGTTTTTCTCTGCATTCTCTTCAGGAGATTCTGTGCGGTTTCTGAATTTTGGAGAGGTCTTTTGGGGCCTTTAACAGCTGCTGTATCTAACAGGCCAAGATCTATCACTGGTCTTTCCTTTAGTAATTATACTTGATACAGCAATAAAGTAATACTATGGCTGGATACACAGTGGACTAAATAGGCATCTAAAGCAAGTGGTTCTTCTAGTGGATTAAAAGACGTTTATGCCAGATGCCAGTACATCGGCATCCAACAAGTAATGTAGGTTTTCATCAGGGTAGTTTTGTTTTCTTCCTGTTAGTATTGAGCATCAGTGAAATGAAAGGAATGGGAAAAGAAGGTCAGGAATCAGTCACCTTCTTTACCTTCTTTTACTAAATCCAAGATAAATCATATTTAAGACCAAAGAAAAACATGAACCAAGGGGGAAATCTATGAGGCACACTTCTGTGTACCAACAGCAACTCAAATGTGCCATGGTACACAGAAGAGGTATGTTCAGTTAGGTATATCGCATTTGATACAGTAGTAGGGGTGGTGCACAGGCATGGGGTTTGGGCTGAGCTGGCCAAAGCAGATATCAAGTCAGCCTTCCGCCTACTACATGTGCACCCATCCAGTTTTGAACTTTTGGGGTTTACCTTTGAGGGTAAATTTTACGTTGAACACTCCCTCCTGATGGAACGTTCGGGTCGTGTTTTGCCTTTGAGACTTTCAGTACCTTTTGGATGGGTCATTAAAAGGAAATTAGGCCTTCAGGGCTTTGTGCAACATTGAGATGATTTTCTATTGTCGGACGCTGGGGCTCCGGGCAATGCGCATTTCTTTGTCAGAATTTGCATCCTTGATGGGAGAACTGGGTGCCCTTGGCACACGAGTAAACAGAAGGCCCCACACAGGGACTTACATTTTTGGGGAATCGAATTGGACAGTAAACCAAGCCCATAAATTGCCGCCAGCTAAAGTTCAGGATCTCGGGTCAGGGGTGGCAATTTTCTGGGGTAGGCGCAAAGCGACTCTCAGGGAATTTCAGGAGATAGTAGGGCATCTGAATTTTGACTGCAGGGGATGGAGCGTGGCAGGGCGTTTATCAGGCGGCTTTGCAATGCCTCTAAGGGTGTCACCAAACCACACCACCGAATTAGGATCACTAGTGAGTTGAAGTTAGACTTAGAAGCATGGTAGGAGTTCTTGGCTGTTTTTAACGGTGTCGCCTTTTGGTGTGATGAAATTAAAGTCAAGGATACATTGCAAATATATTCTGACGCAACAGGTTCCATTGGCTACAGTGTCTTTTTTGGAGGCAGGTGCTGCGCTTAGAGATAGCCCGGGAGTTGGGGCGGAAGTGGGCATCACAGCTGACCTGAAAATTTTTGGAGTTTTCCCAATATGGGTAGCAGTGCGCATCTGGGCACGTAGGTAAGCAAATGACGCCGCCCAGTTTGGTGTGATACCAGGCTACAGTCAGAGTGATCAACTATCCTTCTTCAGGGCTTCAATGTCTACGATTTAGCATTGTTTTCAAAGCAGTACATGTTGCGGGCATTGATAATTCTTTGGCTGACTCTCTTTCCCATATGCAGATGGAACGCTTTAGGGAACTGGCTCCAGCCCTACCAGAACCGATGCCTGCTGGCCTGTGGAATCTTGGCGAGGTGAGGTAATGAGGATGATAGGTATGTCAATCGCACCCAGCACTAAGAAGGGTTACAGCAAGGCAGTTAGGGAATTCAGCAACTTTCGTAAGTTCAAAAGGTTGCAGGACACTTGGCACTCCCAGTAGACCACATTTTGCAACTTTGTGTAGTCCTTAAGCAAGTAAATGGTATGAGGTAACAGGCAACCACTTTCTCCTGATACCCTGAGGGGTTTGGGTGATGCATGGAAAGTAGTGTGTTCCTCAACATATGAGGCTCTTTTGTTTCACTCAGCGGCTCTCATTGCATTTTTCGGGGCGCTAAGAATAAGTGAATTGGTCGTTCAGAGCAAAGAGGATAGATCGGACAGGGCCCTGGAATTCCGGGACCTGTCTTGGGGGGAGCGGAATTTCTGTCTGGTCATAAGGGGATCAAAGACAGATCAGGCCAAACGGAGCGATGTTGTGACCTTACGGGAATACATTGATGCAACCTTGGGCCCGGTAAGGGCGCTTAGAGCTTATGCTGCTAACAAAGGAACATGCGGGACCTCTTTTTTATCATGCAGACACAACTCCACTCACTAGGTATCAATTCTGGACCATTACAAAGAAGACCCTGCTACAATTGGGCCTGTAGGGAGTCAATTTTGGCACACACTCATTTCGCATAAGGGCTGCTTCCACTGCAGCACAGATGGGCAGGAAAGCTGACGACATCAGGAGGATGCGTAGGTGGAAATCCTCGGCGTTCAGGTGCTATGTCAGGCCAATTGATCTGCCTTAACGTTTTGGTTCCTTTCCAGATTGACCCGCTGCAGAGGAGAGGAAGCGAATGTGGATTTGCGGTCACGGTTTCAGCTCCTGGGCTGAGCGGCAAGCTCGTAATGGTTATATGGGCCGGAACCTGGGACTGGGTGATCGGGCGGCCATACATTGGCTTGGAAAGAGAGGTCTGCAGTGGCATGGCTTGCTACCTGTGTTGTTCAGGGAGCGCGGTGAGCCTCCCCCTGATGTGATGGTCATTCACTTGGGTGGTAATGACCTTGGACTGTTAAAGGAAAGGCCTTGGTGTTACAGGCCATTGATGATATGCGGCTTATGTTGTTCAGGGAGCACGGTGAGCCTCCCACTGATGTGCTGGTCATTCACCTGTGTGGTAATGACCTTGGACTGCTAAAAGGAAAGGCCTTGGTGATATAGGCCATTCATGATATGCGGCTTATGCAAGGCACATGGCCTCACACTTCTATTGTTTGGTCTGCATTGATACAAAGGACATGAGGAGAGTGTGCTGATCCCCGGCACATAGAACGAGCCCGCCAATTGGCGAATAGGGAGATTCGTTGTGCCTTGATACGGGGCTTGGGTTACTACATTCCTCACCAACATTGTTTTTAGTAAACTGGAGATTTATTGGCATGATGGCGTACACTTGTCACCAGAGGGCAATCAAAATTTTTACAGGATTTGCAAAAGGGGCTGGAATTGATTCTGAGGGGATGGGGGGATAAGGACTAAGCGGACGCTTGCCCTTATCCATGGCCGGCAGGGGGGGCTTTAGGTTCGGTGTGTACCTATGGCACCCCCCCCTTGTGGGGTGTAGGATAAATCCTATCCTTGGGGAGGGCCCTGGGATCATCCCACTTGCTGCACAGCGGGAGTGGGCCTTGGAGCTCTCCTTCCAGATAAGGGCTGGCCAAAAGTCTTCATGCAACTTTAGCGGTTGGCTTTGGGGCCCGGTATTTCGCCCAACGGCTAGGGGAGATGGTCGGGAGCTGCCTCTTGACCCTAGTCCGTGGATGCTGTATACCCCCCCCGTTTTTCTCCTCAGATCATAAAACGCAAGTTCATGTTCAAGTTGGAGTTCAAGTTTAAGTTCACCCCTTGTTAAATAGGCATATTAATAAATTGTCCTAGTTCAACCCAAGCTCTGTCTGTGGTCTCGTTATTTCGTGGGTCAGGCGGCAATTCGTCCCACGCTGCCTAGCTTGCTATGGCGGGGGGGACGGCCTTTGCCGCCCTCCCACGCCACGAGATCACGCTGCATTGGCCGACGGGGGAGGAGGGGCGGGGCTCAGTATTTGGAGCCCGCCCCTCCTCCCTGTCGGCCATTCTTGTTGATCCAGGAGACTCCCCCTCCCCCCTGATGGTTTCAGTGTAAGATAGCTGGTCGCTTCGGGGACGGGTAGGAATTTTTCCCTCTCTATACGGGGGGTTTTTCGCCTACCCTACACTGCGCCTAGGGCGGGGTAATTGGCTTTTCAGGGTGGTGTCTTAATTTGGTATTAATTAGGTTGTCACTGTTTACATATAATTATGCTGGCCGTCAGAGGGGGCTTTAGGTTCGGTGTGTACCTATGGCACCCCCCCTTGTGGGGTGTAGGATAAATCCTATCCTTGGGGAGGGCCCTGGGATCACCCCACTTGCTGCGCAGCGGGGGCGAGCCTTGGAGCTCTCTTTCCAGATAAGGGCTGGCCAAAAGTCTTCATGCAACTTTAGCGGTTGGCTTTGGGGCCCGGTATTTCGCCCAACAGCTAGGGGAGATGGTCGGGAGCTGCCTCTTGACCCTAGTCCGTGGATGCTGTATACCCCCCCCGTTTTTCTCCTCAGATCATAAAACGCAAGTTCATGTTCAAGTTGGAGTTCAAGTTTAAGTTCACCCCTTGTTAAATAGGCATATTAATAAATTGCCCTAGTTCAACCCAAGCTCTGTCTGTGGTCTCGTTATTTCGTGGGTTGGGTGGCAAATCTCCTTCCCCACCCATGCCCAGCTGCATGATATAAAGAAACAGTTCCAGAGCTCTTCTGTTCACCAAAAGAGTACCACAGCTGTTCACCAGGTTCCTACTTCTCTTCTACTGCTACCTGCATAGTACTGCAAAACACACAACAGGCACAGTGATTAGTTGCTGCATGTCTTTAGTTGCAAACAAGTTCCAGACTTGTATTGATCTGATTTGGATGAGCAAATGGTGAGGGCTATATGCTTCCTTCTTAGGTGAAGGTCTTGGAACTCTAAAGCTTTCCTTGACTTGTCACCCTTTGACTGAACCACCAGTTCACTCAGTCTCAAGGCACCAAAACACTCAGACCCTTTCCACACCCTACCTTTCAGTGAAGACATCCGGTGGGGATCCCAGCAGTGACTCTGCTGGGAAGGGAACTCCATGACCATGTCTCTTCCTTCTGCAGTGTAGCCAGGTTATTTTCCCAGGGGCAGGAAGTACAGCCATCGTGCTTCCTGGGCTTCCTCAGGACACCGGGCACTCATCACCCAAAACTTTCTGAACACTAAATTTATAAAATTCTTTAATCACCCTAACATAACTCTGACTGGTGCTCTGTTAAAGTTTTTAAGATAGTAAAGTCACATGCATTTAAATTCCAGTTTGAAATTAAATTAGTGGTTAAATTAAAACATGTCCCTTTCAACATGTGTCCTTTTTTTAAAAAAAGAAAAAGTTTATTAATGGTTAACTTACCACATTAACCCTTTTATGCTAACTTTTTCATCTTTGATTCCATTCCAACCCACTGTGACAGGAAGCAGGCAGAGGTACAAGGGAGAAGGAGAACAGAGATGATTCTGTGCCAGAACTATGAATTCTCATAGCTAAGGCAAAAGTTCTCCTTGGAAAGCTTTCAGTTCAGTGTTTGGGAGGGTAACCAAGAATGGATGCTTCAAAACTGGGAAGAAATTCAGGAGCAAGAAAGTTCTTTTGAGGAGTGGATTGTGGCAGGTACCAGCTGGAGAGAAAAGAAACTGCAGTAAGGGAAGGAATTGTTGGAAGAAATAAAAGGGATTAGGATGAAATCTCAAGGGCTCTGAGGGAAAACAAAAACAAAAACAAAAACAAATGGACATTATTAGCCAGACATAATTCAAATTAACATTTTTCTTCTAAGCTTCCACAAATGAGAAAAATGAACATTATATACATTATAATGCAGCATTAAAATAATTATGCAGTGTAACAGTAAACTCATACCATTAAAGTTAATGCCAAAACAAACAAACAAAATTTTTTTTTGTTTCTCTTAAGGAGGGAAAAAGAAGAAGAACCTTAGTCTAAATGCAATGACTAGTCCCAAGTAAAGCAGAGTGATGGAAATAATTTATGAACTGTAAGTCAACAGTGGGCCATAACAAATGTTGGCATAGTCTAATCTAATTTGGACTGGCTGTTGGATTTAGACCTTTGAATCATCATCATCATCATCATCATCATCCTCATCCTCATCACCCCCTTAAAAACATAAAAATGTTTCACACATGAAATTGGCCTGGAAAAGACTGATGTTTTTCACAGGGCAGGATAAATTCTTAATGCATGGCCACACTACAGATTGGAACATGCTGTGCTTCAACATATTGAGTCCAAAGAATTTTGGCAGTTTTATGAAAAAAGCTGAAAGTGCAAAGAAAATGAATTTGTATTGTAACACGCACATTCAGGTGATGCTTGAATTATCTCATGCTAACACTTACATCCCAGTTGCTACAGTCATGGCTACCCGTGACTTTGCTGAATATGTGTAAATTATCATCACTGCAAGAAAAATCATATACAATTATTTAAAAAAAAGGTTTAAAGCCTGTCTCTAGTTGTTTAAATAAAAGGCAGTAATTCAATTTCTTCCTAGAATACAGATATCAAGAATTAATAGTTGCATATCAAAGAATAAAAACCCTTTTTGCACAAAGACTTCCTTTAATGAAATGCAATTTTTTTCCTATTCTTTTAAGATTTGTTCATCCCTATTCCACTGAAGTTATTAACACTGAAAGCATAGATTTTGTGACTTGTGTTATTTGTCCTATATATTAATAAAAGAAAAGAAAAGAAAAGAAAAGAAAAGAAAAGAAAAGAAAAGAAAAGAAGCTCAGTGGTGACTGGTGGTGTAGAGGGAAAGGTCATTAGAGATGGAGTTGCGATGTCACCAGAGACAGAACAGTCTTGAACCCCAGCAATCCATACTATGGAAAGAAGAAAGTAAGACTCATAAAGTTTAACTCTGTGCATGCAAAGCGGAGAAGAGATTCAGGTATCAATGTAAACACACTCCTTTGGACTCACATTGTGCTGTTCCAGCAGCAAAGAGAATCAAGTAACTAGAAGGGCAACAAGAATGATAAGAGGTATAGAGAACAAAGCATAAGGAAAAGGTGAAGTAGCTGGGCATATGCAGCTTGATGAAGAGAAGACTGAGGCCATTTCCACATCGTGTTTTTAACACGAGGCAGAGCGTCCTCCAGGGAGGACGTCTGCACCTGGGAGTGGACTGGGTCGGACCTACTTAACGCAGATCCGCACCCCAGCCCACTCCGGAACAACCTCAAGTGGTCGTCCAGCGTGCTTTTGAAAGACCCCTAAAAACAGGTCTTTCAAAAGCAAGGAGCGCACTACTGCAAGCCTGCTCCCTTATGCAGATTTGCAGGCTCGCCCCAATGCGAGCCTGTGATTTGCCAGGGGTGGACTTTAGGCTGGTGAGCTTCAGTGGTTGGTCAAGACCTTCGACCAATAGGAAGCTGCCACTTTCATCCCCGGAGCAGTGCAGAACTGTGGCCACGCACTGCTCTGGAGAAGCATAGACTGGACCAGGGAGCCCAAAAGTCTGGTGAGTAGTATCACGGGGCAATTCCCTCACCCCGTGCGGAAATGGCCTGAGAGGTGACATAATTTCACTCCTTAAATACTTCAACGGCTGTCACAGAGAGAAAGGGACAGGCTTGTTCTGGTTCTCTCCAGAGGGCAGGACCACGTCTAATGGTTTGAAGTTACATGAAAGTAGATTTTGATTGAACATCAGAAAGAACTTCTTGACAGGAGCCCTTTCTGCATCTTACCTTTTTTCGGCACTGGGGTGCAGGGATTGTGTGAGCAGCCTCCAGTGAGAGGCTCTCATGTCCCCATTGCTTCAGCTCCTCACAAGCTGCCTGCTCCCGAGCAAGCAGTGTGAGAGCCTTGTCTCTTCCTTCCCCAGCACAGCCTGGGAGTTTCCCAGGCTGCACTGGGGCAGGAACCGCAACCTCCATGGCTCTGGCAAGTGTGTGGTTAGCCCTGGAGCAATGCACAATTGTGCACCATTTTTTCTTCTAGCCAAAAATGAAAAAGTACATGAGCGGCACCTGCCCTACCCTGGAGTGTCACGCAATTGTGAGTGTATCATGCAGATCGCTCCTCACAATCGCACGATGCTCCAGGCGTCCTTTTGCATGGCAAATGCTGTGCAAAGAGGGCCAGTAAAAGCAGTTCACCAATGGAACCAACTGCCTATAGAGGCAGTGGTGCCTTCTTCTTTGGATGTCTTCAAAAAGAGTCTGAGAAGATACCTGATGGGCATGCCTCAGCTGGAGATCCTGAGCTGAACAGGGGTTTAGACTCAATGGCCCATAGGGCCCTTTCCAACTGTATGATTCTTTGATTCTATGAAGCTGTTCTGTGATTCTTTGCAGAAGGAGATATAGGGTAACATGTGGAATAACCATCCTCATCCTGGTGCAGTCGTAGTTATAGTCATACTATCCTTAAAGCTACACATAGAATACATTTTGTAACCTTGCAGGCAAATTCTGAGACTATCCAAAATCAAGTCCTTTGCACAATACCACAAAGTACCTGACAGCATGCCTACTCAGAAGGAAGCAATGTCAAACAAAAATCTGGTTTGTGTATGTCTGTTCAAAAGTAATAAGGTCTGGACTAGATTACCCAGAGATAAGCAGGAAGTTTTGGGATCATCTAGAATCCACCCCTTTGGAGTGTATATTCCATAGTTCAACATCCTTCATGCTATTGTGTATAATTTACACCGCAGTTGTTCCACACTACTGTTTAATGCAGTTATTCCATGTGATACAATAAAATATATTGTGTATGTATGTATGTATGTATGTATATGTATGTGTGTGTGTTTTATATATATATATATATATATATATATATATTGTATATTGTATATATATATTGCTTATTTTATTTATGTGTGAGTGAAAAAATGATACTTAGAAACAATCAGATTCTGATATACACATTATACAAGAGCAGTATATATTTATAAATGGTACTGTGATGTTTAAAAACTATTTCTTTGGTCGATAGGTAATGAAAATATAAAAGGCAGGCACTGAAGTTTCAATGATGAATAAAATATGCAATGTAATGGTAACCCATAGCTGACCTATTCCCAAGAAACAAATTACTTTAAAAAATGATTTTGTGTGTGTATGTGCCTGCAAGTTGCCTATCAAATTACAGTGACCCCATCAATTTTACAGGGGTTTCTTAGGCAAAAAAAAAATACTTAGAGATGGTTTTGTCAGTTGCTTCCTCTGAAATATAGCCCACAGAACTTGTCATTCATTGGTGATCTCCCAACCAAGTACTAACCAGGACTGACCCTGCTTTTAGCTTTCAAGATTAGACAGGATCTGAACGGCTGTACATCTTGTTTATATCAATTCATATAAGGAACCACTATTTACATATTAAAAGGTAGAATAAAAAACATGAAGAACATAAAAAACATGAAGAAAATAAAAAGAAAATAGTTCAACTTCTGACCAGCAAAATAATTGTGTCATCTGATACAGGAAGTTTTTAAGCTAGATTTTAATTTACATCACCTTGCCTGTTTTTCCACAGACAAAACATGGCTATTGTGTCATAAAAATTGGATAAGGAAATATGTAGAATTAAGTAGTTACTGCAGAGATAAAATGAACAAGGGAAGAAATTACCTGAAGTATATCAGTATATAAGTAGTAGGGATCCTGTTAGAAGAATTAGAAAAATGGGACCTAACACTTAACAAGCAATTTAGTAAAATGTATGCAAGTAATCTCTTGTGGTACCAGATTGGAGGGATAGTACAGACAGCTACCAGACTTTCACAAACACTGAGGCCATTTTCACACAGCATTTGCCCTGTGAAAGGGCCCCTGGAGCATCGCGTGACTGTGAGGAGTGGTCCACGCAATGCACTCGCAGTTGTGTAACACTCCAGGGGCTGGCAGGTGCCAACCGCGCACTATTTCATTTTTGGCTGTGAGCCGAAAATGGTGCGCTATTGTGCATGCTGTGCATGCAGAGCTCTGGAGCCGCAGTGCTTGCACTTCCTGCCCCAGTGCAGCCTGGTAAAATCCCAAGCTGCACTGAGGAAGGAAAAGGAGGGGCTCTCACCCGAGCAGGCAGCAGCTGTGGAGCTGAAGGAACTGGGATGCAAGAGCCTCTCGCTGGAGGCTGCTCGCACGATCACCGCATCCCAGCTCCACAAAAAGGTTAGTTGCGGAAAGGGCTTGAAACTGGTAATTGCATAAAGCTGAACAAGGAAGCATGTGTGGTTTATGATTGTCACAAAAAGTTCACACTATCATGTGAGAGTTTTCTTGGCTATATGTGCAATCTGGGATTAGAGAGGGCAATTTTAGTATGGCTGTTTGCTACAGGCACATTACTTATCGGAAGTGTTGTGGTGGCGGTGGTTGTAGCAGGTTAGAGCAATAGTAAATTAAATACAAAATGTTAAAAATGGTTGTACCTTACAACAGAGAGCATAAATGGAGCTACAGCTCATTGACAGAATATATACTTGCACACAAAATGTGTTAGGTTTAATCCCTTTCGGCTCTGAAGGACCCAGTTAGGCATTAAACTATGCTGGAGAGTCCCTGCCAGTCTAGATAACACCAGGCTAGATAGGTCAATGGCCTGAATGAGCATTAATCAGCTTCTTATCACCTTACTACTTCTCTCATTTCTTGAAAGGGTGTTATTAAAATATTCAACTTAATTACATCTAATTCTTAATTTGAAAATTCTTTCTGGCAGAAAATTATTCCACCATTTAAAAAAAAAAACACAACTTACATCAAGAACCTCAGAATTTACCTGTTGCAATTGTTTTATATTCATCAAATCTTTGTGCTAGCGATATTTTATCAGCAGACTGTTTTAGTGGTCTAGATAGTGTGTGGAATCCAATTGCACTTGCAATCCAATTTAAATGTATTCACAGTTCTAAATGGATGTTTGTTTTCACTTAGGTCATCTTCATTAAAAAGAGAGATGCCATCTGAATACTTAATTGTGTTATTTATTTGAGCTTATGATATTTTGATTATCTCTGTAGAGAAGACAATGAAGGACAATTTTTGATTATAAACTGTAACTTTAAAAAAAAAGTTTTAGAAAACACAAAAGTGGCAGATTAATGTTTATGAAAACAGAAACCCTGCTCTTACTAATAGGTTGACCTTAGGGTTGCCATCTTGAGCACACACAACAGCAACAGCAGCAACAATTCTGCTCCTTGTGATTGGGTGATCCCCTACCCCAAAAGAACCCTGCCATTCCTTTTGAACTCAAGATTTTCAACAGTTGGATATTGGATATGTTTGCCAATATTTATTCTCTCCTTGGCAGCTTATTGATGTTTTTGTTCTCTCACAAATCAGGTTCTATTGCATAAAGGCAAAGATCATAGGTAAATTTCTTTACAGATTGATCTTTTAAATGTTCCATTGCTTTGAACTCATCTTTTTCATTCCCTCCCACTCATGCATCTCCCAAGTTATTTTATTCTTCTTCCATCCATGACCTATTACTATGCCTGGCCACAACGGAGTACTGTGTCCTCACTTTCCCCCAGATAACTTGCCCAATGTTATTAGAAGGTTGTTAAGAGGAATGAACTTCCTGGTTGATTAGTCTCTCTCTGGATTGGCTAGGAATGTGAGTCTGTGAGAGGTTGGTCATCCTCAGACATCTTGTACTGCCCCTGACATCTTCTCCATCTCACTCTGCTCCATTAGTTCCTTCCAGTCTTTTGGTATCTCATTTGTCTCCATTTTGAAAGTCCTTGATCTTACTCCTTTCTTCATTGGCAGTCTCTTCTTTCTGACTGAGCCCTCCTGTTTGCAGCTGCAGCTGCTTCTGAGGCCCTTTCTGAAGCTTACCTTTGTCCTGGCGGCATCCAGTGATGATGATGGCAGTGGCTCTCCCAGGATAGGAGTGCTCCCCTCCACATTGGCTGCTTCCAGGAACCATGATGGCCACTCCTCTTTCTGCTGCAGAGCAGGTGGATACTGTCCTAGACGGCACTAGGGCAGGAAGTGCAGCCATTGACTTTCCAGGGCCTCCACAGACAATGTAAGTATGGGCATGTGGCAGGAGGTCAGTGCAATCACCAGTCATTAGTGGGTAAAACCTGTCAATGATTTTTGGTGCAATCACATTGCCTGGAGATGGAAGAAGGACAGGATCAGGATGACATCATGTATGAGCATAATCCTGGCCCCATCCTTCTCCCATCCCCATGGTGGGTTGGGTACATCAAGTAGAAAGGGCCCCAATCTCAATTAGCTTTGGAAGAAAGTGGTATCTTTCAGTGATGTTGTTGCAGGTTGCTGCTACTTCCTGCTGTCCTTGGAAGGCCACTTAATATGGCAAATAAGGAAAATATGCAAAAGGAGACCTGAGGCCTGCCTTATACTCCCATTCTGGAGCTTGGATGTAGCATAGGGGTATAAATCTTCAGTTATTTCATTCTTATATGTAAAAACAAATGTTTTCAAAAGTTTTGCTCCCTGCTGCTGAGTAAGAACACAAGAGTATTGTGTTGTTGTTGTTTGTATGTGTGCTTTTGGATTTTTTAATTGTTTGCACAAAAAACTTTTTTTGTGAAAAAATGTTTTATGAAAACTTTTTGCAGACAACTTTATTTTGTTCTATGCAAAAAAAAAAAAAAAAAGCATACAAATTGTTCATCAAATGGATTTTGGGTGAAAAAATTTCTTGACTACTGCCAGTTGTCAATTTTTTCAGTGGCTATGAAAAGCACAGATTGGTAACATTGTTTTTTGTTTTTTTTTAAATTACTGTTCCCAAAATCCCTCAGCCCTTGGAACCACTTTCCCCAGGCCCTTTAGCATGGCATTTTCCATATGAAAGGGCCCCTCGAGCATCAAGCAAATGTGAGGAGCATTCCACACAACGCACTCACATTTGTGTGATGCTCCAGGGCCTAGCAGGCACCACTCGCATACTTTTTCATTTGTGGCTTTAAGCTGAAAATTGTGCACAGTCGCGCATTGCTCCCAGGCCCCATGCACACTTACCTTGTGTGCAGAGCCTCGGGAGCTGAGCCAGTTGCACTTCCTGTCTCAGTGCAGCCTGGGAAGGTCCCAGGCCGCACTGCAAAAGGAAGGTCACAGGCTGCACTGCAAAAGGAAGAGGTGGGGCTCTCACGCAAGCAGGAAGTTTGTGTGGACCTGAAGAAACCTGGACACAAGGGCCTCTCACAAGAGGCTGCTCGCATGAGCACTGCGCCCCAGCGCCGAGAAGAGGTAGGATGCAGAAACGGCCCCAGTTGTGGTAGGGATGGAAAACAATGGGTTGAGTTTGCATTTCCCTATAAGTTGTGGTCTTCTTAAGACTGGTAATAGAATGAAGCACACCTAACACCAGAAATGCATACATTTCCAAATGTCACAATGCTTTCCAGTGAAGAAAAATGTTCATGCATGCATTTGAAAAATATGCATGCATAAAAATGCTCTTTCCACATTCCAAGCTCCTAAAATCCTATTCAGATCTTCACTCATCTCTGAGTGCCCTAACTCTTCCATTCTGTCCTTCTATCTGACACTTTAACAGATCAGTTTCAATTTTTACATCCTTTCCTGCATAGCCCCCCCCCCATTCACAGCATTCCGAAAGTTCTTCCCAGGCTTCTTTTTGCACAGAAACTTTAAGAAATATGCACAAATTTCCATCCAGGTAGGAAACAAATCTAACAAACTAGACTGGATGAAGCATTCCAATGGGATTTTGGAAAGTAACAGAAAACTATAGATGTACATTTTCAGCCAGTAGCCAATCAATTACATCAGTTGGCTTTTAAGGAAGAACCTAAGAATAACTTGGTTTTGCTCTCAGTGTGATAACCTGTTTATAGAGTTTATCATTGCCCTCACCAAACTCTGGATAACTGGTAAAAATTGTGCCCGTTTAAAATGCACTTTAACCTTATTGCTTCCTTGCCCACCATGCTGCTGGTATGATACCTGTTGGTTTCTGGAGAAGTAGCATTTCAGTTCCACATGCCTTATATCATTTACCATAGCCATTTGAGATGATTCCCCATAAACTGAGAACTTTGAAGGCAAGCTGTACAGATCATAAGTGATATGATTAAAATCATCCTGCTGCAGTCATCATTTCTGTTTACAAGGTTATGAAGCAAGAACTTGTAATCATTATTTTACATTGCTTTTGAGTAGCCTTAAAGGACAGAATTCAACAATGAAGGGAAGCTGCATGTGTCCCAGTCTCCTCCCTAATTAAAGGCTGACAGTGCTTTCTCCACAATTCTGTATGTCCTAGAAATGTCAGCATGTGCTAGAAGCAAGTTGTTGTTTACAGCAAAACAAATGAGGTTTATGGCTGTATATTCTTCCCCACTGGTACACTGAAAAGCCTCATGCAGCATTCAGGAAATTGCCTGTTTTTCAATATAAACCCCAAGATGAGCCCTATTACTCAAAACGTGTTTCGTCACTCAAGCTATATAGATAAAATGATGCAAACTTTCCCCCTACACATGTTGCAAAGACATTTCACTTGGAAAGAATGTATCTCATATCAGGCATGTGTAAGTTTTGACCACCAAGACAAATGCAGCACTAAGCCACCCGTTAAAGCTTTGATCCATCTATCCAATACCATCCATTCTGGTCAACTTGCATATCTGATGTCTACTCTTCCTAAACCACTCATGAGCATTTCTAACTTGAAATACTCTAGGATTATTTGCTTAACAAATGTGTGCCAAAATGCTATGATCCTTTCCTCATAGTATCATTTGCATTACTTTTGCATTACTTCATAGCTCCATAGTTACTCACTGAAGAGAAGAAGAAAAAAGGTTGTATAGATGTATACATCAGTTAACAAAGCAGATGTATTTTGAGACATTAGCTCTCTAACAGACAGTCTGGTTCCAGGAGCAGGAATACCATGGAAAGGATAGGGTTAAAATCTTACACCACAAAAAGAAGAACAAAGTCTGTTCCACAAATCTCCTGAAGATCTTCTGGGGGATTCTCCACTGAGATATTGATCATTAAAAAAAAAAATCTTCAAGACTGCTTTTGGAAAAGAATATTGACTACCTCAACTTATATTGTTAAATGAGATTTAAAAGAAACAACTGCAATTATCTTTCAATGATGTGTAAGTAGCCCTAGAGATTATTTGCACAATGCCGGTAACTATGGTAGAAGCTGAAAGAAGTTTCAAGCCAGCACTTAGGAAACACTGCATGTGCTCTAGAATGGGATAGGAATGTTTAAGCCAGTTAGCCTTGTTCACTGATTGTTAATGTGCAAATGAAATTGACTTTGAGAGGTGAATTCATGATTTTGCAGTAATAAAGATCAGGAAAAAAAAACACCCCAAACTTTAAAGTTAATTGGCATAATGTTTGTAATCACACTGGTGTTTTAGATTTTTTTTGTAAAAAACTCAGATCATTGACAAAATAACACTTTTACTAATGACCAAAATATTTACAAAACCATTGGGAAACTTGTAGGACTCTTGAGCATAGAGTTCTTATTAATGAGACATAGCAAAGGAGGGCTTGCCCTCCAGAAATATAGAATATTTACCAGTAATTTCAGATTTTTTTTTAAATTGTTCATTGGATTGTATGTAGAAGACAAGGGATTGTGATAAGGAGGGTTTGTGTTACAAATTTGTACTGTGTTATGAAGCGTAGCCTCACATAATGTTTGGGTTGTATGTCGAGATTAGCAAATTGTACCCTCCTTGCTCTGTAAAATCAGGCAGATGTCTAAACTGAAGCATTTACTGACAATCGTTGTACCTGGCTATGCAGATGGTGTCAACAGGAGATGTTCAGCTTCTGGAACCCTGATCTTCATTTTTTTAGCCATACTGGCTACAGATGGATTGTACCTGACAAAGACAAATCTGATCAAGAGGACTTTAACCTAAATCTTTGGGGGTATTGGAGATAATATCTCAAATATCTGTCCAAAAGCAAGGTCAAAACACAAAGATATAAATTCTAGAGGAGAAGTTGAGAGACAGGTTGGGAGCCACAATAAAACAGTAGAATAAAATATGAGAACAAACAAGGCTTTAGATGTCTATATACCAATGCACAGAGTTTGGGAAGCAAACAAGATTAGGTTGAAGTCCAAGTGCAGGAAGGTAAATATGACTTTAGAAGTATAACAGAGACTTAGTGGGATGACTCCCATGGTTGGAATATAACAATTAAAGGATAAAATCTATTCAAAAAGAATAGACGAGGAAGAAAAGGAGGGGGAGTAGTATTAAATATCAAAGATCAAATTGGACCAGTTGAGAGTGAATAAAGATAAATGGAGAAAGAAATCAAAACTGGTGAAAGAAGTAAGAAGCAACAAGAAGGGTTTTGGGTTTGTTTGTTTTTTCAAATATTCTTAAAACAAGAGAGTGGGCAAGCAAATGGTAGAATAGGGGCTCAACAGGGGTGGTAAAATGCTAATAGATCAGAATGAAAAGGCAGAACTGCTCAATGCCTATTTTGTTTCAGTTTTGCTTCAAGACGGCAAGCCCAGATGAACTGCATCCCGAAGTATTAAATGAACTTTCTGACATACTCACAGAACCACTTGCCATCATATTCTAGAAATCTTGCAGAATGGCTGAGGTACCAGAGGACTGGAGATGAATAAATATTCTCTCTCTCCTGGGGAAAAAAAAAAAAGGTAAAAGAAGACCCAGGAACTTAGAGACCAGTCAGCCTGACCTCAATACCAGGAAAAAAAATTAGAACAGGCATGAAAACATTAGAACAGGAAAAAAATTAGAACAGCCAGCATTGATTTGTCAAGAACAAATCCTGTCAACCTCATATTATATCTTTTTAATATCATCTTATATCTTTATATCTGGTCGCCAGCTTAATAGATGGCAGGAATGTTGCAGATGCCATTTATTTGGCTGACAGCAAAACATTTGTTAAAGTTGCCCATAATGTGATTAGCAAACTGATTAAATACAAAATAGATAGAAACATCATTAGATGGATCCCTAACTGGGTAGAAAATGATGCACAAATAATTGTCAGCAATAGCTGCACTTCAAATTGGAGGGAAGTCTCTAGTAGAATGCCTTAGAGTTTTATTCTAGGGCCATTACTCTTGAACATTTTTATCAGTGACTTAGATGACAGGATAGAGGGAATCCCTATCAGGTTTTCAGATTATACAAAACTGGGAGGAGTGGCTAATACATTAGAAGATAGGAACATAATTCAATGGTACCTTAACAAACTAGAAAATCAGGAAAGAATTAATAATATGAAATACAAGAGAGAAATGAGAAATTCTACATTTTGGTACCAGGTATGGGATGAGGGATACATGCTTCAGCCATACTACATGCAAAAAGGATTTTAGGATTATTATTAAACATGAATTTAACACGAGCCAGCAGTGTGATGTTGCTGCAAAGAAGGTGTATGTTATTTTAGCTTGCTTTAATAAAAAGCATAGTTTCCAAGTTGAGAGAAGTAATAGTCCCACTACATTCTGCACTGGCCAGGCCTCATCTGGAGTACTGCACTCAGCTCTGGGTGCCTCATTTTAAAAAAGATATAGAAAAATTGGAACAGGGTTCAGAGAAGGGCAAGAAGGATGATAACAGGTATGGAGAACAAAACATGTGAGGAAAGATTGAAGGAGCTTGGTATGTTCAGTCTGGTGAAGAGAAGACTAATGATGACATGATTATATTCTTTAAATACCTCAAAGGCTGTCACAGAGAGGAGGGGCCAGGTTTGCTCTCTGCTGGCCCAGAGGTTTTGAAGTCACAGGAAGACAGGTTTCAATAGAACATTTGAAAGAACTTGAAAGTAAGAGTGATTTGGTAATGGAGAGGTAGTGGCGCCTCCTTCTTTGGATATCTTCAAAATTGGCTGGACAACTACTTGCTGGTGATGCTTTAGTTGGAGAACCTGCACTGAGTGGTGGGTTAAACTTGATGGCCCATGAGGCCCTTTAGCTTTATGATACCATGATTTTAGTATTCTACCAGACTATCTTAAGAGTTTGTTGAATAATATGTGCAAAATAAAGTACACGTGAGCTACCTTGGAAACTCCAAAGAAACTGTCAGGACGTTCAAGGAAGAATTCCAACAGTATGAATTGAGAGATAGAGAAAAATCTTTGATTTTGACTATATTTGCCTAGATCAACACGTATTTGCTTCAGTATAATGCATTTGCTAATGTCACTTTATCATCCGTTAGGACTAAAGCACCATAATCTTTTTTTTTTCCTTACCACACGCTCAACCCCAACTATTAAGGAATGCTTGGATAGTTGCTTTGTTTCATAACTGCCTATATGAGCTCACATGAGCAAGACCCTCTTGTTTCCCCCGTAGGCTATGTTCAGAAAGGGTCTAAAGAAAATCCTGTAGTATTCATTTTGTTTATCTGTTTAATTTAGAGTTGCTGCAGTGTTACCAGACACTAATTTATCTCTAGGTTCTTTGGAAGACTAAACTGTACGAGATTGCTCTTGCATATTTATGGGAAAGAATTTTTTAACTGCACAAACAATCTATTAAGCACAGTATAAATACTGGAAATAAATCAAGAGTAAATAGAGTATCATGTTGATTTACTAAGCTTATAACTTCTTCAAGTATCTCTTGCTAAACAGGGCAAGTGAGCTACGTTTTCTGAATTCCACTAAATACTGTTTCAGTATTTTGGCTGAACCCTCCTATAAAATTTGCATTAAACAAGCCACAGCTCTAACAATTCATATTATGTTTACTCAGAAGCAAATCTTATTCATTTCAAAGTGACATGCTTCTGTGTAAGTATGTATCTCGGGTTTGCAATGGTGCAATTCCTCCCAATTTGCTTAGAAATAAATCTCAATGAGTTGAATAGAAGTTACTACGAAGTACAAATGCTTGCAGAACTTCTGTGTTTAGATACCAGTGGAAACTTGCTATATATTTGCTATTGCCATCCTAAGCTACAGTATTTTATAAATTATCTGTATCAAAATAGATAGACTAATGAAAACTTGTTACCACCATTTTTCTCCTAATGATTTGCTGGTCTGTTGTGACATTATGCAGCTTTCAGAACAATCTAATGGCTGAAAACGGAGAAAGTCTTATTAAATGCAATGTAGGAAGGGTAAAATGTCAGCTTACTTGGAATGTAAAGTCCATATAGGTCCCAAGGAAAGATAGACTCTGCACTATGGCTGCATGAAGGGAATGTTGGATGTAAAGTAGGAAATGAGGTCCCCAAAGGCAGGAGAACTGCAGGACAGAAAAAGGTGACTGGTGGAAAAGGGGGAGATCCCAGAAAGAGATAAACTGAAATCTGAAAGTGAAATAACAAACAGTACAGGGTGGGAATTCCCATACCCCTCCAGACGTTGTTGAAACTTTGGCCACTTCCACACCAGACTGTTATAGTGCTATTATTCCAATTTCAACATCCTATGGAATTCTGGGGTTTGCAGCCCCTCTCTAAACTGCAAACCCCAGAATTCCATAGGATGTTGAAAGTGGAATATTAGCACTATAGCAGTCTTGTTATGGCTGTTTTCTAGCCCAAACTTGTGGGATGTCAGATATCATTTTGATATCAATAATTTGGCTTTCCTCTACCATCCCTCTCCACGTGTCTGCGAGGTCCACCGGACAAGCTCACAGTGAGGTGAGGCCCCTAATTGCTGCAATATTCCAAACAATACAGGCAAGCCAGAAATAGCAGTCTCGCTGCTTTAGGAGACCTCAAAGGCAAGTACCCTCATTATGTATGCACACTGCTTACAAAGAATTCCCTGCCCCGAACAGGAAACTTGACAAGCTGGATACTCAAATGTCAAGCACTGTGCATCTGCATACTGGCTATTCTATTGTCAATTCGGACCTAACTCAATCATGCTAAACTCTGACCTTTCGGAGGCTTTGTCTCCAGCCCTCAACTCATTGTTTTCCCCAAGTACAGACTAGCCTACGGTCATATTTTCCCTATAAAAAACCCTGATTTTGAGAGCTTCTTCAGATCACTCCGGACTTCCATTCTACCTTGCTGCCACTTTGCTTGGCGAGCCTTCCCCTCAGTCCCACGTACCGAGAACCATTATCTCTACGAACTTCTGCTGCAGACTACCCGGGCTTCAGGACAGGTGTAGTATTGCCCAAACCAACAATCCCTCTGGAAAATTCCCTCTATCCCACTCCAACCTTTATTTTCTATAGTTCTCTGTGCGAATGTGCTGCATACACTGTTTGTCTGTATTTTAATAAAGATCACATTTATTTTTTAACTGTGGTTTGCTTCTTGGCTTGGCCTGACCCCATAGACATTGGATAAGAGATTCCGCTGCATTGCCCTGCCTCTCTCATTGCTAGCTTGTGCTCTTTGACTAATTTCCCCAACTTGTTTAATTGTGAGTGCATTTAGGTGTCCCTCACGGGACCCCCAGTATACATGGTAACAGTCTGGTGCAGGAATGGCCTTTCAGTCCAGCAACATCCAGGGATGTATGCATGATTCCAATCCCTGTGGTAGAAGTTGGGGGGGGAGGAGAGAAGCATAGTATCACTGTAGCCATTTTCACACTAGACTGTTATAGTGCTATTATTCCACTTTCAATATCCTATGAAATCCTGGGGTTTGCAATTGCAAACCTCAGGATTCAATAGGATGTTCGAAGTGGAATAATAGCACTATAACGGTCTAGTGCAGAAATGGCTTATATTGCAAATAAGGAATGAATCACTATGGAAAGGGAAAAGGGATAGGAGGGATTTTTAATTGTTGGCAGGAGGGTAACTGGCAGGCCATGAAGATTTGCAATCATGGCTGGTGATTCACATGTATGTGTAATGGTGAATTCAGCACCTTGAACTCTCTGAGCAGATCTACTGCCTCACCATCATGGAAGTCACTACCCACTACTGAAGCCTTGAAGTAATACCATAAATACAAATTTCCAATGAACTGCCTGCCTCTAATATCATCAATCAGCAAGTGCAGACTCTCAGAGAACTTGGAAATAAGATGATGATATGTAACACAACTGTGTTAAATGTAATACATTACTTTTTAAGATAATAGTTGTACAACAATATTTATTTTGAAAAAAATAATAATCTTAGAGCCAATAACATTGTCGCTTCCCACACTTAATGAGTAGCATTTACTCATTTACCTTTTTTCCTTTTTTATTTTTTCAAAGAATTGGTTGCATGGTCATTTAAAGGCATTTTTTTCAAAAAGTAGATGATTTTCATTTTTCAAAAGAAAAAAAGATAGATGTTTTCTTTCAAAAGAGGGGGGGGATGGAGAGGAGAATGTATAATGTAATGAGGGAAATCCAATAATGGGAAATAGGTTACAAATTACCCTTTCTCAGTTGTGATGATAACAATAATGATTCCTTTTTGAAATTCACTTTTCATGGTCTGGTCCCTCAAATACATACTCAAATATTTTGGGTATCAAGATTTCTCTTTCTTTGCATTTGCTCAGTGTCTGAGAGCTTCTCAGTTCTGACTGGCAGCATAATCCACTTCCTGCAATAACGCTTGGCTATTAAATGTCTAATTTCATTAGGCACTGTACATTAGAGAACATCAGACAACTATGTTCCATCAGAAGCTGCTTTGGAAACTCCTGTCACTTTCAAAAGTTGAAAAGTTGTTTACTGTAATATATAGTTGAGTTGGCATTGGGTGTCTCAGGAACACAAGTTCAAAGCCTTTTTCAGAGCATGAAATTTGTGCCTGAATCTTTGGATTGCCTCTAATGAGGCTGCTAGCAGTTCTGTCTTTACTGCTGCTGAAGTAGCAAAGTGTGGGGAGGGAAGTTAGGCTATTTCTATTTTACTTATTTATATTTTTTTTTCCCTTCAAACACTTTGGTACTAACTCACCCAGCTTTAGTCCACATATGCTGCTTAATTGCATGTAGGAACCTCAAGAAATAACCAAAATGTGCTTTAACTGCCTTAGCCAATAAAGTTTCATGTCCACTGCAAATAATCTGTTACTGATTTTTCTATCCTTTTGGATAATGTACTGAGCAGTTTCAGCCTGCAATCAAGATCTAATGGACTATGTTTTATGAGAACTTTCAACTAAGACTGAGCAAAAACAACTTTTCAAGTTTCTTTGGCCTATTTGCAATTAGTGGAATACCACTGTGTGTGGTGAATGAGGCTTATTACATTAAATATTATCTATCTTCAAGGCAGAATTCTGAAAATATTGAGGACTGGAAGGAGAGCTTGAAAAAGAAAACTATTTTATATTTTCTCTAAAAATGGTCTAAAAATTGCAATTCTGTTAATGCTAAAGGTAGGTAAAAAGATATCCCAGTTTGGATGATCATGCTTTTCCAGAAAAAAAATGGGGTGGTGTATTTATATTCAATAATGATCATGTGGTAGAATGTTAAAGATCTTCAGGGGATGGCTTTATCTTTAAATATAAAGTGGTCAGGGCTTCTTTTCTATTTTCCTGCATGCATACACTTGAAGTATATCTCTGGCTGCTCTGACCAACCTAACTGTATTCCTGAAACAGAACATTCTTGTGAATGACACTTCTTTAACACAATGGAGGAAGCCATTGTTCCCCCACAAGAATGTCCTTGGGAAGAACATGGCATCATGAAATTTTATGATGTCATGTTGGCTTCCTATCCTCAAAATACATCCAGACTGTTGAAAGCATTCAAGCCACCAATTAAAGCAGTAGCCAGATTCTTGGTGGGGAAAAAAGGAAGAAGAAAAGTACTTTGACTCACATTTTAAGGTTGTGAATGCACAACATGAGATTCAGTTTCAACCCTTGTTTAAACCCTAATTTGAAAAAACAGTTTGATTCAGCTTGCTGATTCAGAGAGTGCCTGATTTAATTCAGGCCTCAAATCAAATATTAAGAAATATCACTTGTTGCATGCATCATGGTAATATCTTCACTGATTACCTAACTGTTTCTCAGTGGAGGAAGTGGGAGTGAGAACGGAATGAGGGCAGACAGCATATTGTCCCTGAGTAGGAATTCACTGTAGGCATTTGTAAGGCTGTGAGAAAAAAAACACTGAGTAGTGCCTTTTGAGTGTGCTGTCTGTACTCACACTATAACCCAGTTCCCTATGGGGAGAGTATCCTGGGAATATAATTGAACTTTAGTACAGCAACAACTACAACCCATCCTGAATTGGCAACAGTTTTGTGGTGTTACTTCCTGGCCTTCAGCTTTTGCTGCAACTTGAGAAATGGCAAGTCAGTATCAATACTGATTCCAAATTCAATCCATGTACATGCTTTTAATCAGTAAGCTGAATTTGCCTGGTGACTTGGCTCCATATATTGTTTCTGTCCCAATTAGCCATAGCAGATAGAGAGCAAGTCATAGCTTTTATTTATAATAAATGCTAGCATTGACTATAACTTGGAAAAATTCCTTTTTTGACTAGACTTTGATGTAACAGGTTTTGTTTGGATTAGTCAATATCAAAGCATGGAGAAGTTCCTTTTTGGACTATAACCAGCTGTCAAGCAGAGTGAGAAATCTGTTTTAGGTAACAGATGCAGGCTTGGAGGGCTGCAGATGCAAGGTGTAGAAAAACAAAGCTGGGTGAGCTATGTGACTTACTCTGCACCAGTGGCATATCTAATAAAAATAGTGCCTAGGGTGAGCGTGGAAGTTTTGTCCCTACCTTCTTACTCCTACCACCCACCACCCACCAATGTGAACTTCATAGGGGAAAAAAGACTTATTTCTTTGCTCATGCAACTCCCAAAATTAGAAAATAGTGTCCAGTAGTCAATGGTAAATAGGATCAACCTACATTTGCTGAGGAAGGTGGACCGAATGAACGTTCAAAAGAACACAGTGATACTACTACCAGGTCTTGATAACACGGTCAAAAGCACTGTGCTTTAAAAGTGGACAGTATGGTTGTAAATCTCAGGTGTCAATCCTGCTTCTTTCTGTCCCCAGAGGTCGAGAGAGTTTGCAAGAGTAATCTCCTTCAAAGGCTGAGAAAGGCAGAACCTCCCCACTGCCTGTCTTTGCCTCAGCCCCACCATACATGGTGAGCACATGGCAAGAGGTGAAGAGAGGGGCTGAAGTGTCTCCCCAGATACAAAATGATTTGGCTGCCTAAGGCAGAAAGTAAAATGGTGCCTGCTTCTTCCTCCCTCTCCACCTCTAGGGAAATGGAGTGTGCTGGCTCTTAAGCCTTTGCTCCATTGCTGAGGACAGGATGGTATCTTCTGTGGCTTTTTGAGCAGCGGGATAGGATTCCCAGAGGTAAACTGGGGGGGGGACAGGTGCTGCTGACCTGGTAACAAGAGAAGATGCACTTGTTGGATTTCCCTTTTCTTTCCAACCATTAAATAGACAGGAGCCCTTCCCAGTTTTCACTCCCATAATCCTGTCCTCCAGTGACTCTGAGGAGCAGATGGGAGAAAGGGGAGGCCATGTGGGTAACACACAGCTCTACCCTTCATTGGGAGGTAATGGGATGCAGGCTGCTTTAGGGTTGCCAGAGGTAAGACTGGATGGGGCTCCTGTGGTAGCTTGTGAACAAGGGGGAATTTCAGTAGTTGTTGCTTTTATCCAGTTGCATGAGGACGAACACCTGTTGATTTTCCCTTTTCAGCACACTGTTGAATGCAAAGAAGCCTGTGGGGTGTCATGAGCCAGGCTGAGAGTGCTGCTGATTCAGACTTGGACTCCAATTCAGACTTGGCCTCCCAGCTGGGGGAGGATCCCTTGGAGGGGCTTTCAGGAGAGGGGGCTCCTTCAGAGTCTAGGGAGGAGTCTGCCAGCAACCCCACAGCTGTCCCAGGCATGGATCCCGAGCCAGTACCTGCAGCAGATGTTTGTGCTCCAGAGGCAAAGGCTAGTGCTTCTGACTCGACAGAGGCTGGTGTTTCTGACTCCAGTCCGGAGTTTGCAGCAGACCCTCCCCCTACGTTTCTCCAGAGGCGACTGGAGAAGGCGGCGATCATTGACACGGGGCTCCTGCCCCTTATTCCACCACTTTTCCCACCAAATGTAAAGTTTCTACCTAAATCTCCACTTGCACACAAACCCTCGTCTCACCTCACTCCACTGTGACAGTCCCAGGCAATTTGCACACATCTTAGATAACAGGTAAGCAAGCAAGCAAGTGAGGCAAAGCTATGAGTCCAGGCAGCCTGCCTGCCCCCACCCCTCATCTCCCTCCACCGAAGCATACTTGGCTGAGGTATGGATGTTCACCAGGAGCTCAGCTCTACTTTGCCTCATATTAATCCAGTCTCCTTGACTACTTTCTTTAGCATAAGTAGCCAAGCCCAGACATTACCTTACTGAGGTTCTCCTTCTTCCTGGACACTACCTCCATTTCTTCCACTGCTGCTGCCTCAATGACTGCTGAAGTTTGCATGCCAAAATCTGGGTGTAGATAGAAACTGTTGACCAGGTATATCTAGGGAGGGACAAATAGGGCATGTGTCCTTCAGACTCAATGCTGCTGGAGCTATCAGCTCCCCCTCCTCCTACTCAAGGGCCCCTTCCTCCTCCTCTTCCTCCACCACTAACTCCTCTGGTAGGGTTTTTTTGTGCCTCCAAAACAATAGAAGGCAAAACTGCCCAGGTGAAGCAAGCAGGGACCTGTAGTGTGAGCAAATCCCAAAGAGACCTTCCCTATTCACACTACCTGACCAAAACATTAAAAGATTGTCTCTAGGTGACAAAACATTCACAGGAGTCCTGACAATCAGTCCATTCTGGACTCTTCTGTAAACTCCAGAGGAAAGCTGTTACAGTTTTGTCTATGAACCCCCTTCAGGGTAGAAATTAGGCTATAAAAACCCCAGCTGCAGTCCCAGTAAATTGTACTACATTGGGCATGTTACATTGCACGTGGTACCCCACATTCCCTTTCTGCTGAGCTACCCTCAGACACATTGTCTGAGACACTCCACTTCAACCTTCTGCTTCAGGACTGGTAACTATCACCCTCTCATCCTAGGCCCTTTTCGCATGGAACATCACTCAATTGTGAGAAGCAGTCTGCACAACACACTCATAACTGTGCAATGCTCCAGGGTAGAGCAGGCGCTGTTTACGCACTTTTTCATTTTCGGCTTTCAGCTGAAAATGGTGCACAATTGCACATTGCTCCAGGGCCCCACGCACACTGGAGCCACGGCAGTTGTGGGAACCAGGCTGCGTTGCAGAAAGAAGAGGTGGGACTCTTGTGCTGCCTGCTCAGGAGTGTGCAGCTTGTGTGGAGCTGAAGCAGCAGGGATGCGAGATCCTCTCTATGGAGGTTGCTCGTGCAATCCTTGCACCCCAGAGCCAAAAAAAAGGTAAGGTGTGGAAAGGGCCATAGCTTTATAAGGTTTGTGAGAGTGTCTGATTTCATGTATGCTTATGAATTCCCAATAAAATACTCTGTTTAACTTTTACCTGGAATCCTCTCTATATTAGTACTGATATACACAGGTAAAAAGATCCTGCCGTTACCCTTCTATTGCAGGCCTCCTGTGAGCTTTTATTCTCCAAATTCTAAAAGAAAATTGGCATTGCCAGTGGACCTTAAATTCTCCCACCTCTTAGGGTAACAGCTGAGGCAGAAAAGCAACCTGCTGCAATTGCCCACCCATGCCTAGTTACCACTGCTTGTTACATTCATTTTGGTAAAAGAAAGAATCTTCCTGGTTTTTGTCCCAACTAGTTTTGGCCCATTGACTCAATTGTTGAACTAATTTAGTGGCTGGTTTCTAGTCAGGATTAACAGTAGGACATAGTGCAATGAAAAAATAGTCATTTTTAAAAAGTAGGAAAGAACTAGCCAGTTATATTTCATCTGTGAAGGGCATTCATTAAATGGCTGGATTTCCTCTGTGAATTATTTTCTTTTTCCAAGGGTAACTGTGGGGTATATTTTTCACCTTTAGTCATGCACTGAAAGAGCTTTACAATACCTAACCATTAAAGACCATGCAGGGAATGCAGAGAGATAAGAAAGGAAATCAGGCCAAAGAAGTGTCAAGAAGGATGTAAACATTATACACACCAGACAACATGGAAAGCTTAGATTGTGTCAGCCTGGGCTAAGCTTGGTTGATAAATACAAACCTTGGCTCCAGATTTACAAGCCTGTCAGTCTATATATACAAAACAGACACTGGTGAACCAAGCCAGAAGGTAACTTCAAAACATAATTTAACAGATACTCCAAATGTATTTAATCTTGACTAATTAGCATTTGAATTAGCATAGCATGTACGTATATGTCCATGATTCACATATTAAACATATTTATTTGTTTTACCTTACAAGATCAAATATCCAGAAGACAAGTCATCTATGCACATGTTTATATTCCCTCTCTCTCTTTTGCCATCAAGTTCACAAGACCAGTTGGGTAAACACTGTTATCAATGACTGGGTTTCAATTAACTGAAAAAGATGAAATGGTATTTGTAATTTTCACATCAGAACCATGTGTCTGTCTATGCAAGGGTATTTGAGTATTAACAAGAAATAAACAAGGAAAAGGGAGTATAATGTATAGAAGAAGAATCAGATAAGACTATTAGCTGCAAATCTCATTGCTTGACTTTGATCAAGGCATTTTCTTTATTTAAAGTTACTTCATAAAGTTGATGTAATGGGGGGGGGACCCTGAGTGGGTGACCCTTCTCATCTTTTAATAAGCCATTCTGGTATCTTTGGAAAAAAGGAAAGGACATAAAGAATTATCATTCTGGAAGACCCCAATTCAAGTTGCACCTTGCAAATTCACAACCTGCTTTTTTTTAGGTACAGTTTTATCAGCCTATATGTACAATAGATGAATAAAGATAGTGACATGGTTTCCATAAACTGCTTTATCACTTGACTTGGGTATGGTGGCTCTATGCCAGCTAGATCACTGATTTTTTTAAAAGTCTGTATAAAATTTGCAAATTTATGAAGAATCTTTACTGTTCTATTTTTAAGTGTGTGTTTGACCTTTTTTTTACAGGGGACAGCCATCTATTTTAACAACTGACAGATGAACTTTTTCAGGTTGAGGGCATCCTCTGTCAGAAAGAATTTCCAACCTAACTCCAATTTGCAGATAAATATATTTATAAATATTTCTGTATTGCTTCCCAGAACAAAAGAGCTCTTGAGGCAATGAACAAATAAAAATAATTAAAATAATAAACAGATATTTTTAAAAAAACTTTTTTTAAAAATAAAACACATTAAAATGATCTTTGAAAACTCCTAAGAACAATCCTAAAATCCAATTTTAAAATGACAAAAACAAAGCCACTGCATAACAGTGTTTCCAAGTCCCATCCTACAGAGTTGGTCCAGAAGGATACCATGGTCAATGGTATCGAAAGCCACTGAGAGGTCCAGTAGAACTGACAGGGACACACTCCCCCTGTCTAGTTCCCAGTGTAGGTCACCCACCAAGGTGACCAAAGCTGTCTCCTTTCTATAACCATGCCTGAAGCCAGATTGAAATAGTTTTAGATAAAAAAATTATCCAGAAATCCCTGGAGCTGGGAGGCAACGACACACTCTAGAACCTTGCCCAAAAATGGAGTATGCCGATAATGCTCCTTGCTGATAATTATTCAAAATGGTGCGATCCAAGGAGGCCTTTTTCAGTAATGGCCTCATCACATCCATTTTTAGACAGGAATGAAGCTTCCTTTGAAGCATTCAGCACTCCCCTGCCCACCTGACCTGTAGCTATGTTCAAAAGCCAGGAGGGGCTAGATTCAATATGCATGTGGTGGCTCTCCAGGGATCCTGTCCACATCTTCCATTTGTTCAAAGTTAGTCCTTCACTGCATCCAGACAACAATTCAGGACTTCCACATCATCTTTGGCATTTGTTGTAAAGGACAGTGTTATCATACGCAACACTCTCACTTTGAGGGGTGTGCTATCTTTCACATATTTATAGCCAAAAGCATGTTTGGAGAAGTGCTAACTGTAAGCATGTAGCCAGTTCAGGATGCCCTCAAAGAGGATTAGGTGGGAAAGCCTGGCACTAATGGGCTTGTGATAGTTCTTTCAAAAGTGCAGGCAACAAAGACACTGGAAGACAAAGTCATGCAGGTAGAGCCATCAGAGACTTACTGTGATCCTACCCTACAGGAAATCTTTCCCAGATTCCCTGCCCACCCAGACATTAAGAGATTGTCATGACTCCCACCAATGTTTTGTTACCTAAGACAATCAGTCCATTCCAGACTACTTTGTTGGTTTTGTGGGAAAGAGATTACTGCTTTGTCCACACATCTTTCTTTGGGGCAGGAAATAGGGTATGTAAACTTCAGCTTCAGCCCACCTAATTTGTGTTACATTGGGCACCACACTGCATACCTTCTCTCAGACTCCCATTCCTCTGTGCTATCTTCAGCCTCTTGTTTGAGCTACTCCACTTCAATCTCCTGCTTCAGAACTGGTAAATATCACAACTTCCAGTCAAAACCTCTCGCCAACCTTTCTCATGTCTCCCTTCAATAGACTTGTATGGTTTATGAGATCACTTGATTTCTTGTGTGTGTCTATAAACTTCCAATAAAATATTCTGTTTAACTTTTAACTGGAGTCCTCTCTACAATTAGCACCAGTAAACACAAGTGAAAACATCCTGCTGTTACCCTCTTCTTACAGGCCTTCTCTGAGCTAATCATTCCTCAAATCCTGAGGAGATGCTGGCACTGCTGGTGGTGCTCAAGTTCTCCCACCTCGGTAGAACTTGGTCTCACCAGAATCCTGGTAACACTCAACCCTCAAATGCCAGATAACCTCTTTCAGTAGCTTCATGTAGATTTTAAAAAAGAATAGGAGACAGTATTAAGCTCTGTGGGAACTCAAATGCTAATGGCCAAAAGGCTGACAACAGTACCCCAGCACCACCCCCTGAAAACATTCAGCCAGGAAAGACCAGAACCACTGTAAAGCAGTGACTCAAAGTCCGATATCAGCCAAGTGACCCAGAATAATACACTCCCCCATCCAACTTCCAATACAGGTCATCCATCAATGTGACCAGGGCTGTTTCTGCCCCATAAGTAGGCCTGAACTCAGATTGGAATGGGTCAAGGTAATCTGTTTCATCCAAGAAAGCTTGGAGTTGTGTTCCAACCACTCATGCTAAGACCTTACTTAAAGGAGAAGATTGGAGACTGATCAATAGTTACCTGCGACAATGGGGTGCAGTGAAGTTTTTTTCCAAACAAAGGTCTTTCAATGGTTTCTTTTTGTGAGGTTAGAGCATAGCGCTATTTCAAATAAGTACTACAAAGTCCACCATTCAATTGGCTGGCCATGGGTCTAAGAGACAAGTGGTTGTCCTTTCCTATCCAAACAGCTAGTCCACATCATCATGTTGAACAAAGTGAAACACATCCATCAAAACCAGACAAATATCTGCCTCACTTACCTCCCCAGACTCTAACTTCAATATGTAATCCAAGTCAGAATGAATCCAAAATTTTTTCCCTGGAAAGTATTTAGCAAATTCATTACAGCACTTTTCTGAGACCTCCTCCTCAGCAGTCTGAGGTCTAGGGTGTAATAGCCCTTTCACTACCTGGAACGGAGTGCTGGAAGAGATTGAACTGCAGAATAGATGTGCCTGAACCTGTGCTTGGTTGGATTCATCCTGAGTCTTTCTCCACAGTCCTCTAGTTCTCTGTCTAAGCGCTACTCATAAAGAACCCAAAACAGACAGAACAGTGGACTTGAATTACCTCACAATAGTTAGCACCTTGAAATTATTTAGGCACACAAATCACTTTGTCACAGTCTTGCCCACTATAGGGAGAAGCATTTTATTTCTACGTATATTATATTATCTAATATATGAAAGTCAAAGTTTGTCTGTGTTAGGTGAAGACCTCATATGATTGGCTGCCTAAGAAGATTCTATGGAATCCTGGGGTTTACAATTTAGGGAGGGGCCTTTAGAATTCTCAGCTAGAGAGTTCTTGGGCCTGAATGGTTGCTATGGAGATGAGACCTAGCAGCAAGGAGGAGAGCAGTGTATTCCCTCAGGAACCCAAACTCTGTATGTTAATAACTCTGAATACAGATTGGATTGGGGAATATGGGGAAAAAGTTAACGGTACTGGACAAGACAGTTTGGGGAATTAGAGACACAGGATCCCAAATCTTTCTAACAAGTATTACCTATGAGAAAATAAAATCCCAGGCAATGCCAGGTATATATGCTAGTTTACTTCCAAAATTGGCTACATATATAAGATTTAGCATATTGATGTCAAAATCTTGTCCTCTTTTTGGTGAGGCATTTCCTCTTTACTTTGGTTATATCAATCTTTTAAACACATATAACACACAGCATAACACACTGTGTACTCAGTACATTGTACACTTCTTCAAGAGAAGATTAAGTAACTTTCTAAGTAAGCAGAGAGATGATGAGACACAAATTTCTAAATGCCATAGGTTCCTGAATTTGCAAAGACACATTCCTTTCATAAAGGAAAAATACTTTGCATATACTCAAGGAAACATATTTAGAAGACCAGATTCATTCTGAAGATGAAACAACAACACGGTTATTAATCAGTATAGTAGGTCTCTCTGTCTTGGCAATTGACCATCTATCCCACAATGAAAATACTTTGGTATGTTAGCGCAAAAGTATTTTTTTCCTCTACACACACAACACTTTAGGACATTAAAATACAGAGGTAATACTGCAAAGGAATATCCTATTTTAACCACAACACAGATAAAACTATTTTAATTATCTTACTTTGCATGACAGGATGATATAGTTAAGGATTTCCATCCCATACTAGGTGAGTGCTTAAAATAGAAGTATAGCTTTGAATCTCCAGCTGTTTTAGACTACAACGCCTGGTACCTTGAACATCCTGGGTGGGCCTGTTGTAAGTTTTGGGCAGAATCTCATAAAAAGGCTGAAGATTCCCACCCCTGTCATGAGCAAATATGATTTTCCAGCCATAGGAAACAGAAAAGTGTTTAAATAAGTCACAAAAGTTCAATACAGAATGGATGCTTATTCGAAGATTGATTCAGCAGAGACAAAACAAATAGCCTATGATTATATGACAGTATCAATGTTTTGCTCTTTCATCCCTTTCCTCCCTTCCATTTCTTTTGGCATTCCACAAAGAAAGAATCCGATGAAATTCATTTCCTTACAACTAGCCTGAGAGCAATTCAGATTGCCCTGCTTAATGAACCAGATCAAATGGCTTTGCCTTCCTATGAACAAGCCTCTAATAATATATCGAGGGTGAGGCTTTTATCTCAATTTCTTACTGTTCTAATTTTTCTTAAACAAATGTTTAAGCAATAAGAAAAAAAAACCCTTTCCTCAATTTTCGATGCACAATGTCCCATAGTTACACTTTTCATTTTATGTGGTTGGCAGAAGAGCTAGTGCAGCTGTATCACCATCAGTTCTTCAATGGTTCTAATCTTGTAATTCAGACTGGGGAAATATAAACTGTATTCAGAATCTGAAAGAGAGAGGTACTAATAATAAAACTCTCTTTCTTTCTTTCTTTCTTTCTTTCTTTCTTTCTTTCTTTCTTTCTCTCTCTCTCTCTCTCTCTCTCTCGCTGTGTTTCTCTCTATATACACACCCACCAATATATAAGTGATATTTGCTTTGAGGGTTCTTTTGTTATCATGGTTATGATATGTTGGGTGAGAGCACTAGATATCCTTTTATCAAATAATTTGGCCTTTGCTTGACCTTTCTCTGCCACCCTACTCCATGTGTTTGCAGAGGTCCCCTGGACAAGCACGTCTGGGGCGCGGCCGTTATTGGTTGTACATTCCAAAACCTCATCCAGGCAGGCAGCTTAAGCCTCTCTGTTGCTTTAGGGAAAAACCTCCCTGCAAACTGGCTTTCCTCTGCTCATATCCACACAAAGCCACACGGCCAAGAGCTGAGCCATTCCTTTGTATTGGGCTATTAACGAACTGGCCACGCTATTGTCATTAAGAGCTAAACCAATCATGCAAAACCTGACCTTTTCCAACTCCTTTGTCCAACTTCAAATTTCCTTTGTTCTCACCAAGAATAACATAGCCTGTAGGTAAACTCCACCCTATCAAAGGTCCCCACTTTTGGGACGTCTTTGGACTACTTTGGACTTCCATCCCGCCTTGGTGCCAGTTGTCTAAGGAACCTCCCCTCAGCGAGCCCCGCTGAGCTTTCTTCCTCGAACCGCACTTCTCTCCAGGACTATGAGACCAGGTGTCATATTACCTTTCCCGAAAAAGCTCTCCATTTCTATTTCTCGGTTAGTTAGTGTATGTTTTGTCTTGTGTGTTTCTTGTCTTTAATAAAATATTGTTTGTTACTTTAAAACCTTGTCTAGCTGCTCTGACCTGATGCTGTATACATAGGGTTAAAGATCCTTGCTAACGTTATCCTGCCTCTCGTTTAACTGAGAGAGTGCTCAAGTTAAATTCACCCAACTTGTGTTTTTATTTGGTAATTTGGGTGCCCTTCCCGGGACCCCCAAGATACAAGGTAACACTTTCAATACAAAGGATAGTGCATCTCCTGAAGATACCCCACTGAAAAAGCTAACAGACACAAGATTTTTTTAAATTTGTTTTTAATTTTATTTGTTTGTTTGTTTGTTTGAACCTGCATGAGAATGAAAGGGAGATTTTTTTCATCAGTTAAATATAAACCACATTTTTGTGCGGGAAGAACACAGCTTTCAAAATTTGTTCCCAAAAGTGATGAAACGTTGGCACACCTACAGACCTTCTCTGAATGTTCTTTTAGTAAGAGCTAGTGGTACTTCACCCGAGAAATGTTATTCCCAAAAGACATGACTGACACCAGCATTACGATGTTTTGGTGCCATATTTAGACCTCCCAAAATGTCTGGGGGATCATAGCATTTTCTCTGCCTGGTTTGATGTTGCTTAACTGGTTGTATTATCTTTTTGTTTTTGTACTGTGTTTCCAGAATTGTGTCAATAGCTTTATTTGCACATGCATATTTTGCTCTAGGATCTCGTTAATGGAAAGTACCTTGGAAATATTTTAAATAAAAAAAACCCTATATCCTAGATATCCTTTTCATTCCCTATTCTTTCGGACTATAACCCTCAAGCTGGGACTATCTTATTACTGAAGGTTATTTGAAGGTTATTATAGAAGTGTTTTCCCCTCAAAACAGACTAAAAATGTTTTCAACAAAGAAAGAAACAAATCAAAAGTTAGAATGGAATTGGAACACATCAGATATTTGAGTAATTCTTATTTGTTTGCATTGTTTGATGAGCATGGGAATGGCTATGATAAAGAATTTTCATCAACTGTTGTTTATGACCATAATTAGTAAGTCTTTTCCTTATTGAAAGAGAGGTGGAATTCTTCATGCAAATATTCATCATCATTCATCATTCACATCATTCATAAACTGTGCATTTAGGAAAAAAACAACTCTCTTATAGTAACTTCTCTAAACTGATGCTGTATAAAGCTAAAGCACGATTTGTCATTTCCCTGGTCCACAGGTACACAAATGACATTAGTCCAGCCAGCTGGTCCTCTATACCTTAGTTCACTTGTTATGATTTCTGTGATTTGGATTAAGTAAGAGAGAATTTTTATCCTTTGTCATGAAAAGGATGGAAATTTTGTGCAGTTATGGAATACAAAATGTCATTGTGTTCAGTGACTTAACATCAAAAAGTGGACAATTGTTGTAAGTTGTGAGCATTCTGAACCAAAGGCTACACATTATCATAATCTTCAAAGTGATTCTTACAGAGTACTTGGCACTCTGACTAAGAGCCCTGTAAGGTAGGCAATTATTGTGATCTCCATACTGCAGATGGACAGAGAAAGGCTGAAAGACTATCCACCTAAAATTTATTCTGTATTCAAAACTTGTGATGTAAGGCACAAAAGGCAAGGACTCTTTTTGTGAGTTAAACCTTCATCTGGAAATTAGTAGAGGAAAAACTGGTGATGTGAGTAATGATTCTGTAGAACAGAGCAATGGCAGACGTGTTAAGCACCCCACTATAACCTCAATGGCCAGATGCAAACAAGACAGTGTTCCTGTACCTGCAACAGCTGTTTTGTAAAGTGTATTTAAAGAGATATGCCTTTATTGCTAGCATGGTGTAGTGGTCTGAGTCTTAAGGCCCCTTTCACACACAATTTCTAAAGCGAGAGGGCCCCTTGAGCGTCGCATAAATGGAAGGAGTGGTCTGCATGACACACTCCCATTTACGTGACTCTCAAGGGACAGACGAGGACCGCACACACATTTTTTTATTTTCGGCTTAAAGCCAAAAATGGTGCACAGTCACACAATGCTCCCAGGGCCCGCATGCACTTACCTGGCATGCGGTGTGTCGGGAGCTGGGCCGGTCGTGCTTCCTGCCTCAGTGCTAGCCTGAAATTCCCAGGTTGTGCTGCGGTAGGAAGAGGTGGGGTGTTCGCGTGGCACTTGCACAACCAGGAAGCGCTGCAGAACTCAAGCAGCAGGGAAGCGGCAGCGTTCCTGCTGAGGCTTGTTGTGCAAGTGCCTCCCCCCACCTCCATAAGGTGCAAAAAGGCGCTTAGACTAGGACAGTGGGATCCCAGGGTTTGAATCCCTGCTTGGCCATAGAAAGCCACTGAGTGGCAAGTTATACTCTCTCAGCCTCAGAGGAAAGCAAGGGCAAACCCCCTCTGAACAAATTCTGCCAAGACAACCCCATGATAGGCTGGAAATAGTGTTCCCATAGGTCAGAAACGGCTCACAACAACATCAAAGCTTAGAGTTGCCGATCCCTGTCAACATCCCATTGTGCACTACCAGTCAATGACAACATCAAAATAGATACTAGAAACTCAAAGCATAATTCATAGCTCAAATAATAGAGCTTCCCTATCCTCAGGCTAGACTTCAAACATCTTTTTTTAAACACTGTGAGACATACAGAAAGCCAACAAGCAATACAAAAGAATACTTGTAACTGAGGCATATCTATGAGGAAAATTCTAATTGCTGAATTTTTACCAGACATGCATGGGAGGTCCATCAGGATTGGGTCACATAAGAGTGGGGTTCTGGTCCTTTTGAGGATTTAAATAGTTTTCTTCCTAGAATCTGTTCTTTAAAAAAAAAAACCAAATCCAAGATTTAGATTTCATCTCATATTAAGCAGTTACTTCAAGCATTATCTCCATCTGATGTTAAAAGGTTAGGTTTTTTAAAAAATGCACCCACTTTATTAACCTGATGAGATAAGAACAGCTAAAGCTTAGCTCACATCAAAAGCATAATACAAAGCAGTCTATTGTTAGTTTTTCATTGCAAAAGATCAAAGGCTGAGCATCTACAGAGAGTGAAGTATCCTTTTATCTCCCTAGATGGTGGTCCTTGTAGGTAAGATACAGGTAGCATCTATTGATACTTGACCTAGAGGTCAGCAAGACTCTTGTTGCTAAGGGTGTGGGCAAAATCCATTAAGTAACATGAAGTAAGAAAAAGAATGTGCATTGCAGCTTTGTTTCCCAGCTTATTGGCAAAAGAATAAAAGCTGCACACACGCCAAGTTTTCACAATCTTTTTTCCCTTCCAGATTGTTTTTAAAAAACCACAATTCCTACTTTGCCTTTTCCATTTTTTAGTACAAACAAATTCACAACAACAGACAAAAAAAGAACATAAATAATATACTTGTACAATGAAAGCTAAAACTAAGCTAAACTAAATTAAACTGAAGTAAGGCTAAGAGAGTACTAAAACACTAGTCTATTGCCATAGACATAAATGAATCAAAATGGAAAGAAGTTTACCCACCACCAAACTGTAATTGGAAAAAAAATAATCCACTAATAGAGAGCATCTTATTCTACCCTTACAGGTTGAACTAAATTCAACTTACTAGAATTACTAATAACTATAACCAGAGGATGTTACATTATCTGGTTTCTTATTGCTCAAAAAATAAATAAATCCATAAACACTTTTTCAGTCTTTCAGAAAATCTTCAATTGGTTTATCTTTTAAGACCCATGTTCATTTTACAACTTTAACAATCCACTCTTTCACAACTTTATCAGCCCATTCTTCTGTCATTGGTTCTTCAGTCTGTTTCCAAGTCTGGGCAAACAGCATTCTTGCAAAGGTTATAATATATTAAAGTAGTCTGTTTTCACTATTCAGTTCTTTATCAATAATTTCCAACAAGAACGTTTCAGGTGGCATTACAAAATATACTTTAACTTTTTTTTTTCAATTAACATATAAAACTTAGGCCAATAAATTTTCACCTTCTTGCAAGTCCATCAGATAAGAAAACAATATCTTTCCTTATCTTAATATCTCCAACATTGATTTGAAACATTCTTAGATATTTTTGACATCTTATTTGCAGTTAAGTGCCATCTACACATCTGTCGGCGGCTAGACGGAGCCGGGCAGGCTAGGGGCAGGCTCAGGTCGAGGCTTGCACCTCAGAAGCCTCAGCCAGTGGTTCAGCAGCAAACTAAGGCAGTCCAGCAATAAACTAAGGCAGTCCTTGCTTCAGTTAAAAAGCAGAAACGAAAGAGAGGGTTTCCTCACCCCAAACAACGAGGAGTGCAGCTGGTTGGCAGGGCTTCTGGGCAGGATCTCGGCAGGAACAGGTGGCAGCACGGACGGGCAATGCTCATAGATCCGATGGTTGTTGCTCCGTGCTGAGCTCGGCTCCCTCTTGGCCTTAAGAAGGGCCCCAGCGCCGGCGCTGGCCAATCCGGGGGCTGCTGTGCAGCTGGGAGCCCTCAGCCGGGCTCACAGCTGAGCGTCGTTGGCCAGCTGCGAGCCCTCAGCCTGCAGCCGACGCTCCAGCAGCCACCGGGAATGATGAGCAGCCTCCTTGGCCTGCCGCCGCTGCAGGAATGTGGGAGGGAGGCCGACGGTCTCCTCCGGATCGGGCCCGCGGGTGGGCGGTGGCCCAGAGTGGAGCCTGGGCCCCGAGTGCCCAGTTGGCCTCCCTCGGTGGCGGAGGCCTCGTTGTCATCTGCAGCGGCGTCTGGGCGGCTCTCCTCCATGGTGGTGGCTCTGTTGGCATCCCCCTCGGCGGCAGCAGCCTCCCAGGTGAGTCCCTCGGTGGCGGCAGGGCTGGCAGGTTCCAGGCGGCCTCCCATGGTGGCGGAGGCCCCTCCGGCCTTGTCCTCAGCGGGGGCAGTTGTAACGGCCCCAGGGCGGCCGTCCATGGTGGTGGGAGAGTCCGCGGCCTCCTCCACAGCGGCGGTGGCCTCGACGGCGTCTGGGCAGCCGATCCCGATGCCGGAGGCCTCTGCCGCTACTCGTGAGGAGACCGGGTCCTCCTCTGCCTCGGAAGCCGCGTCCGTGGCGGCTTCTGCGGCTCCGGAGGGGCCGGCCAGGCCGGAGCCCCTGACAACATCAACTTGTACATATTTCCTTTTAAATTACTGCACAAAGTAAATTTTATATCTTTACTCAATATTTTCCTCATATCTCCATTTGTACATTATGTCCACAATTTCGGGCCCACCTTATCATAAACACTTTTATAGCCACATCTTCTGTCTCTAATTACAAAAGACACTTGTACACCTTTTTTATTACATAGTCATCACTGTTACACAATTCTAAGTAAACATAATTTTCTCTAGCTTCTTTAACTAGTTTTCCTTGCCAAAAGCAAAGGGCCTGTCTGTCAAAGGCAAGGGGTTCATTGTCAGGGATCCGCTGGCAACAAAAAGCCATTTCCACACAACACTGTTACAGTGCTATTATTCAGTTTTCAATATCCTGTGGAATTCTGGTGTTTGTAGTTTACTGCAACCAAAGAACTTTCTGGCTGAGACTTTTAAATGCTCCTCCCTAAACTGCAAACCCCAAGATTCCATAGGATGTTGAATGTAGAATAACAGCACTATAACAGTGTAGTGCAGAAATGGCCAAAGATACCAGTTGTAGTAGGAAAAGCCTTAAAATTTATTGAACAGCAAGCAATCTAAACAACATAAGCATACAAGCAATATTGGCATAAAGATGAAACCCAGTTAAGCCTATGCTGCCTAAACAACATAAAGTTGGATCTCTCATCAAACAAGATTCCTTCAATCAGCTGCCAAGGAACCTGAGATGGAACAGCAAAGGAGACCCCTCTGTGTAGCCACCAGGTGCTTGCTATAAGCCCATACTCCCATTGAGAATACATTCTAGGGGGTTTTCATACCCCTTGGTCTGGGAGGACTTGGGCAACTTTCATAGAAACTTTTTGGTTCTTTATGCACCTGGAATGAGCTAAACTCCTTCAAACTGTGAAGGTCACCAATTAAGTGGTTATCTTTTGGGTTCCTCCCAGCACTGTTATATTTGTACCAATTTATCTGTTAACCTGAGCAAAAGGCAAGTGCTCGATAGCCAGTATCACCTGCAACCTTGTTTTGTCTACTTTTTAAGTGGGCAAGCATACAGAAAACATCAAAGCAAAATCAAAGTAGAATACAAAAATCAAAGCAAATTACAGTGTGCTTAACAAGGCAGAAGGCCTTTCTTAGCAGTAGCATGGAGAAATTTAGATCATGGAGGAATGAATGGTGGTCAGACCATTCCTTACACCTCCTCAAAATTACAGTGGTCTTCTGGGAACATCAATAATTGTAATCCAGAAAGGAAAGGAAGAAGGAATAACACTACATATAAATTGCAAAAATTATTGTTTGCTTTATTTGTTGAAATTTGAATAAAATTATTAAAAAAAAGAAATTACAGTGGTCTTCTGGTCATTTCTTATACATAGTTCACTCTTATCTTGTTTAAATCTCTGTTTAAGCTGTAAATGAGCAAACCAATTAAAATCTATATCCTCTTTGTTTTTTATTGTTTTTGTTTTTGTTTTTTTGTTTGTTCTCCTTTTTTCTTCCAAAGAAAAGCTTCTTGTAATGAGGTAATTAATAACATCTAAGGGAAAAACCTTTGCTTAGATTTAAAACAAACTAGCAGAAGAGCTTTTCTGATGCAATGATTTTTAAGTCCAAGGTGTACTTTGACCTTATTATACTGAGGATTGTCATACCAACATAATCTTAAATCATGACCTTCAAGTTCCAGAAGCCTCATGTCTCCAAGAAAAATCCATTCTTTCAGCTGCACCGAACAGCAGGACTTATAATGCGATTTAATATTAAGAAATCCTAAACCAACCCTTCCTTTAGTACTGTATAATGTTTTTATTCTGGGTTTATTTGCCTGCCAAACAAATCTGGAAATATCTGACATTGCACAAAAGATATTCCATTTCTTATTATGGAGACTGTTTGAAAATAAAAAGAAATCTCGGCAAACATTATTCTCCCTATAAAATATAGTTTTAACTTTCCCCATTTTTCTAAAACTTTAAATTTCTTTCCAGATTTTCTCAGAATTGTTTTGAAACAATGCATTGTTATTCTTTGTAATAGTAATTCCTAATTATTTGATTCTCCTTTTTCTCACTTTGAAATTAGAAAGAGTAGTTAATTTGTTCTCCTCTTCCAAGGTCATGTTTTGGTCAACAATTGTGTTTTGTCACAATTCACTTTGAATTTGGAGCAAGCCCCAAAGCCTTCATTTTTTTCCAAAAGAGCTTTCATTGACTCTAATGGATTTTGTATCATTATCACAAGATCATCTGCATAGGCCCTCAAGTTTCACTCTTCTTTTTTTTTTACTCTCACTCTACATATTGTTATTTTGTCTAATCTGTCTCATTAAAGTCTCCAACACCAAGATAAATAGAAAGGTGATGGGAGCCATCTTTGTCTGGTTCCTTTTTGTATCTCATTCAGTGTTGAAATGTTGCCCATATTGGCCCTTTTCACACCCTATTCTGAATTTGTCTGGTGGGAGATCCTGGCAGGAGGGGAGCATGACAGGAGTGCTCCTCTCTTCACCAGCTGGCTCCCTGCAGAAGGGAGTGTGATGGCCATGTCTCTTCCTTCCGAAGCACAGCCAGGTACCTTTCCAGGCTAAAAAAAAAAAAAAAAGTAGGCCAAAACATTCAGTTAAAACAATGGGAAACTATTTAATTTAATTTTTCTTCTTACTTGAAGGATTTACTTGTTCTTCTTACTTGAAGGAAAATCTATATAAAATGATCTACAGGTGTGCATTAGTGCAGCAAAATTGTCCAAAATATACAAACATGTAAAAAGCACATGTTGGAAATGTGAGAAAAGTGTGGGTTCTTTCCACCATATATGGGAGATATGCCCTAAAACAAAGAAATTTTGGATGAAAATTAATTTTGTTATAGAAAGGATTCTGAAAAACAAACTAATGCACAAACTGAATTATTTATATCACATATGTTGGATTATGAGGATACTGTGGAAAAAGATAATAATGTATTTTTATGTGACAAGGCTGTAAAAAAAAAGAAAAGCAGAAAAACCTTATGATAGATGAATGGATAAAAAAAATAATTGAGACATCTGAGCTAGAAAAATTAACATTTTTGTTAAAGGGTAAAAGTGTATAATTATACTTGGCTATATGGCAATATTTCTTGGAACATATTTAAAAAAGAAAGAGGAGAAACAGCGATTACTAGTGTTGATTAGATTATATAATTCTCCTCAGATTAATGTTGTACTGGAAAGAGAAATGGGAAAGGTGATTAAGATGTGAGGAGTAATAATAAGTTATTTACCTTTTCTCTATGTAGTACAGTTGTACAGAAAGTCAATTTTCAACTTCTTGAAAATATGGAAATATTTAATAAAAAATACATGTTTTAAAAAGAAGAGAGACGAAATAGAGTGACTAAGCATACTGCCATCCCAACAGGAACTGCTCTCACTTTCTTTCTTGATTTCCTTCAGTAATTATTCTGATATTTTCTGTTAGAAGTATGGTGTCATATTGTTGATATATTGCATATAGTTGATATTCCTCCAATTTTCACACCTTCTTCCTCAGAGTCTAATCCAGCTTTACATATGATACATTCTGTGCACAAGTTAAACAAAAAGCATGATAAATAGGGATGGAAGGGATATTTGAAATTAAAAAAAAAAGTGGTTGAAAAACATGCATTATGAGTGATGAGAAACCCTGGCCCTTTCTGCACCAGGCAGTTAGAAAGGGGCAGTGCGTCCTCTCACAGAGATCGTCTGCACCTTGGAGCAGACTAGGAGTGGACTACTTACCAGAGATCCGCACCTCAGTCCACTCCAAAACGACCTAAAGTGGTCCTCCAGTGTGTTTTCTAAAGACCACAAAAAACAGGTCTTTATTCCCCTGGAACACACCATTGCGTTCCTGCTCCTTTGTGCAGATTTGCAGGCTTGCACCCATGCGAGCCTGCAATCTGCGAAGGGTGGGCTTTAGGCGTGGTGAGCTTCAGCGGTTGCTCGGAACCCACGACCAATCGGAAGCCACCACTTTGGCAGCCAGAAGTCACCGTTTTGGAAGCCGGAAGCTGCCATTTTGGAAGCTGGAAGCCGCCATTTTGGAAGCCGGAGCAGTGCGGATCTACAGACCTCGAACTGCTCCGATTCACCTTGGACCAAGGGGGAGCCCTGTGGAAGGGCTTCAGGCACAGTGCGTGTTTTTTTGGACCCCCGAAAGAAGTGGTAGGTAATGTCACGGAGCTATTCCCTCACCTCATGCAGAAAGGGCCCCTGATGGGAAGAATCCACAATGAAAATCTCAGCAAAAGTTGCATGTATTTGTTTTGAACAGGAAATGCCATTTTCTGTGTAAGAAGCAGCTTTTTTTTTTTTTTGCATAGAAAATAATATTTTGATACAGAAATATTAATTCTGGCACGCACAAAAATGAGGGAATAGGAGCATTTTTTTCTGCATAAAATTATCACAAAGTTGACTTGCATGGCATTTGCTGTTCAGATATCAATTTTTCTGCCTTGAAATATTACTTTCCAAAAAGAAAATGCTATTTAATACACAGAAAATGCATTAAGATAATCAAATGTTGTACATTCATTTTTTAAAGAGTGATCCATAATTTTTCATGATTTACACTATCAAAGGCTTAGTTGTAATCTGTAATGCACAATCTGATTTTCTTTTGTAATTCTTTATTCAGTGTTGTTTGCTATATGATCCCTCATGATTCCTCCTCTTCTGAGCTCAGTTTCAGCATCTGCCATTTCTCACTCATTTAGCATAAAAGCCCTTATTGTAGAAAGTTGACAATGACTTTTCTTGCATGGGAGAATGATGCAGTGGTCTGGTGATTATTATAATCCTTGGTTCCCTTTCTTGGGTATTGGAATGTATATTGAGCATTTCCAATCTGTGAGTCATTATTTTGAATAAAGAATAATGCTGCATATAATATAGTACAGCACAATATAAATGTATATGTGAAACAAGGGAAGTTGTATTGTAGAAAAAAAAATAGTTCCATTTCAAATCTGGAATTCCACAATGAACAAAGGAATCAGTTTTTCCCACTTAAGGTTTCCAGTTGGTGTTTTGTTTGGTTCCTGATGGGAGAGGAAGTTACCTGTGACAGTCACTGCAACCTTATTGCACTATCCAACACCAGTGTGGAAAAAGAAGGCAGCACTGTCTTCCAAAGCTTCTCTGAGAGTCCCAAGTGCCTTATGGAGTGAACTGAGCAGCTAACTTCAGCTCCAGGAGTGGTTCTGGCCTGCTCTATCCAGCATTCCCAGGAAATCCTTTCCCACTCCTTCCAGGGTGCACAAATGTTCAGATTAAAGCAAGATTACCACCAAGAAAAGACAGTTACTCCATTATCTGAGACTTTACATTGTCCAAACGGAGAAGAACATAAAAGAGAAAAAGGAAAGAAAAGGTTTAGGCAAACACCAAAGGTGATCAGCAACATTAAGACCATTTCTGCACTAGATTGTTTTGTGCTATTATTCCACTTTCAACATCCTACGGAATCCTGGGGTTTGCAGTTTATGGAGGGGCCAGCTGGCCTCTCCCTAAACTGCAAACCCCAGAATTCTGTAGGATGTTGAAAGTGGAATAATGGTGCTAAAATAGTCCAATGCAGAAATGGCCTCAGAGGACAAGAGTAAGACCATGGGGCACCATCAGATGATTCCTCCTCAAGCATTTTCATCAATATTACGTATCCACCCCAACTAAAGAAAAGGTATTAAAATAATTCATAACTAGTATTACTGTCCACTCAAACATCACAAAATTAATAAAGCTATCAAAGCAGTGTTGGAGAGATAGCAGTAAAAGAGGAGACTGGCAACATATGAGGTTAATATGTCCAAAAATAGTTTCTTGGGGAAAAAATATTAACTTGGGTAAGTAAAATATTAGGTCAAAGAGTACATTATAGATGAGCACTACTGTTAATCTCCACATTTGGAAATGAAGATGAAAGATTGTCAAATAAAGATCTTATTGCACTCCTGTTAAGCATTGCAAAATTAGAACTACTGAAATGAGGGAAAATGTTAGAAGAACTTTCAATACAATAGTAGATAAAGTGTCTGTAGCACCGTCAGAAAAGCTAACATACAAAATGTTATTAGCAAGAAGAGAAATCAAAGAAGATGAAGTTGAACAAATTTAGAACCTCTTTATCATTTATGTTATTCAAGTGAACTCTGGCTACAACCCACTGTCTGATTTTTTTTTCTGGAAAAGTGTATTTTGAATGTCAAGAACAACATACAACAGTCAGTATTTTAAAGAGTTAAATTCAAAGTGATCAATAGTGATACATATTTTATTATTAAGTATAGGTGGTATGGGGAGAAGGGTGGTAGGGGAAGAGGGAATTGAATGTTATATCTATATGCTAAGGAATATTTGTAATGGGAAAAATGTAAATGAAAAATGTAAAAAAAATCTTCCTCAATAATCCTACTGGCATGCTGCTACTGATTGCTGCCTGGGTAGGTCTTCAGATGGTGAGGATCTACATTGCCACTGACATAGAGCAATTCGGTTGGGACCCTTTTGGAGTACAATGAGAACAACTATCCCATCAGCCATTTTGTTGTTGCTCTTTTTTGTTACTGTTGCTGCTTCTGTTTGAAGAACAGACGGGGTGTTTTCCCTCTTTTTTGACAAAACTTTGTGTATATGTATGAAAACAATATTCTTGACAGAAACCAATTTTTTTACTAACAAAATCCTCATAGGCTAAATTTATTTTCAAAATATGTAAAATATAAAACCAAAATCTGTCCTAATGCAGACCAAGGCTGCTCTTCTTTTTCGCCATGTGGGGACCAGGGACAAAGAGCAATAAAAGACAGGTGATAAAATGTGGACTCTAACAGCAAGAGAAAAATATTTTACCTTGAGATCTAAGCTTCTCCTGACTGTCCCTTTCTTAGGCAGGGAAGATTGAACAGTGTTACAATTGGAATAATCAATGTGCTGTATAAATAAAACTTGCCAACAGTAGTCCAAATGAAAGAGTTTTATCTTTGTTAAAGGGAAAAGCCAGAAAGAATTAAGGTCCAGTCCATTGACTCTGTTTCCCCTTTTGTGGCAAAAAAATGATATCTTCAAATGCAGGAAACATATTGAAGGTTAGAATTGAATAATTGGTAAGGGTTTGATTTCACTTGAGAGGAGAGAATGTGGTATTTTAAATGTTTAAATGATTTAAATATATAAATCACCTGCTTTTAACTTTTGCAAAAAAAGTTTGATTTTTTTTATATATATACTTTTGCCTCCAGAATTCTATCTTTCTGAGAGTTTGATTTCAGTCCAAGTATCTGTGGTGGTAGCACAGAAGGTAGAGGGTACTGTCCTGTTAGGAAGAAAAGTAGTATAAATCTTCATAATAAACTTGAGTAAACTTAGTACACAAGGAGGACGGGAGAAAATCCTTATGTGTAGAAGGGGTGGGAATTAGGGAAAGCCTTCACACTGAGTATTTGTAATGAACACTTCAGAAGGCTTCACATTTGTTGGGTTAAGTGTAAAGACTTCCACATTTGACAATGGTGATGGGGTTGTCTGAGAGGAATCCTCACAGTTGATGGCACTGGTGTGATTGCTTGAGTAGGAAAAACCCACACCTGTTGCATACAAATGGTGGGATAAAGAGTGGAACCTTAACATGAAGAGTGTAACCCCCACATTTGGTAGTCCCAGAAGTGGGGTGGAGAGTTGAAACCCCCATGTTAAATGTAGGCAGTGGTGGCATAGAAGAGGTATTATAAGCATGATACTTTCAACCCTGGGAAAAACATCATATCCAGGAGGAAAGTTTGCAAGTTGGTGGCAGCCAGAGGCCATGTGGTGAAGCAGCTAGATATTTTACTCTGTCAGTCAAGATTATTCTGGATTGATAGGGTTCACCTTTCTGTCTAGGAGGAGGACATCTGGCTCTGTGGGCTCTGTTGCAGACTCTGAGTTTGATTGCAGCTGCAGTGGACTTATTTTACCTGCCTCTTTTGATGGTACTCTGAAACAGATCCATTTTGGAGGTCATTTTAGCCTGTGTACCCCTTTTATCTGAATCTGGAGAATCTCTAAAGGACTCTCATGAATGAAAGTCTGTAGGGACATGATCTGAACAGGGCTGTTGGGGCTCCTTCTCTTGCAAGTGGCAAGGGAATCATGCAGTGACTTGCAGTTATGTCACTGTATCCTGTCAACCCACAAAGTTGTTGTCAGCAGTCAGGATAAACCTGATTCATGGATTACCTGAAGCCTGGATCCATTACCTATGCCACATCATCAGTATTTAGCTGTAACAAAATAAAAAAAAAATGCCCTCTCTCCCTCCTGTTAGTGTATCTTGCTTGTCCCTCTTCATCTCATGGTCCTCTCACTTTTTTTTATCAAGTTCTGCACAGAGGATGATCAGTGGTTTCAGTGAAATATCTGGCTTTTTTCATTAACTGATCATGATCTAAACTCATACCCCTGGGAGACAAAGTGCTAGGACAGATTGGTGGTTTTGGTAGTGCCTATGTGCTGTTGCTTAAATTTGACTAAATTGACTAAATTGATATTGTTGGAGCTGGACAAATGGGTATCTTTAAATTTGGCTCTTTGGATTAAAATAAATACATACAAAATAAGCACTGGATATTGAATTGTTACCACACTATACACCTCCACTCTTCAGGTTGTACTATGTACATAATTGGACATATTTATGGCTGAAAAACATGCTTGAATGTACGCTAGCTGGAAGCATGTTGCCAGATCAGGATAACTTCAGACATGGCCAGGTCATATGTTCAGAGAGGATTAGGTAGAAAAATCCAATGCTAATGGGCTTGTGATAATCATTTCAAGACTGCAGACTATGAGTACTCCTGAGAACAATGGAAAGCAACATTACCCAAGTAAAGCAATCAGAAATCTTTCTTAGGCCCCCTGTCCAACTCCCGTCAATGTTTTGTCACCTACAGTTAAGACAAGCAGCCCATTCTGGACTCCTTGGTGAAACTCATGATAATGAATTACTGCTTTGTCCATGCATCCTTCTTCAGGGTAGGAAATAGGGTACAAAACCCCTAGCTCCAGCTCCAGTAAATTGTAATACATTGGGAATATGCTGCACATGGTACCCCAGACTCTCATTCCTCCATGCTACCCTTAGGCATTGTCTGAGCCACTCTGCTTCACCTTTCTGCTTCAAGACTGGTAACCATCACCCTTTTCACTCAGTCTCTCTCTCTCTCTCTCTAATATTTCTTGTTTCACTTTCTGATAGCTTTGTATGGTTCTTAATAGTTGATTTCTTACATATCTATTAATTTAACTGGAGTCCTCTCCAGTTAGTACTGGTATACACAAGTGAAAAAATCCTATCATTACACTCCTGTTGCAGGCCTCCTGTGAGCTATAATTCCCCAAATTCTAAGGAGATGCTGTCATTAGAGGTGGACCTCAAAGTTCCTCACCTCTTAGGGTAAGAGGATAGTATATGTTTTAAAGGGGATTCTTTTCTATATTTCTATATTCTATATTTCTACACCACAAAATTTTCAGAATGTGTTTTGGTTGTGGGGGGTTCACTGAAGAGGATGTATCAGCACCCCCAGCCTAGTCTTGTGAGAGGTCAACCCACCCCCATTTCCTCCTGGCCCCAGTATCCATAAATATTGAATCCTATCTCTTGGACAATGTATGATACCCTTTTTTAACTGTATGACGTAGCAGAACAAGATTTACTTCTCCCGCGGTTTTAGCAGTTGGAAAATTGCTCCATACAATATCATGACAATGGTAGTTTGATCCATTTTTTTTTTCATGCTAAATTAACTTTACAGGGTAAGTCTATTTTTGAAAATGGGGAAGAAGACTTTTATGTGGCAGGTCTGGGTTGATAGGACAATTTTTATTCTATATCGGTTGATTGGTTTTCTCATCCTCAGGATTAAGGTGAGATACAATCTTCCAGCTTCTATAGAATACCAGTATCTTCAATTATAACATATGTTGGTTTTGAGGTATGGCCTTGCAGTTTAAAGTATCTCTGAGTCTCATCTACTTATAGAAATGTTCATTAAGTCCATGAAAGAAAAACTCTCCCATATTTGTTTCATAAATACTTTTGTTAGTCAATAAAGATGACATTCTGAAGTTTAAGAACCAATGGAATAGCAAAGTAGATTAGCTAAAGCAAAAATCACAGCTTTTAGCTTTATTCCCTGCTATATTCACAGATTTTAAACTCTGATTCAATCAGCAGGTGCTTTTTGCATATTGTGTACCATAATCTTTATTTAGCAAAGGTTCAGATATGGTTGATACTGTGATTTTCCTCAAGTATCTCTTAAAACTGATAGTCTGAGTATTTTTCCTTACAAGAACAGCTTATCAGTCAAATTAATTTTGCTTTTGCAATATTTTTTTTGGATTTTCCTGAGTTACATATGATCCTGCATGATTAGACCATTCCCTGGGCAATTTACTTTTTGGTTAACAAAAATAGATTTGTATGACCTTCCAGTTGCTAAAAGGCTATCCTGCAATAGTTGAGAGACAAATTATTTAGTGGATGGAAGACCTCATAACTCTTTCAATCTGAATGTATTGTGTATAGATATTGAATCTATGTTTATAGAAAAAAAGAAGTTCAGCCCTATTTCAACACCACAAATATGGTTGGATACAAAAGGATTTAGAGTTAGACTGTTTTCTTAAGACAGAGGCTTTCAAAAGTTCTGAATGGAAGAATCTCCTTGGATTTCCTCATATATATTTTTATAAAAATTGCAAGATCTTTCAATTCTATTTATGAAGAAACTTTCAAATGTTGGGAAATAACTGTTGGAAAATAAATGAATGACTGAAATTTGCACTCATCTCTACTGTCTAGATATTTCAGTCATTTTTTTTCAAATCTCAAAGGAGAATTTAACATAAGTGAGTCTAAATGCTTCTCCTTGATATTCTGCTGGTTTAATGTTCTTCCCTGAAATCCAAATCAGAGAGGCCTTCATAGATGAAATGTTTGTATAATGTCCTATTTTGTTAATTTAGGTCAGCAAAGTCAAACCAAGGTTCTTGGAAACAATTTGATGTGGCCATAGGCTGGTGTGATAATTATTAAAAGAAAGGCAAAAAGGAATAGAACTTGATTTATTTTTTTTATTTTTTTTACTGATGAACTCTTGAATGAAAGGATGTGAGACATACCTGTGAATAAAAAAGTGTAGCCAATCCCTGCACAGAGAACTCTGTGAAGGGAGGGAGGGAGGTGCTTCAGTGAGGGAGAGGAGGATTTAAAAATAGAGAAAGAGTTTATTGGTGACAATTGGAGGAATACTTTTGAAGAAATGAGTTGTGAGAATCAGAGAGTAGTGAATGTGTACTAGGTATCTGAAATGATTGAAGGAAAGGGTCTGATATAGCTCAGTTTGAATATTATTATATGGGTCAACCGAACACTGGGACTTGATAAAGCAACCGTTCTGTACATTAGAAGAATAAAGTTGATTACTTTGTTAAACCTGACTCTGGGCTTTTCCACACTTTGTGGGGGGGGAATGGGGCAGTCTGTTACTCACCAGACTGGTGCGTTCCCCCGATGATCCACGATGGTCCGGAGCAGCGTACGTCTGCGCTACACACTCTCTGGCGATGAAAATGGAGGCTTCCGATTGGTGGAGGCTCTCCACCAACTGGAGAAGCTTGCCAGCCAGAAGCCCTCCCCTGGAAGATCTGCAGACTCGCACTGGCGCGAGCCTGTAGATCTATACTTTACAGAGTGACGGACTGGGGTGCACTGCGCTATTGAAAGTCCTCTTTTAATCGGTCTTTCAATAGCATGGGCAACCACCAGTTCTGGGTGTTCTGGAGCGGGCTGAAGTCTGAACAAACTGTAAGTAGTCCGAACTCAGTTCGCCCTCAAATGTGAACGTCCTCGCAGGAGGACGCACCGCCCCATTTTAAAAACCAAGTGTGGAAAAGTCCTCTGATTGACTTCCTTAAGCCTAGACCAAAGAGTGTCATGCTCATCACTACAGAAACCCAATTAATCCACACCAAGATCAACTGGAGGCCCAAGTACAAAATCCAGGGGGAGATTTAAGCAGTGACATTAGGGCCATTTCCACACTAGATTGTTGTAGCGCTATTATTCCACTTTCAACATCCTATAGAATTCTGAGGTTTGCTGTTTAGGAAGGGGCCTTTAGAATTCTCAGACAGAGAGCTCTTTGGCCTCAGTAAACTACAAACCCCAGAATACCACTGGATGTTGAAAGTAGAATAATAGCACTATAACAGGCTAGTGTAGAAATGGCCTAAGTCAAGGTGAGAGTGACAGGTATTCAAGGATAGGAACCACAGGCCAGCCTCAAAAGGGGATTTGTCACTGTTGGGAATAAGATTGACTTTTTTTCATGCCCTTAATCTTGGCTCTGCATCAAAGAAAACTTTGCACTGTGTGCATTCCCTGAGAGGAGAAGCAAGCTCATCTTGCTAATAACAGCAGTCTCAAAGTCTGTTTACAGCTGCAGTAAAAACACTTAGCTATGCAGCAGCTGCCCTTCCCTAGTTCACAAAAATGGTTCCTGACAAATAAAGGTGTTCCTCTCGTATGAAAGTGAAGGCAATGTTGTTTGCCTGCAGACTGATACCATATGACATCTACTTTCTGTGGCAAATCTCATGATCTGGTGGTACTGGTGGTGGGAAATATATAGCCCCAATACCATTCCAGTAGCCTCTTTGGATAAGTATTGCAAACCCATTAAATAACTCCGTCATAACAGTATAGGCTTTTGCTAGTTATTTTTTGAGGCTGAGAAAAATTTGGGGGGTTAACCCTAATTGACCCATTGGGATCCTTTTTTTGTTTGTTTGTTTGTTTGTTTGTTTGTTTGTTTGTTTTTGTTTTTTGCATAACACAGAATCTTCTGGGCATCTGTATGACAGGTTGCTCAAGAAAGCTCATAGGGAGCTGATATGTACATATTGTTTGAAAAAGAATTCAAGCAGAGGACTCGGTGAAAGAAGACAAGTTGACATCAAGCAATTAGAGACAAATTAGAAGACAGATTGTAAGTAGCACTTTAAACCCAGAATATGAAGAATATGAACAACTGATTTGGCCTGTTTAACATTCTAACAAAGATTTGCTACTGGTATCGACAGGAGGCTTACTAAGGACTCTTCAGTAAAAAGATGACCACTGTCAGACAGATTTTTCTGAAAAATCATCAAATAGTACAGATTTCCCTCTGAAAAAGGATGGATCTGTTTCAGCCAGAGCTTGGAAAGTTGCTTTAAAAGGTAGGTGACAAGTTCTAGCTATTTGAGATGATCTAAATGCTACAAACTGTTACCAGGCCATACACCCCCAGGCTTTGATATGATTTAATTAGCAAAATAAATTAATTGGCAGATATGTTTAACTAGGATAAATTATAAATTATACACATGGCTGAAATGCCATGTGCTGCCAGAAACCTTCTGGTTAGACAGCACTCTCCCCTCCGACCTGGAGATGGTTGTTATCAACAATGAGTGGATGCAGACACTAATTCAGGAGATTTCTTGGATCTGCAAGGAAGTGGTCTTGCAATTAGGCAGAACATGCAGGCCATGGGCAAACAATTTGGCTGGGTTCGCAACCCACACCAATGGGATGAAGGAAAACTAGTCATATACTGGAAGTTCTTCCAGGATGAGCATGCTCTGTCTGGCAAATGGAAGGGTCCTGTTGAGATCAAAAAAAGAGTCTCTCCCACTGGCTACCAGCTATCAGTACAACATAAGAAGGGACAAGTGGCTTAAATACTTCCATGTTTCACAATTGAAGGAATCCCCTGGCCCAGACTGAGAGACACAAAGAGGCAGCATAGGAGCCCCTGCCCCCAGTGATGATCAGGCAGGTCTCACTCAGTTACAAAGAACTGTTCACAAAGACCTTATGGACCAGCAGCTACCTTGAAGAGATGCCCTTCTACAGCTCTCCCCTTCTTTGTAATTAGCTTTGTTGTTTTAGTAGGTTTAGGTAATAGATTGTAGAATTTCTTTCCCTCTAGTGTAATGATGGCAATGATGGCTCCATGAACTGTAGACTCAGTAAGAACCATTTTCCATTTCTTTTCCATATTAGTTTTCCTAGGGCCCCTTCAGGCATGAACTTTCAGCAAAAACTATCCCTTGAATTGCACCAAAGTTGAGCCAAAGCACTTCCACCTTCATGCCTGTAGGAGCAGGCATGTCTTCGTTAGATGAGACCGACGTTGAAGTTTTAGTAAACAAGTTGTTCTATGTTACCACTGATATGGCTAATATGGGCAAGCCTTTATGGTAGTCTGCCCAGACCCTGTCTGACATCCACCATTCAGTTACCTCTCTACTCTTAAATTGGGAACTGGCAAAGGAGAGGAACTCACTAATTCTCACAGGTGAGGCACATTTCAGTAATCAGAACACATCTATAGCCTTTGCCTGTACACAAATGCACACAATTAACATGATGACAATTATGGAACTAATTTGGCATGCCCACAATGGACACATCTCAAAAGAAATTAGAGAAATGGTACAGCCAAAACTGAGAAAAGAGGAGCTGCAGCTAGAAGTATGGTGGACCCTCATAAATGTCACTTATATCCCCTGATGAAATCAATTGCAATTGTTTATGGTTACCATCACTGCAAGGATCACCCTCTTCACCCATCCATTTGTTCCCCTTGGAATACAGACAGTTTCAGGAGACGTGCTTTATTCCAAGGACTGTAACCATTGGGCTACAGTGCTTGGACCCAAATGGCAAACTGTTAACATAGAAGGGTGCTGACACAGAGAAAACCTGAGCTTTATTTGTTCTGATGATACATTGCAGACCTATCATCCATGTCTAATGCTCCTTAAAATCCACAACAGTCAGTTACCAAAGATAACAATTTGGCCATTGTTTATATTGGAAAAGGATGGTTGTGCATAAGGACAGCCTGCCACACCATCATGCTAAATGGAAATATTTTACAGACCATGGTGCCCAGTTTAAATCATTGCTTTTGTAAATTTACAATCATCAGTGGTTGTGACATCAACTATTCAACCCCAATATAGACAAGACAAGATATGGCCACGTCCCCCTCATTATACAGTTTCATTACCCCAGTGTTCTTCAGGTTCATTGTACATATTTTGCATAGACTCACCCTGACCTAAAAGAACAGTTAATGCAAATAAAGGCTGCCAGAGACAAAGCCACACTGGTTGTGTCTCATAACAGCAAGGCCATGGCCAACGTTTCCAAAGAAATAGCAAACACTGGATGCCATCCATAGTTGAAGTCTCTTCTTGGTTAGTTCCCTAAAGTGATGGAAGTCTTTAATCCAATGCTCCATCCAACTGTTGTGATTTTGGTCTTTCAAACTACACTAGTGTTCTGCCTCATCTGCATGGCTTATTTGATTTGGTGCCAGCTTGTTCAATTAAGAGCCTTCAGAAAATTGGCTAAGTTAGCCAAGCTTCAATCTATCCTTTAACTGTAACTGGGTGGGAGCCCAAAGGCTCCCTGTCCCCCTTCCAAGGAATCCCTGGTGAGGTGCACTGCTGGCCCCAGAGTCAAAAACAGTGGTCAAACCCAGACAGAAGGAAGTTTCTTCTCGAAAGATGAACTGAATGTAACTGGATGAGATATTCTAGGATAAGCATGACAGATAGTTGACCCCAAGAGTTAGTAATAACCATCTGTCCTATATATGGTCGATAGAGGGAGATTTTTCTGACAAACTTCCTCCTGGACTCAAAGCACTAGACCATGTTGAGAAGTTGTCAACTAAACATAATCACTGAAGTGCCATTGTTGTATCATTAATATTGCCTGTACCATGGCAGCCTCCATCCCCAGCTAGGCAGGTGTACCGGCAGGCCTCAGCTAAATGACCTTCCATTTTCCAAGCATCCTCAATGCTCATATTCACAATCCAAGCCACGGTGGACTTGCAAAGATCCAGTGGTCTGGTCTACTGTCCTGCTGGTAACTCAAGCACCACCATCTCATGCCTGCATTCTATGCACTCTTAGCCCAAAACACCCATTTTCTTCCTCTGGGTGCCGTACCCATAAGGCTTCACTGCTCAAAATTCCCATAAGATAGCAACACCTCTGGGTAGCATGGCCCCTGCTCCAGTTAACCTCTCATTCTGCTTCCACCAAAAATATAGGATCTCCTGATCTTCCCCAAAAGCCGAAACCACATCAAAAGATGTTGGTCCCAGTCTACCAACCCTGCAAACTGCCAGCTACCAGTGTATGCTGTTTCAATCCATTAAGCTCCTGCCGAGAAACCTGAAACCTGAAAGATGCTGCCCTATCCACTGTGATGAAACCACATTTTCCAAGATACAAAGTGTATGTGTGTGTGTGGGGGGGGGTAGAACTCACAAATCCACTGTTTTGAACACCTCAAGACTTTATGAACTCTTTTGGACCTGGGGGAAATTGCTCTCCATCCTGTGTATTGAACTGTCTGAATTAATATGCTTATTAACTGTTCCATGATTTGCCTAAATCAGACCTTTCCTATTTGCTTCAATTGAAGGAGCACTATCCAATTGAACTTTGCTATTTCTATGACTACTGTTGTATTTTGAACTTTGAAGCTCCAGTTGATGGAGGAGAATCTGAATATTGCCTTGTAGCTTATGTCTGTTTGTTGTTGGAAACTCTTTTCTTTGTTATATCTCTTTCCCCTGTTTTTAAACTTAATTGGCAACATTTTTACTAAACTGACCACCCAACCAAGTGATTAGTTGACAAGACTGATGGAGGTAAAATAGTTCACACTATAACCCTCTTTCCTAAGTATATTCCTAACTACCCCATATCTCATCCTCCAAAACTGACAAATTTTAGGTGTACAGCACCTTCCAGGAAAAATCTAACTCCACAGAAGTTCCATTGTGTGTGGGGGGGTTTTTACAGGCTGTATGCCCCCACAATTTAATATGATTTAATTGACAAAATATATTAATTGGAAAATATGTTTAATCGTAATAAAATATAAATTATGCACACTTATGACTGACAGGCAATGTGGAGAAGGGACACTGGCTGGAAAGCAGGTCAAAGGTAACCTCAGTATAGCCAGGTCGTAAGTTCACTGTGTCAGAGTCCAACTCCATGCCTGTGCTTCTCTGCCAGCAAGGGAAGGGAGGTGAAAGTACTTGCCTAAGAGGACAAGGCAATGGAGAGTGTCCAATGCAAACCAATAAGTGGAAATGCTGAGCTGAACCAAGTCAAGACCAAATCCAAAAGGTCCAGAAAGCCAAAGGTCTGTCCAAAGGGGTTGAGGGAGCCAGAACACAAGGGTTGTGAGAGCTTGTATAGTGATTTGCTACAAGCAAACAGACTTAGAGAAGTGTCTGAAATGGTGATGATCCACATTTGTTTGCTTCAAAGTTGCCTTTAGATCAGTGGTGGGAAAACGTGTCCAGCAGGCCTTATGCCCCTCTATAACCCCATCAATAACCCCATAACTCCATCACCTCCTCCTAAATTTTTGAGCCAGTGTTTGGATATCCCCCAACACTCCCAAAGTTCCTTTAAAAAAGCTTATATTGGCTGAAAAATGGCAGCAGCAATAATTTCATATCTGAAAATTGCCAACTCCTATTTTAAGTGAAATTAGGTAGCAGCTCTAGTAATAAGCAAAATTAACTATGTCCCTGGATGATCTTGAACTAGTATGTCAAGCCTGTTGACTGGTTACATGTAATTTAATAAGACTAGAAGATAACCTATCTCTTGAACCCATTATTATAGACTATGGCAAATGCCAAAAAATTTACCATCTTTCCTTTTTTTTTTTAATGGAGTTCCTATGCCATAAAATGCTTCATGACAGAAAAAGAGAGATTTGACTGATTATGTACTTTTCCAGCCCTGAATCTTCAAGCTACAACATTTCCTGCTGAACTTCTGCTTGTTATATGGATGTTAAAAGTCAGAGGCCCCATTGGAAAATATAGCACCAACTCTATCCTCACTCATAAGACATTTTGAAAGAATGATTGTAATTGTACATGAGGCAGATGTGGGGGGAGAAAGGGGGAAGCAATCACTTTCAATATCGAATGCACAGTTGGTTTCGGAAAGGGAAATAATATACAAGCAAATTCACCCTTAATCATTTTTGTACCTTTCAATATTCTTCATAAAAGTCTCTCATCTCAGAGAAAGCTATCATTATCCTTTTCATTTACCTTATGTTTACCTCACCATAGGCAATTTCAACTCCAGAGACCACTCTGAAAAATCCTGCAACAATCCTCTAGCTTTTTTTATCCTTAGGCCAATATCCTATCATGTTTTTGAGGTGCTTTAGATGAGCAAAAGCATGAGGAAAAGAGCCATAAATCTGCTTTCAGAAATGTTCCCATTATTAGTTGCAGTAAGAAATAAACATGTCTTCTCGGGAAATAAAATCAAATTTCCTGAAGGTATTATCATAATATTTGCAACCTTTCCCATGTCTCCCTTTGTTGTTACCATTTGAGTCACTTTTGCATTTTCTTTTGAACATCTATGTTCAATAACACTTGAAAACAAAAAAGGCACAAAAGGTAAGTTATCTTAGGTTTAGTTTCCAGACACACTCTCAGTACGAGAGACATCCTTTGGATAAGGTGTGTGGGATGCTTGTGGAAGCAGAGTTTAAAAATAATAGCAATAACGAGATAAAAGTAACTGAAAGGCAAATTTGTATCACCTATGGCACTTTCGTTTTTTAGTACTAAGTAGAGGGTAACAAAGTTACATTTCAAGTAGTGAAATAAATAGGAACAACATTAATGGGTGGGGAAATAATGAGTAACGGTTTTAGTTAATGTTAAAGCTAATTTTAAAGGGCATTTAAGATATTTTCAGAGGCATTTTGAGCTGAATTTCCAGTGTTTTATTCCATTCTCCTATCAAGTCTAAGACTTTTTTTAAAAAAATGTAATGGAGAATAAAGTAATGAGTAATGCAAGGGATTACTTTTTAAATGAAACTTTAATGACAAACAGGTTACTGTTCACGGAACTTGTAAGGAGTTGCATGATAATTATTTTTTAAAAGTGATTTTCCAAGCTCTGGAAAATAAATGCAATGTGTGCCTAAGGTTGTAAGTTCAGTTCCAAGGCAGGTATGAAAAAGATCCCAAGATCCTCAAGCCTCCCACCAACCCCCAAAGTACCTCCACATACGGATTAGCCAATATTGAGGAAGATTTCCTCTGCAGATTTTATAACTACATAGGAGACAGAATTTCAGCAGATAATTTCCATGATATAAAACATCAGTTGTTGAAGACCCCTTTCTCTTGCAGCTATTAGGGATGTAATGCACATGGTTGATTTGGAAAGAAAATAACATTTTCTGCATGGAAAACAATATTTCAATGCATAATTATGAATTCCTGGGCAAAAACTGATGTTTTCTGTGCAAATCAACCATATGTGAATTTTATATGGAACAAGCCTTCAATTACAGCTTTTTTTCTTGCACAGAAAACAACACTTTCCATGTGGATATTAAATGAAAAAAATTCCACACAGATTATGCTGTTTCCTGTGCAGAAAATGTTGTTTTTTATGCAACATCTTTCCTCCTGACTTTGTCCCACAACGAATATTGTTAAAACTAAATTTGTCACCTCATCACCATACTCACAAGTTTTGTATTTCTATGGCTGTTCACCCATACAGCCAGCTCATAAAGGTCTGTTCCTAGGCACTTCACTTCATGCATCTAATGAAGTAGGTGTATGTCTACAAAAGATTATGGTACCAACTTCTTTCTCTCTGTTAGTCTCAAACATGCTACAAGATCCCTTTGGACATGTATGTTTGTGTCAGGGATGTATATGTGTGTGTTTTGTAACTTGTTTTAATGCTTTTGTAAGACACCCTGAAATATTTGATATAGAGCAGGATATAAATATTTTATTAAATAAATAAGTAATGAATATGTGTGCATGTGTGCGTGCACTTAATTCCTGTCATCTCCCCTGTTTTTTTTATGAAGGGAGAGAGTCATTTGCTTCAGGCCTTTGATGATTAACCATGAAATAAAGACAGCAGACACATACATTGGGTAATAAGAACCATTTTATTTAATCTGACCTATTTAAAATTGTGTTGGTTTGTAAAGGAGCAACTAAAGGGGAGCAACTTGATGTGGATTCAGCTGTCACTACATGACAATGCCCTCAGCTTTCCTTGGAACAAAACACTTTAGTCCCAAGGGCAATCCAATCTGATTTTGTTGTTCCTGATCCAGCATAACTAGAAGGTAATCTGGGGGACTACCACCACTTGCAGGGCCCTACAAGTGAGTCCTAATCCCAGATGAACCTCAAGGGTAGCCTCTTTCTTTGACCCTCCAGGATTCAAGGCCCCAAAAATTGAGTTCCAGAGCCCTACCCTATACCAAGGAATGCCAAGAGGTGAACACTGAAGTCTTATTCTTCCTTGCTACCAGACAAAGGAAAACCTATTTAATACACCACCTTAAGCCGATTTTCCCAGTGTATAGTGTAGTATGGGATGGGGGGGACCCTGCAAAGGGGGGGAAATTCCTATTTTGCCCTAAAGTGACCAGATAAACTCATACTGCAAATGATAGTAGGAGGGTGAGTCCATTGTCTAAGCCAAGTAGACAATAGCAAGGGTGGGTGTTACTGCAGTTTAGGCCTATTTGGAGGTACCCCTTGATATCTTTTTGATATCAGTAATTTGGCTGTCTTCTACCACCCCTCTCCACGTGTTTTTGAGGCCCGTGGACAAGCACAGAACTAGGCTCGGCCACTAATAGCTGAACATTCCATTCTCCACCCAGGCAGGCTAGAAATAGTCAGATCCTTGCTTTAGGAGACCCTCATTATCTATGCACACTGTTTACAAAGGCACCCTGGCAAGCTGAATACTCAACTGCCAAACACTGAGCATTTGCATACTGGCTAACTCTTTGTCAATTCGGACTTAACTCAATCATGCTAAATTCTGATCCTTCCAAAGATTTGTTCTGCTCCTAAAACGCATTGTTTTCCCCAAGTAAGACATAGCCTGCAGTCACATTTCTCCCTATAAAAACCCCTGATTCTGAGACCATCCTCGGATCGCTCCCGAGTTCCAGACTACCTTGCTGCTGCTTTGCTTGGCGAGCTTCCCCTCAGCTCCATGTGCTGAGCCACATCGAACCCCAGCATCGCTCTCTATCTTCTTTCCGGGTTTCAGGAGCAGGTTTTGTATCACCCGAATCAACTATCAACTGAATCAACTGAAAACCCCGCTGTCATACTCACACCTTTATTTTCCTTAATTATCTGTATGCGTGTGTTGCTTACATTGTATGCCTGTATTTAATAAAGATCATTCATTATTTCCAACACGGTTTGTTTCTTGACTTGGCCTGACCCCGTAAACATTGGGTTACAAGATCCTGCTGCATTACCCTGCCTCCCGTAGCACCAACCAGTGCTCTTGACTAATTTCCCCCATCTTGTGTAATTGTAGGGTTATTTAGGTGTCCCCCCGCAGGACCCCCAGTAAACAGGGTAACAGTGGGCTAGCTTCAAATAGCACAAGCCCTGTCCCTGGCTCATGTTGTTATCTGGTGCTATGTACCAATCAATCACAGTTACACTCTGGTCTCTTCCATGGAGACCATCAAATTTTTACCCTCCCCAGCAATGATTATCACCATATAAGTCCAGGTAAGTATTATTAACTTCCATTAGGAGTATCTGAAACATACTTCAGATGTAAGGAGACTTTATACTGAACACAGAATCAAGCAAATGCTTAACCTCACCACTTCACTGTACTGTGAGCAAGAATTGTAAAATAAAATAAAAGAAATCAAGGATCTTTCTCTTGTAACATGAATTTCCCATGCCTGCTTTACGTGTGAGCAAAGCAACAAAGAAAAGAGATGCAAGTAGCTGATCCTCTGCTCTTGTGTTTAAGAAAGTGTGGCATGAATACCAGAGCATGGCTGTTGCCTTATTTGCTTCATAGAGGAGAATATACTGCATCCACAAAAGAAAGATCAATGATGAGATAAACAGGGGAACAATGCTTCATGATGATGTAGCATAATTCCCATAAGTATTCAGGGTGAGGAGAGGAGTTTTTTTCCCCACTTTTAGTCTCTGCCTCAACTGATTATCTGCCATTCTCCAGATGCTCCTTCAGAGAGAGGGAAGTTTGTCATCATTCCTGTTCTCTCTCTTCCTTCTCTTTCTTCCTTCCCTAGCCACTCAGCTGGGTTGACAGCTGATAATAAGAAAAGTTTTGGAAAGAGTGCAATGTGTTACTAAACATCCTACTAAACCATCCTCCCCACCCAAAAGTGCATTTGTTACCAACAGGATTGAGGTCAATGCATGCAGACCCAAATCACAGTAGTACTTGGACCATATGCAAAGCATGGATCAGATAGGTTCTTGGTTAGATTTCACACATACAGATCCCATACAAAACACTGTTTCCATACATGGACTTCTCAAAAATTGTATCTGGTGGGTAGCTGGAGTAGATAAGGTAAAATCTCTCCCTACAGTTTCATCACTCCTGCATCATGTGTAGCCTCTGCCCAAAGACAGAATCCAAATTGGATCAAGACAACAATTAACAAATTTAGATGAGTGATATATTTAAAAAAAAAAAAAACATTTCACCAAAGACTTCACTGTAGAATATTGTTTCCAGAAAGTGACTTTGAGAAAGTTAGAAGCATTAGAAAAGAGAATGTCATATAACTGTAGCAGTTACATAACTATAAGCACACATCATTAGGTATCTTCTGCAATAAATAAATATACCTGAAGCTCCAAGTGGATTTATTGCAACCAATAAATAATTTATAGAGTTATTTACATTTTGCAATGCTAGCTTCTTATATGTAAATTAATTCTATCATGGCTTCCACACTTACAAAAAATATAGTGTCATTAAGTTCCAGAAAAGTAGCCATATTGATCTAGAAAGTTTCAAATAATGATGCACAGTCAGCATGCTGTAGTGTTTAGAGTGCCAGATTAGCACTTGGAGGACTTGGGTTCAGATCTCCATTCACCTATTCAGTCTGCTCTGTGGCCTTGGACCAGTCACCCTGAGTTAATATGAAGACAAAATGAAGGGGTGGGGAAGCATATACATAAAATACATTAATACAATACAATACAATACAATACATGTAAAGTATCTAATATAAATTATTTCTGTCTCATTGATTTCAATGAGAAGGATTTTTTTAATTTTTTTTTAATATTTATTTATTTATTTATTTATTTATTTATTTATTTGCCGTAAAGTGTGAAATAACCCGTGTGGACAGAAAATAAAAGAGGAACCAACTCCATCACTGCTTCTTACTTTCTGGCAAGAGTCAGAGAGGACTTTCGATACATCAGATGTCTCAACATGGCATGGGAAATGATTCACTCTCCTCACCTATAGGTCTATACCCACAAAGAAAAAAATCAGTTATGGATGTCGCAAGAAGCTACAACAAGCATCAGAATGCTAAATCTGCATTCAGTGTTTTTTCCTACATTGAGCATTCTAGATTGTCGTACAGGTAACTGATTCATTCTTTATTTTAATTCTTTGAATGGTTCTGTATATTTTCTTCTTCAATCTGGTTAGAGTATTTGCTTCTGGAGAAAATCAAGATACAAAGATCCTTTTTTTTTCTTTGATTAAACACTCTGTTGCAGAATGTAATTTAAAGACTGATAATCTCTAGTTTCTTTTCCAGTTTTACAAGTTGTATAATTTAAAACATATATATATATCAACATATATATATATATATATATAAAACAAAAGTAAGTCCTTCCCCTCGACAATATTTGCAGATTAATTTTGCATTCCGTTTCTAAAGAAAAAAATTGAAAATGAAATGAAATGCATAATAAGCATTTAAAAATACTCCACCAGGTTTAATTCAGCGATACAAAGCTCTGGAAGCAATTAATTTATTATCTTAAAAGTAGAATGTCTGAAGGCATTTGCCTGGCTTCTAACACAAACAAATCATAGAGAGTGTATTAAGTACACAGGGATTACAGACTATTTTTTTCCATAAAGTTTGAAATCTGAATTCTAATAGGGTTTTGAAGAATACAGTCTTAAATACATAGAGTCGTAGAGAAGAAATTAGGTTGGATAGACTAGGAAGTTTACCTTTAAGCAGATGAAAAATAATTAAGTCCATTGAAGGGATTACATTCCATGTAATCTTGGAATCTAAGCTGTGTCAGGCCTATCTAGTACCTGGAAAGGAAACCACCCAGGAATACTGAGAGCCAGAGGTGAAATTTCAGAGGAAGGCAGTGCCAACCATACCTGCCTACTCTTTGCCTTTAAAAAACAAAACAAAAAAACTATGAAATTCATGGAGTCACTATAGGTTGACAGGGACATACAAACAGATACATGTACATGGACACAACCCTCATATGGAGGAGAGAACGGGCTTTGGTGCTAAGCACATGTAAATCAGGAACTCTGTGTTAACAGGTTTCCTTATTGCATGAAAGAGCTTGTCTAAAGATGCCACCTGAGGGCATTTCTATTCCTATGATACAGAGCCCTCCACTTCCCAGTGATCCTGCTGAACATTTATTAATCTGCAATATTATTTGCAGCTCAACAATCTTTTGGTGAATCTCAACAGCAATAAATACAGCTTATGTGTATTTATCTTCAGTAAATAAGGGTGTTCCTGCCCACAGGATGCTCCAGCCCCTTTACACCAATGGCCTAAATCCAACATCACACTCACAAACATCCCCACATATGACATCATCTCCCCCACCCCATTTGTGGTTCTCTGCACTACTATAAAACCTATGCCACAGAATTTCCCAGTCCTGTGGAGTATCTTTGCAAAATGCAAAGGTGGATTCCAGCACAGACAGGGAATCAAAATCTTGTTTAAATGAGTGCTTTGATACCTGCAAACTACTGTGAACTACATAATAACAAATCCATTAAATATCTATACTCTAATCTTGACATTAGTCCTCTTTGTATACAAGTTGACTAAACTCCTTAAGCATCCCTATCCAGTTGCCAGTTGCCATAATCCTCTAGCCATGTGTTGCACCTGGACTTAGACTATCTGCTCAGAGGTATTATTATCAAATAATCTTTTTGACTTCCCGTAATTTTTTGGACGTTCTTCCTGAGCAGAGATTGAAAAAGTGAGGGGTAGCTGCAGGAGCAGTCAGATGACAACTTTTTCAGATGGCTTTTTCAGCTAGTAGTTCCCCAGTTGTCCTGATCTGGATATTTGGTCAATGTAATAATGGAGATGTTGTTAACAAATTTTTTTTCTGAAGGGAAAAACAAATAATTTTAGAGATTTTCTTTCTGCTGTGAGAATATAGAATAACTTTTCAGTTTTGGAAGTTAATTTGCAGTGAGGAATGTTTTCTATGCAAACTTTGTGCATTTTTAATGTTTGCATTTTTCTTTGCAGAAAATAGCATTTTCTGAACACAAAACAGCATTTAGCTATATCCTGTTCTGTATAGAATCCAGTTCCTAGCCCATGCTATGGAGCATTGTAGGCTGGCAGAGATTTTTGCTGGTCTCCATGGGTATAATCACACTATAGCATGATGTGCCACAATGGAGAGCATAGGCAGTGAACAGAGAATTTTTGCATGCCCTGATGAAAGGTTTGGGTCACTTTCTGCCACATCCTTAGATAATTTTTCAGCAGACTGAGTCAGTTATATAGGGATGGGGGACAGACAGGGGGCGGTTCACCCTGGGAGGCAATGTTTTAGGGGCATCCTGGCCCATAGCCACACCCCTGCATGCCCTGGCCACACCTCCATGCACCACAGCCACACCCCCACGCACAGTGGCCATGCCCCTCGTGTCATAGCCATGTCCCCTTCTGCCCCCAATTCCACACACTCCAAGCTCTGCCACTGGCATGAGTTCCACATAGCAGTTGGTATCCATTTATCAGAGACTGGTAATTTATTATTTCTAGGAGATCTGCAATGAGGAGTGAGGGACCTCTGGGGCAGCCTTGTAGGGGATAGGGGCTAAACAGATGCTTAACTCTTATCCATAGTAAGTTGTGAGAGGAAAGAAGTAGCATTTCAATGAACACCTATGGCACCCATTTGGTGAAAGGGAAGATCTGCTTCTAAAGAAGGTCAAAGGACCTAGGGGGTGGGGAAGGAGACTCTCCTTGAAGAAGGAGAGTTTAACTCATGCAACTTGTGGGGGCAGGGGGTTGCTTCTCAGGTTAGCCTTTTGGTACCTAGCCAGCCAGAAAGCAACCCAGCTTTTGATTTCTTCTTGGGGCTCAAGTGTTTCATCCTGGGGAAGCTGGTCTTCTGTAAATCACAGTTATAAGAATATTATGATAGATGATGGCTCAGAGGTCGATGAGCAATTGATTGTGCCAGAAACAGAGCCAGTGACAGATCAAACTACCTTGCCAACACCATCCATCAGCTAAAAGACAAGCTGAGATAGAGTTGTTTCAACCAGTGCCATAGAGAGAAGGGACCAGCAATCATTTAGAAGAATTAGATCCACATTTGCCCCCCCAGTCCCCAATCATGAAGGAGACAAAAACGAGCAGCTCAGAGGGAAGCCGAGAAAACAGAGAACAATGATGAGTAATACCTGTTTCCGTCAGCTATATAAGTCTCTTGGTGTGGTTTGCTGTTTGCTTGTAGCAAATCTCAAGCCCTCATGACTCTTATGTTCTGTCTCTCTTGACCCCTTTTGGGTGGATCTTTGGCATTTTGGACCTTTTGGATTTGACCTTGACTTTGGCTTGGCTTGGCTCAGCACTTCTACTGATTGTTTGCATTGGACACCCCCACTGCCTCCTTCTCTTGGGCAAGTACTATCATCTTCCTTCCCTTGCTGGCAAGAGGCATGTGCTGGGAGTTGAACTCTGACAATTATTACCTCTCTTATTCAGAAATTTTACAAGTCCTATTTAAATTACACATGTCTGAAAATTTATTCTGAAATTCCATATTATAAATCTGGAAGTTCAATATTATTAAATTTTTAGTTATATTGATCTCTTTTCTTTCCAGTTTTGTTGCTTCAAAATATTCCTCCAAAATAGTGTATCTTGAATTCTGGTTAATATTCTTTTTAAAAACTTGTTTCATCTTTAATGCTAACAAGTGAGCTCCATGTGTCTCTTGATTCTAGTCAACGTTTTGTTTCCATGGTGAAACATCCATTTAGCATCTTAATGCTGCACTAAGAGGCTGGTGTAAATACAAAGCACAGTCAAAATAAGCAATCATAGTTCAACACAGTCATGAATGTATGCTGAATACTAACTGTGGATTTGTTCGACTAATCAGATTTAATAAATTGCCTCCCACTCTTTTGAGTGGGCACAGGAATCTTCTGTGGAGTATACTCAATAACATGGAAAACATCTTTTCATCCTCATTATGCAGGGATGATAATTTGATGTTATTCCATTGAATTAAATTAAGCAATGATGATTTGCTGAGGGTTCAGAAACTTTCTCAGTGGTTTCCACAATATTTCTGATTAACAAACACAAAAGATGGTAGTGTTTATCTGATTTTGCATTTTTTCAAATAGCCATTAGTAATACCTACTTAATTTATTCAAACTTTTTAATCCATGCAAATACTTCATGCAAGTACTTCAACTTAAATCATGTCAGGAGAGAGTGATTTTGAGATGGAGAGCAATACAACTATATTATGTTTAAATTTTATTGCTTATATATCATTCTATACCATGGGATCTCAGGGTGGAATGCAAACAACTTAAAACAATTTAAAATTTAAAATACTTTAAATAGACTGACAGCATATCAAAAGCATGCTAATTATAACAGTTTAAAAATTAAGGCAATTTAAAACTATGTACATGATTTTTTTAGGGGTGGAATAAGCCTTAGTTCCCCAAAGTTTAATAAAAAGCCATGTTTTTACGTGGTGTCAGATTGAAGCTACTATCAGTACCAATCAGGCCTCTAAGGAAAGGACATTCCACCATCGGGGTGCCACAGCTAATAAGTTTCTCTCCTATGGCTTCACATAGTAGATTACACTCACTATTGGAGCAGTAAAAAGTCTCCTCTATCAGTAAAAAGTCTCCTCCTCTCCTCCTCTGCAAACCTGTCATCAGGCAGGCATATGTAGGGAGAAGTTCTCCTTCAAATATCACAGTCCCAAGTCATTCAGTCTTTGATTGTCATCTTAAGTATACTGAAGTCAGACAAGTACACTCCATGCACTTTCACAGGAAATGCAACTCCATGCAAGACAGGCCAAATATCCACTTCCTTGACCTAGGAACCACCAATCCAAAGGAGCTTCCATTTTAATGTGATCCATCTTCAGTTTATTGGACTACATACAGCTCCTTACACATTGGTCCAGCACATGCAATGCCTTGCTTTGTCTGACAACAAAGAGAAATAGAGCTCAGTGGCACCCCAAAACTCCTAATGACCTTATCCTCCACCTTCTTACAACTGAAGAACATGAGGCATATGGTAGAACCCTGTAGCACCCCATAGCTTAATAGTTGTGAGGCTGAACAGGAATCTCTTAGTGCAATTTTCTTAGTGCAATCTATCCTGTGGATCTTTGACACAATTTACTAAATATTATTATTCATCAAACTACATCAGATGCATTGAATTAGTTGGATATATCTATATGATCTCTCACCAGTCAACTATCAATGAGTTTTCTGTATTTGGGATTTAGGGCAATGCAAAGGCAGTCCAGGAAGACACCATGGTCAATAGTATGAAAAGTTGTTGAGAGATTTAGAAAAAATAACAGGGTAGCACTCCCTTTGTCTTTCCCACAGTGATCATCAGTTGGAAACGCTAAGGTCATTTTGGTAACAGATAATCTGTGTTCTCTCAGAATGTATGAAGTTCCCTAACTACCATATGTCCAAGTGCCTTGCCAGAAAAGCAGCATTAGCAATACACTGACAGTTTCCACAAAACATTGAATTCAGTGATGTGCTTTTCAAGTGAGAGCATAGCTTGACCTTTGTCAAAGTGCCTACAGCCTTTTACTAGAAATGGAAAGACATTTCAAATATTTCAAAAATGGTCAAAAAATATATTTCCCATGTGTTGAGAAACCCCAATGAAACAAATCTTAGACTGATAGTAATTTTCACATTTTTATTCCACACAAGATTCACCTGTGGCCGTTTTGCATAGAAAACAGCATTTTCTGAGCCGGAAATAGTATGTCTACAGAGAAATATTTTCTGAAAAAAATTACTTAAACTGCTAAGTATTATTATTCGGTATACATTCCATTCTTTAGGAAAGCGGACACCAGATATTGCAGTAACCACCTAACGATTAAATTAATCTCATGCAAACAAAGTCATGCTCAATATTATGGAGAGAGGAATGTTGGATGTCCAAACTATGTTCAGGAAAGGAAGAGGCATTAGGAATCATATGCTGGGCGACAGAGCACTTCAAAGAATTTCAGAAGAAAATCAGCCTGGTCTTTATAGATTATAGTGAAGCCTTTGATTGTGTAGATCATGAAAGCTATGAATCGCTCTTAAAAAAAAAAATGGATGTGAGACAAAATTTCATTATCCTGATGTGTAAGATAAGAGGCTACCATCAAGACAGAACGCAGAGAAATGTAATGATTTCCAGTTGGTGTGGATTCAGGGAAGGATGCATTTTCTCACCCTATCTATTTAACTTTTACAGTGAAGATATCATATGCAAAGAAGAATTAGACTCTGAATAAGGAAGTATGAATACTGGAGTAAGGAACATCAACAGTTTAAGATATGCAGACGACACCATACTACTAGCAGAAAATAGTAAAGTCTTGGAATAATTACTGAAGAATTCAAGGCAGAAAGTGCAAAGGCAAGTCTACAGTTGAATACTAACAAATAATGCACACAAATGATTTACATAACTTTAAAGTAGACAATGAAGACATTGAAATAGATTTTCTATAATTTGGCTCAATCATTAGTTAGAATGGCAAGAGCAGTCAAGAAGAAGACTAGGAATTGGAGAGGCAGCTATGAAAGAACTAAACAAGATCCTGAAGTTTAAAGATATGTCATTGAATACAAGAGTTAGGATTGTCACTGTTTTCCCAATTTTTATGTATGGTTGTTAAAGGTGGCCAGTGAAGAATGCTGATAAGAAGAAAATCAGCTTATTTGAAATGTGGTTCTGGAGAAGAATTCTTTGAGTACCCTGGACTGCTAAAAAGACAAATAAATGGGCCCTAGAACAAATCAAGCCTGAGCTCTTCTTAGACACCAAGATGACTAAATGGAGACTGTCATACCTTGGACACATTATGAGAAGCAATCATGCAAAGCAATAATGCTTGATAAGGTAGAAGATAGTAGGAAAAGAGGAAGGCCACATTATAGATGAATAGACTTAACTGAGGAAGCCACAATTCTGCAAGACTTGAACATGGCTGTTGATGATAGGGTGACGTGAAGATCTCTTTCATAGGCCTGCCATGAGACAAAATCAAATTGATGGCAGTTACCAACAAATGTACTTTATTTTGGAACAAAGTTTAGTAGATGCCACCTAGAACCAGGAAATATGTTATGTTTTCAATTTATTTATTTAAGATATGTATATATCACCTCCCTGCTCCCAAGGACTCCCAAGGCAATCCAAATAAAATCAATGGAAATAGTACAAAGATAAAAAATATTTTTAAAAACATATTAAAATATTCATTAAAACTTTAAAAATAATCTAAAAGCAATCATATAATATAGTTTTAAAATTGTCAGAACAGAGCAATTCCAAACATTAAAGGTCATGCAGAACATGACTGCTTACTGGAAGCTTAAAAGAAGTGGAGCCAGCATAAAGTCTTTGGGTAAAGAGTTCCATAGTTGGGGTGCTACTATAGAGAAAGTCCTGTTAGGTGAACCCACCAACCTAATTTCATGAGGTGTTAGGATACACAACAGGGTCTCCTTTGAAGATCTCAAATTTTGAGCAGCTTCCTATGGGAAGACATATTCTTTCAGATATCAAAAGCTATTTATAGCTTTGAAGGGCAGAAAAAGTACCTTGATTTCAGCTTGAAGGCAAACTAGAAGCTAGCACAGTTCTTGTAAGAAATGCATGCCTAACACCTGTTTGGCTGTTGCATTTTCATTATCTGCAATTTTTGAATACTTTTCAAGGGCAGCTCCATATAGAGGGGCATTGTAGTAGTTTAATTTACAGCAGTCAAATTGCAGTCGTCTAATTCAGAAATTCATATGGGTCCAATTTACATTCTATGCTGTTTGTAGTTGTTGTATTTATGTCAATGGACTCTTTTATAGAATTCAGATCTTGATTGTTAGCTTGATGTATTCATTAATTTGGTGTATAAATGGCTTCAAACCCCCACTATTTGGCCTAAGTTCAGCTTAAGTGACCTCTCATTAAAGATGTAAATCTTTGTTCTTCTCACTTTTTCAAGCTGGAAAAGCATTTCACACTCTTCAAGGGCATTCAAAAACTTTGAACTATGTGTGAGTGGAATATGTTACATGAGATACAGAAGACACTAGTAGTAAAACATTGGAGACTAATACTCTATGTGGTTGTAACAGCTAGAATCGTCTATGCCAGATATTGGAAGAATAGTGCGACTCCAGAAATAGAAGAATAACTATTTAAAATCATGGAATTTTCAACATTAGATAATCTTACCCAAGCATTAAGAGGAAATTCACAAGAGAAAAAGACAGAGAATGGTCTCCAATCAGAAAATATTTTTTTAAAAATTGGGTATAGATATTTCATGATATTTCATGAACGCTGTGACAAACTAAATCTGATAGATAAACGAGATAAGACATGCAATGAGCAAAAAAGTTCTCTCTTTTGTTATTTTGTACTCTCATTCTTTTGCATTCTTTATCCTTTCATCTTTTTCATTATAGAAGTAGGCAAATCATCAACAAAAAGAAAGAAAGAAAGAAAGAAAGAAAGAAAGAAAGGAAGGAAGGAAGGAAGGAAGGAAGGAAGGAAGGAAGGAAGGAAGGAAGGAAGGAAGGAAGGAAGGAAACATTTAAGACATCAAATATCAACCATGCAAGAGTCTGTTGGAAGTAGGAAATGCAGTCAAATATAATGAGGGGATGTTATTCGAAGCACTTTAAAAGAAGAGTTAAATGAATAACAAAATGCATTGTATTTAAATATATCAATTATGTATATGTATGATAATTTATGAAGAAATCATTTTCCAAGTGGATCATTAATCATATAGACTTCCCTCCATTCATACAACACTAATGGTGTAAGAATACTGTTATTTTTAAATGAATTTTATGTAATGTGGAACATATAAGTATTTCATGTTTGTATAATGTGAAAATAATCCAACTGAATGGTTTAAAAAATAAAAAGAGATATGTGTGAGTGGCTTGTGTGTGTGTATGTGTATGTAGAAACTGTCTTATATATTGAAATCACATTTTCTGCTCAGGAAACTATGGCCATTTTCGCACCTTACCTTTTTGCGGCACTGGGGTGCAGGGATAGTGTGAGCAGCCTCTTGAGAGAGGCTCTTGCATCCCCACTGCTTCAGCTCCACAGCCACCGCCTGCTAGCAAGCAGGCAGCGTGAGGGCACCTCCTCTTCCCAGGCTGTGCTGGGGCAGGAAGCCTGAGCACTGCGGCTCTGTGTGATAGGCACCTGCCAGCCCCGGTAGCATTGTGCAATTGCGAGGACCTCATGTGGATGTTTCCTCACAATTGCACGATGCTCAAGAGGGCCTTTTGCATGGCAAATGCCATGCAAAAAGAGCCTATGCTTCTGTGAAAAAAAGCAAACAAACAAACAAAGAGAAACAATATTGCATATTTCCTCTAGTTTCTCTCTAGGGAACAGCAAATTTTGTTCAGATGAAGACTTAATAGGGGACTTCATGAAGTGTGAAGAACCTTGCTGCTGCCACTATTCCATGCAGCAGGGCTTTTCTGCCATCAAGATACCTGTTTCTTGGAGAAGTTTTAAAGGCAATTCCACAAATCCACCTAGCTGCTAGGCAGTATAATTCCCTCAAATAGGACTATAAAGTTTTAAAATTCCATAGATGCAACATTCCCATGAAAATGGAGGGAAGGGCACATCAATGCTAATATAGTTCCTTTTGAAGAATTGTAAATCACCCTGTATAATTCAGATATTTTCAGTGACACACACTGCACAAATTATAATGCATCTTTTCTTTTTTCTAAAATCACTGATGTTTGTGTTTATCTGTATTTTCATTAAGAATGCAGCTGCAATGTGGCTAAAGTAAAGCATCTGGATTTCTCTCATTTCTATATATCCAATCATTTTGTATATTTAAAAAACTCTAGGGAAATAATACATTGATAGAAATATGAAGAGATTATACATCTGTTATTCCTCTTCTTGCTTAGTTTAAAAGCACAAATGAGTGATTTCTATTGCAAATACACTGTGTTGTTTTATTAGATAAAAATACTACACCTACACCTGTTATGTGAACATATCCCTTATAAATATCTGTTAAAATAATTATGAACTATATTGTACTGACTTAGTAGTAAAGAATTGGGGAAAATGCTTCAGAATCATATGAATGGATCCAGAATCTGGTAGGTACTCATACGTATTTTTCCTAGTATTAATCTGATTTTTGACTTTTTCACAGGGAAATAAAATAAACAGTTTTCCCACTTAATATTTTAAGTTTCTCAGAATCCACTGGTGGTAATTATATGATTATAATTCCTCTATCTTCAAATAGGATAATCCAAAATTTTCTGCATGTGTTTTCAAAATACAACCTTGTTTTTTCCCATCATAAGTGCTAATAAACTCCCTTAGTGGCTGTTCTAATTAGAATTTTAAGTTTTATAAGATGTCAGAATACATCAGAGATTTGAGCATCCTCCAGATTTTATCACATGCAGAATTAACACATGTAAGCATGTGTAAGCGCTGTGATGGAGGATTCCATGCCTTCCTCTAATTTATGAGAGGAGTAGCCCTAATTTGGCATTATTTGTACTATTTGGTTCAGAAAGCAAGAATGGTGTAATTATTTGAATGTCAGGCTACAGCTCAGGGACTAGGACTCCAGGGTTCAAATTCCTGCTCAGCCATGGAGATCCATTGGGTGACTTTGAGCAAGTCACACTCTCTCAGCCTCAGAAGAAGTGTCAAGCTTCATCTGATTCTGAATAGCACTTGTCAAGAAAACTCTAGACTAGGGTTTCCATTACTCAAAGTCAACTTGAAGTCACAACAACAACAACAACATTATTCTGTATTCCATGAATTTATCACTTTTCTATTGTTGTTGCTGTGATAATGGGGCTTCCCATTATCTAGACTTAGCTAAAGGGGGATACTTCCCTCTTCAGGTAAACCAAGGATTAATGAGGTGTTGGGATTAGATTACATTTTAGTGTGGGTCAGCATCATAGGTCATGTGGGTCAGCATCATAGGTCACAGGGTGAGAACTGACCAATCAAAAGGTAAGAGGTGAGCATCTTGAAGATGCTTCGAGATGCTTCCAAGGAGAAGTTATAAAACTTCTTGGAAGGCCATGTGGAGAGAGATAACAAAAGGAGAACAACAAAGGAAACGCCTGTGAGCCAGTAGCAGGCTGCAGGCTGTAGGCCTCGCCTCCAGGCTTCATTCCTCTTAGAACATCTAAGCCTGAGAACCATCTGTGAGTACTAGACTAAAGTAGTTAGCCATGCTAGGTTTCATTATTTTGAAGGCTGGCTGACCTAAAGAATGTATCTGTGCTTTTATATCTGTTCTTTTTGTAACTACTTGTAACTAAGCGTGCCTGGGAGGGGGCCCCCTCTCATGTGTGTCATTGCCTTGTTCATTTGCATTCCTTGAATAAATACTATCTGTAAAGACCTCTGTTTTTCTCCTTCCCACGCCAACGCTAGATAGACTTCCTCATCCAGAAGATGTGGGAGGAAGGGAAGATCCTTAAGATTAGGGATTGACATGTACTGGACAGTGTCCCACTGTGCTGTCCAAGGGTCCAGAATTCAGTGGGTGGTGGCAGCGAAGATTAATTAACAGCTAAAATTAATAACAGGCTGGAATCTACATTCCAGTATCACAGTTGCCAAAAAAGAAAAAGAAAAAAGAAAAAAAAGAAAAAGAAAAAGAAAAAGAAACTTTGGTGGGATTCCCTTTCCCCCCTATTTATTTGTTTATCTGTTTGTTTCCTGGTCTTCATGTTTCCAGGCTGTGCACCGCCACTCCATGATATGGTTTAATTCATGAATATTAACTGTCATGAAGTATAACCTCTATCCTGCTATGGTTCAGAAGCCTGCTGGCAAGCAGGATCTGGCTCCACACATGTGTTGCAAAACAATCTCAGATCAGAACCTCAGGGCATGGCTAGGTCATAGTCAGGGAAGCTCTGGTGATAATGGACTTGCAGATGCCCCAAACAACTGAACCTTTAGAAATAATGGAACCTGAAACTGCTTCCATGAAATGACTGATTGTCTTTGACCCGCTTCCTTTGCCTACCAAAGCTCCCCTTTTTTCCCCTCATCTATTCTGTCATTAAGGAGCCATCACATCCCATGAGTCCTTTGTCATCTAATGCTAAGGCCATTAGCTCGTTCCAGACCCCATTGTCTGCTCTGCCAAAGACTCATTAACACCTTCCCCCTTAGGCCAGAAAAAAAGTATTTAAACCCTGGCTCTGAGCCAGGTAATTTGTAGTACTCTAGACATAGGCTGTCACTCTGCTACTCTGATTCCCATGCTTGTACTACCCTCAGACTCTTAGTCTGGTCACAACACTTTGCCTCTTCTCTCTGGATAGGTAAATATAACCCATTTCACCCTAATTCCTCCCTGTCCAATTTTTCCTCCCTTTCCTTCAGCTAGCCTTCTGTGATTGTGAGACTGCTCGGATCTGGTGTGTGTGAGATTCTTTATTTCCCCAATAAAACAAATATTCTGTGAATGTCTGGCTGGTGTTCCTGCATTAGTACTGGTATACACAGGTGTAAAAGATCCTGCTAGGTTACCCCCCACTTTCAGATTTCCCCTTTGAGCTAATATCTCTCCACTCTTTCACAGAGACACTGGCATTGCAGATTGACCCCTGAGTCACCCACATTTGGGGATAACATTTATGTGTACACGTATGCCTGTTTTGTGACATTGAATTTAATACTTATATATGTAGTATGAAACCAGAGACTATTACAGTGCCCCTACACCTATGTGCTTTTTTTAAAACCTAGAATTTGGGATAAAAGGGGCTTAAGTGTCATCCCACAGTATGATCATTTTGTTAAAGGTTTTCACATGAGCTTGTTCTAGTGACACGCCATTTGATATGCTGGCGACTGCAATATGATAAGTGAACATGAGTTGAAAACTCATGTAAGCAGTTTGTCTTTGAACCATTTTCGGTGTCGTTATTTGGGATATTAAGCAGGCATATTTGAAAAGAAATGCTCTAATAAATTGCTACTTATTTTGCTCCTGTCAACATTCCTCAAAAGATTCTTCCCAACAAGACACTCCATATTGACCTTGAATTTTACCTCACACAGAATTCAAAGTCAGCTTTATTAATCAGGTAATCAGTACTATGAAGTCCCAACTAAGCCTCGTAGGTTATGATATTTCTTTATTTTAAATGTTCATGCCCCAAATTTCAAAAGTTAATGCTCACAATAGCCAAAAACATAAAAAATTCAGAAAATAAGGCAAAAGAATAGTCAAGCAAATAAAGTTCAAATACGGTAAGAGCCAATATTACAGAAAAGTATCTTAATTAGGATTCTCAACAATATAGTAACAGCAGTAACATATCTAGAAGGTCATCCAAAGAAAATCACAAACAGCTAGAGGAGCAAACAGGTTTAAGGGAATAGCTCAAGCAGAATAACAACCTACTGAAGAACAGGAATTTTTTTGTCACTTTCCAGTTATGTTCATAATTGCTGATTCAATCTGAATCATAATTTTGACTGTTTATCAAACACTGATGAGCAGACAAGCAGATTGGTTCTTATGCTGAAGCAGCCCAACAAGAACTGTCTGAACTGCTATGTTGTCACAAAATGTTCTACATTTGAGAACTTCATTCCATGTCCTTGGACAGAAAGAATATACTTTGTAAGAGAGGAATGTTACATTTCTAGTGTATTCTCACGCTTCATTAGAAGAATCACTACCTCTTCCTGCTGCTTGGGATGATAATAAAACCAACAGTTTCATTGGAAACAACATGTCAGATGAAGAGAATAAGATATAAAACAACTCAGCTATGAGAGATATTCATGCTGACATTATTTTGCAAGTTTCCACATACTGCTTATAGTGCTTTTTTCTCCCTGTATATAATATTTCCTAAAAACCTAATGAATTAAAGCTATCATGGGATTAATTTAGCTCAGATGTTTAGCTCCGGAGTTCCCTTTGGTTTTGTTTTAGTCATTTACTTATAGTGCGCAAACCACTTAATGTATAGATCCTGGACTCAAACTAATGAATTCCCTTTGATTTTCATGAAATTGTGTCAGGTAATGCTCATGTGAGCTGTTTTGTGTGTGTGTGTGTGTGTGTGTGTGTGTGTGAATGTGCTGATATTCTTATTCTTTCATATTAAACCATTATAATTAAAATAATCAGTGCTAAGATTTGCTGTACCTTTTTTTTTTAATCTTAAGGAGGCTGCTATATCATACAACCAGAGACTATTCCATGTGATTGACTAACAGAGTTAGAAAACCCTCAAAAATTTTGGTACATGTTGCCTAAATATCTTTAATCAGTTTAGAACTCTTCCAAACCATAAAGAATCCCCACTGTTGTTCTGTGAGTGTATATAGACAGCTATTTGTTTTTGTTTTTTTTTTTGGGGGGGGGAGTCCAACTGAGTGGTTGCTTCATTCTGTCCAACCCTGGGATGAGAAAGTTTGTCCCCATTCCAGTTTATTATCACTTCTCATTTCTGTTACATTGTGACTTCTGTTCTGTTACCCTGTTCTCTGGGGGTCCTGAGAGGGGCACTCAAATAATCAAAACACAAACACAATTCTGGGGAGAATTAGCTGGAGCATTCACTAAAGCTAGAGAGAGGTAAGGTAACTTAGCAGGGATCTTGCATCCCAGGCTCTACGGGTTCAGGTCAGTCAAGCAGTCAGACAGTTTTAAAATAGCAAAAATGATGTTTTATTGAAAGACAAACAAACAGTAAAGATACCACAATCACACCACTAACAAAAGAATTGAAAATAAGGATTTTCTGGGGAATGGGTGATATGACATCTTTCTCATAGTCCTGAAAAAGTTAAAGATTGAGTTTGTTGGAGTGTAGGGAAGAAAGCTCAGCGTGGTTAGCTGAGGGGAGCATGCCAGACAAAGACGGATGGAAGTCTGGAGCAATCCGAGGTGGTCTCAGAATCGGGGGTTTATATAGGGTGAATTGTGACTGCAGGCCATGCCTTACTCGGTGAGAACAATGTGAGTTTGGAGTGGGACAAAGCTTTGGAAAAGGTCAAGTTTAACATGATCGGCTTAGCACTGAATCAACAATAGTGTAGCCAGTATGCAAATGCAAGGTGCTTAGCTTGGCTTTGTAAGACTGTCGGCTCAGAGCTGGGTGCCTTTGTTAGTGTCGCACTTAAGCAAAAGGGTGTTTGCAGAAGAGGTCCCTGAAGCAACGGAGTGGCTCTGTTCTGCCTGCCTAGGTGGAGAATGGAATGTCCAACAATTACCAGCTGCACCTGTTTACGTGCTTGTCTGGAGGCCTCGCAGACATGTGGAGCGGGGTGGCAGAGGAAGGCCGGATGGTTTTGATATCAAAAGAGATATCTAGTGCTATCACCGGGTAGGCCTGGGCCGAAGTAACAGTTCTGTTGATCCTCTAGAAAACATTAATAATGGATCTTGTGCATGTGCCCTCACACTTGAAGAACAATAGCTTTGTCACTTAAATATTTATATACAAGCCTTTTCATCTCTGGAAGAAATACTACACACATACACACACATGGTAGTGGCCTGAAATAATAAGGCTTTGAAGGGAGAATAACACAATTCCCTCAAAAGGTCTTTAAGTCCTTTTATTATAACCAATGACTCCATCCCGTTCTTAACCCTGCCTTTCTCTCAGGACCACCCTTCCAACATCATTCGCTTTCTGAAACTGACTGTGAAGTTAGGTACTCCTTGCATATTTGCAATAAATAGATAAATTAAAAATAAATAATCAAACTGAGTGCAGGCAATTTTCCTCCAATAGCTCATGAGGAAATCCTATCCCCCTCAGCCACCTACAGAACTCCATTATGTGAGAAATACATTGGCTACGGGTCATGTCATGTAGACACCTTTTTTTTACAGAACTGGCAAAACTCTCTAACAGCCTGAAATGTAACTGGTACCTAATGGAGGATGACAGCTCTCATAGCCCTCATACCTCACAGTCTTCAGAGATTTTTCAACATTGTATATGGAGCTGCCACAGCTTCAGCTGCCATCTGTCTGAAGCATCTATCTGTTTATGGTAGGAGACATCAAGAATGACACTGTTCACTTCTGCAACACAGCATACTGTGAATAAAATATAAAAACTGCACTTACCTGAGTGTGAAGGTGCATACCAGCTTATCACCTGGGGTGACTTGAACATAAAGGAATTAATAACATGCACTGTGTCTTGGTTGTCACAACAGAAATAGATGGAATTTAGCAAATATTCCTCCATCCAGAGCCAGACAGAAACCACAATCGGGGGGGGGAGTCCAAGACAGTGAGGTCATTGGTAGGTCCTACTGGTACCAACCCGCAAAACCACTTTTTGAACATCTTTGGACCTGAAGTTGATTGAACAAGTTACACCAGAGAAAACTAAAAGTGTAGTCTCATCCCTCTAGAAAGAGGTTCCATTATAATTGTTAAAGATCTGACAAATCAGTCTTGATGTCTTCATAGATACACGACCTGTGATGAACTATATTTATGTTGGCCATTGAATTACATAACTGTTAAATAAATTCCGTTCACAGGGATAGCACCCACCAATCAAAATTGATAGGCCCCACTAATTTCTGCACATTCGTCAAAGTGGTCTTTTTATGCTGTATGACGTTAAAAGCTCTTTGTTTCATATCATCCAGATTCTTTATGGCAAATGTACATTCTTGTTACAATATATAAATTTCTTTTTTAGGAAAAGAAACTGCCCACAAGGGCCCACAATTTTTTCAGCTAGCAGTGGGACTCCCCAAGCTATTGACCAGATAGAAAAACTCTTCCATAATCTATCTGCATTGACCAGTGCTATCAACCCCAGTAAATAGGAAAACAAAATATAATGGACAAGATTATTTGTGCTAACCCTCATGCATGGTGCCTATTTAAGAAAATGCTGAGTTTTTTTTGGCACTACGCATGAGACCAAAAACTCCACTGACAAGACATGACCCATATAGAATATACCATCAAACAATAATCCCAACAGATCAAGATCCCTTGGGTGGACTGGCATAAGATTCTGGTTTAATGTTGCTTTTTGCCAATTCAGGCCCCATTCCCAGTATCCATATCATGCACATTACCACATCAAATGAAGTATAGCATTCCATGCACAAATATTCAGGAATAACATCATTAACATTATTCCCCTTGAGATTATGATAAATGTTGAAAATACTCATTGGGGAATTTCTTAGGAACTATGCCTAGGGGAGAAACTTTCAAGTTATTAATGGGAGAGGGGAGGAATGGTCCCACAACCCTGTCTTCACACAATTTCTTTGAATTTTCTCCTTAATTATGTGCCATTCTAACTACCGAATGTAGGTTATTCACTATAAAGGAATGCATTGAAATGGAATTCTAAACCTGAATTTCAATCCATCCCTTGTGTAATGAACTTCCTCTTAGTAAGAATATAACTAAGGGCCTTTTCGCACCTTACCTTTTTGGTGCTCATGCAAGAAGCCTCAGCAGGAATGCTGCCACTTCCCTGCTGCTTCAGTTCTGCAGCAGCTTCATGGTTGCTCAAGCACTGCGCGAATGCCCCACCCCTTCCTACCACAGCACAACCTGGGAATTGCAGGCTAGCGCTGAGGCAGGAAGTGTGACAGGCCTGGCTCCCGATGCACCGCACACCAGGTAAGTGTGTGCGGGCCCCGGAAGCATTGCGTGATAGCACACCATGTTCAGCTTTAAGCCGAAAATGAAAAGGTGCATGTGCGGTCCGCATCAGGCCCTTGAGCCCTCTCCTCCCATTTACGCTGTGCTCAAGGAGCCCTCTTGCTTTAGAAACACCATGTGAAAAGGGCCTAAAACAAGGTTAACAAACATTCTAACTTAACTAGGCTGGGGCCTGTTTGGAGGCAATTGCCCAGTTCCCAACATTTCTCCAGTTGTTGATCATCCCCTCCCTTTCAGAGGCTTTGCTTCTCGGACAACTGCAAAATACATCCTTTTTCTTCAGCATTCACATATCCTGAAGTATTATGTGAACTTATTCTGTGCAGAAATGCGTGTGATTTTTTTCTTTGTGTCTATGTGAGTATTATGGATTGAGAACCTACCACCAGGGAGCCTAATGCTGCCTGTTCATACTGCCTCCATGGTCAGTTTGTATAAGGTGGTTGTATGTCATGTATTGATGTGCTCTCACATGTCAGAGCCCCTCTGCCAGCTATGCAATAGGGAATGCTGAACTTTGTTCACCCTTCTGGTATAACTACCAAGTTGTCCTGGGGTGAAACCACAGTTTCACAGATCTGTCAGCAAAGTATAAGGCAGATAAACAATTCAAAATATTAGGGATGGGCCAAACAAATCCTCAAATCCTCAGCAAGGATTTGAGATTTGCGAATCCAAATATCTGTGCCAAAATAGGCAAACTGAGGCCCTTTTCACATGCAGGTGGGGAAACGGGCAGCTCCACACGGAAATGGAGCTTACCTTTATTCCATCGCCACACGGAGCTGCCCGTTTCGTCGCTCCACACTTGGCGGCGTCTGCGGCGTCTGCTGCATCCGGCAGCACCCAAAATGGCAGCTTCTGACTGACGGAGTCTCTCCGCCAGTAGGAGAAGCTCGCCAGCCAGAAATCCCGCCCCCCGCGCGATCTACAGGCACGCTCTTGTGCACGCCTGCAGATCTATACCAGCACTGAGACGGGGCTGGACGGGGCTGCATGCCCCGTAACTTTTAAAACCCAAAAAGTAAGTGGTTTTACAAAAGCGCGGGCGGCGCCTCTTCCAGTCGCCCCTATGTGGATTGGGGTGTGGATTTACTCTAAAGTAATGCACCCCAATCCACGTTACGGTGTAACCGACCTCCGCGGAGGTTGCTCTACACCATTTTTTAAGCCCCATGTGAAAAGGGCCTGAATCTTTCCAATTGACCAACCAAATAGTTTGTTGGAGACTGGGATGCCTGAAAACCTGGGGTACCAGACACACATAGGGAGATGGTAAATAGGTCAGTTTTTCTCTTCAAGTAATAATTGCCTTTGCTAAAAATTTCAAAAATTACATCTGGAGTTGTATTCTAACATATTTAAACTGAACATTTAATATTTAAGTTCAGCACTATTTTCTGTGCTGAAAATCTATGGCATGTAGAAATGCTGGGGTCAGTGGGTCTGATGCCTATCAGAAGTAGTGGGACAGAGGGCAAGGTCACACAATCTCATCCAGTGACTGCCACATGTAGGCCAGTGTACCTCCTTCCACAAGACAGTGCTTGGTTGCATACCTATAGGTAGAATAGGATGAGCAGTGAAATGTCTGTCATGGTTTCTCATGAGCAACATGATAAACCACATGTAGCAGAAAGGAAAAATTGTTTTTAAAAATTGGTGTCTCTGGGGCCTGCCAAAGGCCTGATTGGCCAGTGGGCCCCTGGGCACATGAAAATTATGGCATAAAGCCATATGCACACGCCAGAGCCTGCCTGTGCCCACGGCTGCTGCCTGTGCCCACTCAGGTTACCTCCCTCTGCAAGGTAATAATCTCTATTCTTTTGATTTGAGACTGGAGAGTAGAGATTGGGAATTATTGAGAATGGACTAGAGATTTGACTTTAAAGTCCCTCAAGTCCCTGACTTTAAAGTCCCAGACTTGAGACTGGACTTGAGGGTAGAAAAAAGGCTGTTTTTTTTGTTTTGTTTTTTAAGTGCCTTGTTGTAGTACTTGAGACTTGACTTAAGGGTAGAGAATTGAGACTGGACTAGAGGTTGGTGTTTTGTTTTGTTTTTGTTTTGTTTTTTTAAGTGCCTTCCTTGTTGCAGGACTTGAGACTTGACTGGAAGGTAGAGTCTTGAGATTTCAAGGACAGCTGAAAGATTCCTTTGCATAGCAACCTTGCAAAGCTTTCTCAGACAAAATTCTGGGGTTTGTAGTTTTACAAGGTGTCACAGCCTTCTCTGCCAAAGTGTGCTGGTGTATCATCAAACTACAAACCCCAGGATGCCATAAGGAGTTTTGCAAAGAAAATCCAGTTTTGACCTGGATTATCTCTGTACTGTAGTATGTGGCCCTGTTTATACAGGCAGGAAAATGTGGGATTAATAATCCACATTTTCCTGCCTATTTACAAAGGGCCTTCATGTCATTTTCAGTCTGGGGAGATCCTGAGGCAAAACAATAACAATTGCCCTGGCCCGATTTCATCAGAAGAAGGTTTACCTTTGCCTAGGCTTTTGCTAAGGCTGGGAAAGTGTGTCTTGCCCAAGATTATCCTTCTTTCCTTTGTTTTTTGCCTTTGTTCCTTCTTTCCTTTGTTCCATGCCCTCCTGCCTGGTCTTGTAAAAGGGAACAGACAGGAGAAGGGAGAAGAACAGCAAAGGCTTCTTCTGTCTCTGTAATGGGGTCAGACAGTGGAAGGAAGCAAGAAACATCAAAGGCAGCTTCTACTGTCATTGACCATACCCTCCTCCCTGATTTTGTAATTAAGAGAGGGAGGAAGGAAAGGGGGGTAGAAGTGGGTGTGGGTGTGGGTGTGAGCAAGCAGGGGGTATTTTTTCATGATGGGAGGTGGTTGGATGTTATAAATGAGCAACGAGGAGCGACAATAAGTATTGTGCTGGGCAAAGGGAGATATGGCGATAGCAGGGCAAAATGTCGTTACAGGGGAACGAGAGATAGATGTTTAATACCTATCTCATGTTCCGTTTGTCCTGCTACCCCAAGGTGTCTGGAGAGTGAACCAAACCACCCACAGAACCTTTCCTTGCTCCTGTGCAATGCCAGGTCACTGAAAAAGAAAACTCATATCATCCATGACCTTTTAAAGGATGAAGAAGCTGACCTGACATGCTTTACAGAGCATGGAAGATGATAGTGGTACAACTTGGGTCCAGGCCTTGCCAGTCGGATACTCTGTCAGTGAGCAGGTAAGGGGAAGTGGGCGGGGGGGGCAGAGTAGCCTTGGTTTACAAAGACAATCTTATGCTGACCAGGATACCTGTCTGGAAAACAGACCACTTCGAGTGTATATACCTGAGCCTGAAGGCAAGGGATAGTCTAGGGATTCTGTTAGTGTACTGACCACCCCGCTGCCTATCAGACTCCGTGGTCGAGCTGACAGAACTGGTGTTGGAGTCGCCCAGATTTCTGGTTCTGAGTGACTTCAATATCCCATTTGAGACCGGTTTGACAGGTGCAGCTTGGGAGTTCATGGCATCCATGACAAACATGGGCCTATCCCAATTAGTCTCTGGGCCAACACACTGTGCAGGTTATACCCTCAATGCAGTCTTCAGTACGGAACAGGCACAGCCATGGGTGGAGATAATAAATGCTACCACCTTGTCATGGATGGATCATTTCCTGGTCAGGGTTAGACTTATGGCTGCTTCCCGACCCTGCAGGGGTGGTGGACCTATTAGAATGTTCCACCCTCGAAGGTTAATGGAACCTACTGGATTCCAGAAAGCCACAGAGGGTCTTATGCTTGGTATCGCCGGTGATCCTGTGGAAGCCCTAGTTAATACCTGGAATTGTGATCTGACTAGGACTATTGACATGATTGCTCCCAAGCGTCCTTTCCGGCCTGCTTCAAATCGTAATCCTTGGTATACAGTAGAACTCAGGAATATGAAGCAGGTCGGACAATGACTAGAGCGCAACTGGCGGAAATCTCGACTCTTATCTGACAGGACACACTATAGAGAATTCTGTCATTCCTATGGAGTGGCAATAGAGGCAGCGAAGAAGACTTTCTTCTCTGCATGTATTGTGTCTGCAACTTCTCGTCCAGCAGAGGTGTTCACGGTGGTAAGGGATCTGACTCAGCTACCCACTCCCCTGAACTCGCTGTTAGAACCTAGGGTAGCTTGCTGTGATGCTTTGAATAATCATTTCGTAGATAAAATCTCTCAGATAAGAGCCGACTTGGCTGCTGGTGTTATAGCAGAGGTTACAAATGGAATGTCCAGCGACTCCGTGAACGGGATTATACTGGATCAGTTTCAGTCAGTGAGTACCGAGGATGTAGACAAGCTCCTTGGAAATATAAGAAAGACAACTTGCCCTCTTGATCCTTGCCCTTCATGGCTGGTCGTCCAGGGAGAAGTTGCAATTAAGACCCATTTAAGATACATTATTAACGCATCCCTGAGGGAGGGCAATTTTCCAGCTTGTTTAAAAGAAGTGATTATATGGCCGCTTCTAAAAGAGCCCTCCCTAGATCCCCTGGATATGAATAATTACAGACCAGTCTCCCATCTCCCATTTTGAAGAAGGTGATCGAGAGGGCTGTTGGTCTTCAGCTCCAAGCTGTCTTGGATGGAACAGATTATCTAGACCCATTTCAAACTGGCTTCAGGGCAGGATATGGTGTTGAGGCTGCCATGGTTGCTTTAGTGGATAATCTTCGCCTAGGTATCGACAGGGGAAGTGTGACCCTGCTGGTACTCTTGAACCTCTCAGCGGCTTTTGATACCATAGACTATGGTATCCTTCTGGAACGCCTGAGAGGGTTGGGGACCGGGGGTCACTGCACTTAAGTGGTTCCGGTCCTATCTCTCAGGTAGATGCCAGATGGTGATGCCTGGGGACAGCTGCTCCTCGAAAAAGGGGCTTAAATCTGACATCCCTCAGGGCGCTGTCCTGTCCCCAATGCTATTTAACATCTACATGAAACCGCTGGGAGAGATCATCAGGAGGCATGGAGCAAGGTGCTATCAGTATGCTGGTGACACCCAGATGTATCTCTCCATGCCTCGGATAATAGCATCAACTAAGGGTGGCATCTCGCCTTTGAATGAATGTCTTGAAGCAGTAATGGACTGGATGATGAAAAATAGACTGAAGCTGAATCCAGATAAGATGGAGGTACTCGCTGTTAAGGGCCCTAGCCCAGGTATGGAGGTTTGTCAACCAGTTCTAGACAGGGTCACACTTCCCCTGAAAGACTGTGTCCACAGCTTGAGGGTGCTCCTGGACTTGCCACTTCAGATGACAACTCAAATAGATGCGGCGACCAGGAGTGCCTGCTATCAGCTTTGGCTGATACGCCAGCTGCACCCCTTCCTGGAGCTGGAACACCTAAAAACAGTGGTACATGTGCTGGTAACTTCACGGCTTGACTTCCGCAATGCGCTCTACATAGGGCTACCCATGTGCTTAGTGTGGAAACTTCAATTAGTTCAGAATATGGCAGCCAGGTTGGTCACTGGTAGACCTAAAACTGACCACATAACACCAATTCTGAAGTCGTTACATTGGCTGCCTATTAATTTCTGGGCACAGTACAAGGTGTTGGTTATTACCTTTAAAGTCCTTTATGGCTTGGGGCCAGCCTACCTGCGGGATCGCCTTCTCCCATATAATCTGCCCAGCACATTAAGGTCCTCTGGGAAGAACTTACTGCAGCCAGTCAAAACTAGGTTGGCTGCGGTTACCCAGAGGACCTTTTCTTCTACCGCTCCCAAGCTATGGAGTGGCCTGCCGGAAGAGACCCGGCATATTACCAGTCTTGACAGCTTTAAAAGAGCAGTCAAGACTGATCTCTTCTGACAGGCCTTCCCAGACTAGCATTTCCATCACCTCCCATCTATTGCCTTGCTACTTTGCTAACAGTAATTAATGGATTTTTAATTGCTGTGTGTTTTAAGGGGTTTGTTTAGGTGGGTTGGTGGGTGGGGAGGATTAGGTATGTTTTTAATGGCTTTTAATGTATTTTAATTTATAATGTATTTTATGTTGTTCGCCGCCTCAATCCATGTGGAGAGGCAGGATACAAATACATTTCTTCTTCTTCTTCTTCTTCTTCTTCTTCTTCTTCTTCTTCTTCTTCTTCTTCTTCTTCTTCTTCTTCTTATTATTATTATTATTATTATTATTTAAACATTTTTTTAAAAAATGATTCAAAAGTTTTGAGACTTGTGAGGTTCATGGATTCCCAGAACCTTCCAGGGATTCAGATTCAGAAAATTCTGGATTTGTCCCATCCCTAAAAAATATAATTAGTTATATACAACCTGTGAGCCTTGTGGGTTATCTTAATAAACAAAGTACTGGATTTGATTGTAGGGAGGGTTGTTTCAGCTTGTTCAAGGGCCTGGAACCAAGACAAAATGGCTGAAAGGGCCCCTTCATCAACTACATTGGACAAAGAAGTCAAAAATGGCAGTGGATGTTTTGTAGGAGGGCATTGACTAGGACTCTTGCCCTTATGCCCCATTCTTTCTTTGCATTTATCATCCTTTTGAAGCCAGGGACCACCATCCTCATTCAATGTTCCAGCCACCTATGATTGTTAGACCACACAGATGATAAATCCCTTGCTAAGCATTGACACCACCTCACTTAGTGGGCCTACAGATCTCAACGAGCCCTGTGGAGTCTGTTAGCCCTCCAATAGGTCTTGTGTTGGGCCCCCAGATGTGAAGACCTCAAAGCACAGACAGGCCTGTATCATAAGTAGATCTCAAAGCTTCAGCATGCCTGGGCCATGGAGAAATGTAAAGACTTCTGAGATTGCAAGGTTCTGTGTCACACGTAGGGCTTTTGACCTCCCTAGGTTTCAGGGAGAAAAGAAGGCTTCTAGGCCTTGGTATGTCCTCAGTCTAAGGTAGGCCATGGAAAAGCCCATGGGAATCCTCCACTTCTTAGGCAGCCCACTGGGCCTCATAGATGCCTCATAGCTATGTCACTAGTGGCATTCAAAGTGTTTCAGATTAGTCTTGTGAACTGCCCTACTTTAAGCCATTCTCACTGTTGTACACCTTGCAGCAAACTCCATCATGCTACCATTATCACTTCCCTTCACTTCTCCAAACTAGAACAGTAATGAAAATCAGTCACCCAACACTCTTCTTCAGTTTAGACTTCTTCTCATCCAATGAGGAGGTAGTAAGGATGGAGTAGGCTAATAAGTAATCCGGGCTCAGTACTCATGCCTCCCAACATGCGACACAGCACTATGCCAGAAATTATTTCCTTCTAGGATCAGCAAGGATAGATCTTTTTTACAACTACATAAGCCCTCACATGTTCCAAGCCATGTCAAAAACATGCAGCAACCATCTGATGTTTCTGATTGTTAAAAGTCTATGAAACGAGGCAACAGATATTCTAGTTTACCCATATAATTTGTGTAATTTATGCACATTACATGTAATTTATGCACATTATATGTAATATATATCATTTATTCAATTTGCACAAAAATCATTCTCACACATGTTTCCTCAAGTCTGTGAGAAAATATACTCCCATCTTTCATGTGAGAAGAAAAATGTTGTGAGTTTTCATACTTTTGCACAAGAATTAGACAAGGAAGGATTTACAGTTCTAGCCCATGGCCACAAGATCCTTATAGATAGAATACTGATCGTACTACGAATAGTGTGGGAGCAGCAACTGTGGTATACACCATATCTCTGAAATCATGTATTGTGTGCATCTTATAATCATATATAAATCATCCACATTTCAAAGCCATGCTATTTCCCTTTTGATCTTATAAATGATATCTGATAAAAGACGAGAAGAGAGAGAGAGTATGTGTATGTATGTGTGCTTTCTCTTGAGAGTATATACAAGACAAATGGGATTGGAATACTGATAAACTTTCAAAAGTATTATACACTGAACTTTCAATGATAGCAGCTCTTGATAAGTTTAATTCCCATGACAACCTGGTCCAAGCACCTTGCAGAATACAAAATGCTATCTTAGATATAAATATTACTGTTTGTAATGTTAAGTTGTAATGTTAACAACCACAAGAAACCTGGCTCCAATTCATAAGGAAAAGCATGAAGGATACAAGAATAAATTGAATATAACTGAAAAATCCAGATTGGTGCAGAAACTGAACTCTGTTCCACACTGCCTCTTTCAGTCATATTAGGCTGACTGATGCTGTTCTCTTTCCATCATGACTTTGAACTGTTTGACTTAGGGCCTTTCTGCAATACACTGTTATAGTGCTATTATTCCACTTTCAACATCTTAGGGAATTCTGGGGGTTGCAGTTTAGGGAGGGATATTTAGAATTCTCAGCTGGAGAGCTCCTTGGCCTCAGTAAACTACAAACCCCAGAATCCCACAACATGTTGAAAAAAGGAATAATAGCAGTATTAACAGTGTAGTGCAGAAAGGCCCTTAGGCTAGGGAGGCCTACCTTCACCTACCTACCAGACCTGTTTACTGGGTCAAAATTTGTTCTGGAAAGAGAAGAAAATGGGAGAGAGAATGGAAAGAAAGAAGAGCCACTCATAACTTGAACCTGCAGAAACAATGTATATAATACATATGAAGTAAATACTAAAATCTTTGGATGAAAGGCTGTTGTTATTGTTGTTGTGTGCCTTCAAGTCCTTCTGACTTATTGTGACCCTAAAGTGAACCTATCACAGGGTGTTCTTGGTAAAATTTGTTCAGAGGGGATTTACCTTTGCCTTCCTCCAATGCTGAGAGAGTTTAGCTTGCCCAGTGGGTTTCTAAGGCTGAGTGGGGATTCAGATCCTGATCTTCAGAGTTTCAACCCAGTGGTCAGACCACTACACCTCACTGGCTCTGTGCCATAATGTAACCTAACTAGTGAATAAGATCATTGAGTTAATACTGTTTTTATACTATATACGTGCCAATTGGCATTCTGTCGGTTATGCAGGTATAAGTCCAATTTTTGGCAAAGTCAATTTTTTGGCAAAATTTTGGTCACTATGGAAGTTAAAATTCTCTAACAATGACCCTTTTTGCATCCTTTTTTTTTGTGCAAGCGCCCCTTGAGTATCGCATGAGTGGGAGTGTTGCTCCATATGACGCACTCCCACTCATGTGACGCTCACGAGGCTAAAGCGGGACTTGCGCGCATTTTCTTATTTTTGGCTGTAAGCCAAAAATACTGCATGCTCGTGCAATGCTTGCGGTGCCCTTGCACATTTACCTGCATGCGGTACTTCGGCGAGCCGGGGCAGTTGCACTTCCTTCCCCCAGCGCAACCTACAGCTCCCAGACTGTGCTGCGGAAGGAAGGGGCGGGGTGCTAGTGTGACAGTCGCGCCACCAGGAAGCTGATGCAGGAGGCAAGAAGGGCTGTCGTGAGGGGCTCGTGTGAGGGGCTGCTTGCGCGAGCACTGCTCCCCACTGCCACAACGCGGTAAGGTGCGAAAAAGGCCAATGTTGTGCAATGACCAAACTTCTCTCCCTTCAGCACCTTTTACATTCATTACATATGTAACATTACAGAATCTCCGCAGCTTACTGGCCATTTGAGAGTGGAGAAGCATGGCAGAGAAGCATCCATCAGGGTTCCTATAGCTAGACACACACAGTGACAATGCATTCTTCAGGACTTTGTGGGAGTCTTTTTGAAATCCTGGAACAGTGCTGGTATGTAACCAGATGCTTCTCTGCCACTATGTTACTTTCTGTCGGGACCTCCGCGACCCCAGACGCAGCACCCGAGGAGGAGGACGATCCGGTCTCCTCGCGAGTAGCAGCGGAGGATCCGGTCTCCTCGCGAGTAGCGGCGGAGGATCCAGTCTCCACGCGAGTAGCGGCGGAGGATCCGGTCTCCTCGCGAGTAGCGGCGGAGGCCTCCGGCGCCGGGAACAGCTGCCCGAACACCGTCGAGGCCACCGCCGCCGCAGAGGAGGCTACGGAGCCACCTGCCGCTACGGGAGGTCGTCCCGAGCCCGCCTGCCCTGACGCCGCTGAAGACGCCGATGGAGCCGGCGCTGCAGAAGAGAGTTGCCCGGAGGTCGCTGGGCCGCCTGCTCACCCGCGGGCCCGATCCGGAGGAGCCTGACGGCCTCCCTCCTACGTTCTCGCAGCGGCGGCAGGCCAAGGAGGCTGCCCGCCGCTCCCGCCGGTTGCTGGAGCGTCAGCGGCAGGCTGAGGGCTCGCAGCTGGCTGAGGACGCACAGTTGTGAGCCCGGCTGAGGACTCCCAGCTGCGCAGCAGCTTCAGGATTGGCCGGCGCCGCGCCAGGCCCCTACTTTAGAGCCAGAGGGAGCCAAGTTCAGCACGGAGCAACAACCAACGGCTCTCTGTGAGTTGCCCGTCAGTGCTGTTGCCTTGTTCCTGCCTTGTTCCTGCCTTGTTCCTGCCTTGTTCCTGCCTTGTTCCTGCTTTGTTCCTGCCTGCCTTGCCCTGCCGCGGTCCCGCTTCGTTCCTGCCGAGACTCTGCTCGGAAGCCTTGCCAGCCAGCTTAACTCTTCGTTGCCCGGGTGAGGAAAACCTTTTCTTTTCGTTCCTGTTTACCGCCTGAAGTAAGGCCTGCTTTAGTTTTCCGGTGACTCTGCTGGCTGAGGCTTCCGGGACGCCAGTCTCGGCCTGAGCCAGACCCGAGCCTGCCCGGCCCCGCCCAGCCGCCGACACTTTCCACCAGCCAGTAAACTGACAACTAAGAGGTAGATTTGGGAAAGGTTTAAGGGAAAAGTTTTGTATCTCTACCTGTGAATAAGTTTACGATATGTCTTCTGGTCCAGGATATTGAAAACTATTTTCTTTTCTTTAACATAAAATTTTATTTAAATCTTTTCTTATTTCTTCTTTTCCAGTAATTACCTTCCAGCAATTATCTCTCTTTCCAGGGGATATGATTTTTCTTATTACGTTGATTTGTTTATTTGTTTTTGTTTACTGCATTGCATTCAGTATGGATTTGTTTATATGTCACTCTTTTTATATTGTGTTTTTTATGAGTTTGTGCATTTTATTAATTTCCCTCTATGAGGATAAGGGAGATGACAAGATAATGAAATTGTTGCAGTCTGAAAGAAGCATAGGAACAAACATTTTAAAATGAAAGCTACAATATGAGTGTAACCCTATATATACCTCCTCACAAAATTCCGCTAAATTCAGTGGGCCTTACCACCTGGTGTGTATAGGACTGTAACCTTAAGTGGCTGTATTTGGTGTTGTTCCAAGGTTCTCAAAAGTAATTAATTACAATTATAGTTACATATAATTCAAAAATCTTTTTGACTTATACCAGCCCCTGGACTGTACTACAAAACACATTTCATTTTTGTCTACCTCACTGTGTCCTCAACAACAGAGCATGAAGCTGTAACATGAGGCACATTCCTAAGGATGGGAAGAAAATGCAGAAACAACCAAAAAATGTGTTTCTTGAGTGCCAGAAAATGCTGATGAGGGCAATCCCAGACTGCTAATTTTGACCTATTCTGTGCAAAATTTGTCCAATAGATATTCTCTGGACAGGAAAAGCGTTTCTTGTACAGTCATCTCTCCACATTCACTAGGATTAGGGGCACAGGACTCCTGTCAAAGTGGAAAAAATGTGAATAACTCTGGGCCCTCCCAAATGATATTTAACACAAAAAAAAGTATGATCACCATATTCAATCCACTATGGATTTCTGTGAGGCACCAGGGTTCCTTCACAAGGTAGAAGTGGGGGGGCTGATGGGGCTTACTGCCACGTCCACTGCTGCCCCAAATCATTTTTAATAGGAACTTACAAGCCTTATTCACAGTTTCTCAGTCTCATGAGGCTTGCAGTCCCTATTAAAAATGGCATAGGGAGACAGCAGAGGTGACAGCAAATAATCTGCAAATAATCAAATCCGCAAAAGTGAAACGCGCAAATGTGGAGGGCTGACTGTACATAAAAATATTAATTTTTGCACAGAAATGTTAGTTTCTCTACAGAAAATGCTATTTTCTATGGAGTACTATACATGATCAAAGCCACACTGACTGGAAGAGTGTGTTGCCTAATATGGTCAGGCCCTAAGTTCAAAGAGGAGTAGGTGGGAAACCATGGTATCAAGAATTTTTGCAGCAGAAAGAAGGCTCTCAGTGTGGCCCACAAATAATTAATTACATAGTCCCTGTCCTTGAGGCTTATCATCTAAATATGATATGATACACAAGAATAAGTCAGTTGGAAACCAGATTAAGACCCACAGATTCTGGCTGTTCTTGTCTCTTTCAAAGGCCATGTTACCACCTCCAGCATCTCCATCCTGCAGGATGTGCCTTTTATTTTCATACTTGGACATGTTTATGGCTAGAAATATATGATCAAAGTCATGCTGACTGGAATAGTGTGTCACCTGACATGGTCAGACCCTAAGTTCAAAGAGGAGTAGATGGAAAACCCTGGTATCAAGGCATTCAAGCTTATCTCTTCCCTGATCTCAGAATTCTGCCTTTCTGAACAGGACCAGATAAGACAATCAGAGACCATCCCTTTTGATCTCACCCTGCAGAGACCTTTCCTACACTCCCTACCAGTCCAAACTTCAGGAGGTTATCACAATTCCTATAAATTTTGTCACTTCGATGTCAAAGCAATCACTTATCCCAGAACCCTTTGGTCAGTCCCACAAGAAGTTTTTAGACTTTGCCAGAACACCCCCTTCAGGATAGGAAAAAGGTATATGAACCCTGACTGTGGTCCCAGAAAAGTGCAGCATTTTTGACTTAACACATGGTGCCCAGATTGCTGTTAGTCCGCGCTACTCTCAGGCTCTGTCTGAGCCTCTCTGCTTTGACCCTTTTCTCTTCTGGTAACTATCACCTTTCTTCATCCCTAATCTCTCTCTATCCAACCTTTCACACCTTATTTTCTGATAGTCTTGTATGGTTCTTGAGAGTATCTGTTTCCTTGTGTGTGTGGTTGCCATTTCCAACAAAACATATTGCTTATCTTTAAACTGGAGCCTCTCTGAAGTTAGTACATAGGTGAAAAGATACTGTCGTTACCTTCTACTTGCTGGCCTCCTCTGAGATGTAATTTCTTCAAATGCTAAAAACACATTGGCATTGTGGGTGAACCCCAAAGTCCCCCACCATTTAGGGTAACAGTCAGATCAACAACAGCTGGAACACAGAAGGACGGTCTATCACCAGCCACTGGACCAACAAACAATTGAGCTGCACCTGGCTACTCTTCTGTCCCTCAAAAGCTAGAACAATGTCAGTTGGAATGGAAGGAGAGCCTCAAACGTGCCACTGATTCAAGGCAAGATGGAGCTGTCAAACAATCAGCAAAAAATTACATTGCTACACATCACTAGCCAGCACTTGGACCCATATGATATTCATCTTCTACTGTTTAGTAAGGCAACTCCTATATCTATAAAGCAAATGTGCAAGTTAGAGTTACACTGAAAAAAATTGTGAAGCTATCACTCATTAAGTTATCACATAATGTGATGTAGTTACAGCTTTATTAGAGAAAAAATATTTACAAGATCTGGTCTGGCCACCAAAAGGGAAAGTTCCACTTAATAAATAGTCAAGTGATTCAGATTCCATGTGCAATATATACTATCTCTCGCTCCATTTCTTCAAAATTGTTTACTGATTTGTTGCTTCAGTAGTGCTATAAGATCCAATGTGGCCTGACACATCTGTGACAGAATGTACAAGTATGGAAAGCAGCTTTGTACTTAATGATAACTCACATAGTCATGACATCCAACTGAGTATAAAGCTGAGTGAAAAATTTTAATAGCATTTTCCTACTTGTCTATTTCTTTAAAATTCTTTTGTGGTTTTCATTTTTCTTCTTCTTCTTTGGTTTGGCTTTTTTCTCCACATTTTGCACCACTTCTTTGGTCCTAGTGATCACATATACTTGCCGATCTAGAAAAGGAGATCCGTGCAATTAACAAGTATGGAAATACATTATGATGCTAATCCAGAATTTACTGAAAGTGATAGACAAATCTAATGAGGGCCACACACAATGAAATTGAAACAACTAAAACTGCTCTGTATAGTCTGTTTCTATATGAGTTTTTTAAAAAATGTAGGGGGGGGGAAGCAATGATTATCAGTTCTTCCCTTTAGTCTTGGTGGGCAACAGAATAAAGATGTTGGATTTTGTATTTCCAAGACTGCCAGAAAGATGGAGCACATTTTGTAATCATGTGATATATCTTCAGACCCAAGTGTAAACTTCAAAAATATGTATAACTAAAATGTAGATATTTGAAAAATACACATGCAAATATGTTTTCATGAGAAATAAGTCTACTGGAAATATGTATTCAAAAATTTGGACAGTGGGGAGACATGGCAATCCTCTAGACAGAAAAGTAGATCACACTACAGAATGTTGTGATGAAGAATTCTCCTGTTCAGTCCTCCTATTAGTCAAACACATTTTTTCTAGGGTAATCCAGTACCAGAACTTGTTAAGATGTTTCTATCTACTTCAGGGTTCCTTCCCCTGATGCTCTGTACTTCTGAAGACACTGGTGTTCTCTTGATGCTGCTAGCTCTTTCTTGTGCATAAATTGTGCTGTTCTAGCTACATAGGAATTGGCAGTCAATCAATGGCCCTTTCCACACGGGGAAATAACATGTGGTAGTGCGACCTCCGTGGGAGGTCGTCTACACAGTAAAGTGGATTGGGGTGGATTACTTTAGAGTAATTCCACACCCCAATCTGCACTAGGGCGCCCGGAAGTGGTGGTGCTGCGTGCTTTTTAAAAACCACTTTTTATGTGGTTTTTAAAAGGCACGGGGCATGCAGCCCCATGCAGCCGCATCGCAGCGCCCAGTGTGCATTTGCAGGCGTGCGCAAGGGCGTGCCTGCAGATCTGCCGGGGGTGGGATTTCTGGCTGGCCAGGTTCTCCAGTTGGTGGAGAGCCTCTGCCAGACATCAGCTGCCATTTTGGGCACTGCCAGACACCGCGGGACACCAATGAGTGTGGAGCAGTGAAACACGCTGCTCCACACGGCGACAGACTAAGGTAAGCTCCATTTCAGCATGGCTTACCCTGTTTCTCCGCCCGTGTGTGGAAAGGGCCAATGTTTCCACTGTTTTTATACAGCATATATTTATAGGGCTTTTTTCCGATTATCTTAAAAATTGAATGTTCCAAGATGATCCTGCCTAAGTTTTAAGATCCTCATAGGGCTGGGCTTTCCCTTGTTCCTACCACCATCAGAGGCATGCTTGGTGAAGACACAAGAGACAGTCTTCTTGGCAACTGCTCCCAGACCATAGATTTCTCTCCTATTGGAATCTAGATTGGCCCCCTCTGTGCTCAGTCTCCACTCTCTCTCTCTCTCTCTCTCGTCTCTCAAAGAACTTTCTGTTTTTCCAGGTTTTTGAGTTTTAGTTGTCCCTTGCAGAAAGTTCTTTAATTGTGTTGTGTATCATCATCATCATCGGAATTTTTAAAATCTGTTTTAAATTAATGGTTTTAATATTGTGTTTAAACTCTGTTTGCCTTAACTCTTATTGCAAACTACCTTGAGTCCCAGAAGAAAACAGTGAGATAGAAATGAAATAAATGAAATATTTATTTACATTTGGTCTTCACAACTGTGTTGAATTAGAGAATATGGACATGTTTCTTAGTCCCTTTCTGTAGGATGTCATTGTTCCGTATTAGGAATGGGAGAAGGACCAGACCCAGATGACAGTTCTGCATGACATCATATGGGTCCCTTCCTTCTTCTGTCTCCAGGCAGCACAATCATGCCGCAAATCATTGATGGGTTTTCCCCGTCAATGACCAGCAATCAAGCAGCTCTCCTGCTGCCTGCCCACACTTACCTGGTGTGCAGAGGTCCTGGAAGTGCAATGGCTGTGCTTCCTGGCCCAGCACTGCCTGGGATAGTACCTGGCTATGCTACAGAAGGAAGAGAGAGTGTCATCACACTTCCCTCATTCACAGAGGCGGCTGGTGTGGAGGGGAGTGCTCTTGTCGCACTTCCCTCCCAGCAGAGACAATGCCAGGACCCATACCAGAAACCTCCAGAATAAGGTAAGCTGTGGAAAGGACCTCAGTCTGACCTGAAACATATCGGTCTTTTTCAAATGATCAGACTGAACACTCACAAAAGCTCAAACCTTTTTTGAATGCATTGTTTGAGTGTCTGAGAAAAGGTTTGGAGACTCATCTGCATCCCAAGTGCCTAAAAAACTTGCCTGCATCAGTGAAAAGGAGTTGCAGAGACTGCAATCCCAGTCATTTATGGCTGAATTGATCTCCTATGGTCATCTTGCATGTTTCTTGCCTTTAATGTTACTGCTTGTTTGAGAATTATTTCAAGGGCATTTCATGTTCTCCCATAACTCACAGACAGCCAGATTTTAAGTCATGCCCTGAAACTGAAACTGTCTTCTCATTAAAGTCTGAAAACTCTATTCTCTCTCTCTGTTCATGCAAGAAAGATGTGCATTTTTTCCCTCTTAGTCTTCAGCAGTATTGCAATGCTTTGTCATTCATGCTGTCTCCTAAAAATGGATGGAGAGATAGCAGAATTGCACTATAGGTGGAATTTGATGGCAAATGTGTACTTCAGCACATATTTCCACGGGCTTATTCACTTCTGTGTCACAGAGATGTATAGGGAAACACCTCATCCATGCTCATGAGTGTAATCCATCCTTGTCACATTGCTTCTCTCTTCTGGAGGAGAATAGGAAGTCAGTGGCAGCAACTGATGAACTTAAGACTCAGCATAGCAAAGGCAGGTACTGCACAGTTTGAGAAAGGATGACAGTGGTGGAAAAGGTTTCTTATGGGTGATGGATGGATTAATTCATCCTCCCATGGGATATGAGAAGTTTGATGGATGGGAAAGTCAATGGGTGACTACTACTATTATTTTTAAGTAACGCTTGTCTTTGTTGTTGTTTGTCTGCTTTTCCCCCACCCCATAAATAGATAAACTTTTATACATATTGCACTGTAAATTTTGGTAGGTGACCCTGGGTTGCATGTCAGTTCTTAGTTTAATTTTTATTATAAAATTGTTGTGACAATATTGTCCCATGTGTATATCACAATTATATAGTAATTAGCTATAATTATTTCTTGCCTTTCCTCCAAAGATTTCAAGGTGATGTATATTGGGAAAATTGGCTTTGGGTAGAGCTCTAAGATGAAATATTGGCCTGAAGGCAATGTGAGTTGCTTATTTATTTAAACTAACATTTAATTGTAATAATTAGTATTTGGTTACTTTCAGCAAGTTAGTGCAAAGTGAAATCTTGGTTAATATTAGTGAGCACCCGTGAGCATGTTTTTGTGAAACAGAGTTCTCTGAACTTCCTCATTGGGTCATGGGGTTTGGGTATAGAAAAAGAAAAAAAGAACAATCTTTGGGACTGAATTTGTTTGGCTTTCTCCTTTAGGGCTTGGGGCTTGAGGGGAGGATCAACATGTTCAGGCTTCCTAGAACAGCATAGACAGACTGGATTAATTAGCTTGCCTCTGGGGTCAGAGGTGATTTGCACTTGACATGCTGGAGAGAAGGTAAGATTACATTTGCTACAGCATACACTGCATTAAACAGCCCTACTGCATATCAGTATTAAATAGTTAATAAAGTGGCCCTTAGTTTATCCATACATTTTGTGTGTCTGTTTCTTTATTTTCACTGGGTGGGCAATCTATGATAGCTGTCCATAAGTATTAAATTGATATATATGCAAAGGCATAATGAAAAAAACAGAACTCATAGAAGCAACAGGGGCTGAATACATGTTATTTCCAACTAGAGTAGATGTACTGAATCAATGGAGATTATGTAAGTGTTGATCCGCAAAGTTCCTATTACTTCAGTGGTGTCGACTTTAGCTGGAACAAACAGTTGGATTATGCCCAGGAGTTCATCTTAGCCATCCAAAAGAGACTGAGAAGAAATTTACATAATAATCTGAGACAATTTATCTTCTTGAGGCAACCTTAGCCATTATCCTTGGATAACTAACATTCTAAGAACCAATTACAACTGTCATTACTCTCAGCTGCATATGCCAGTTCTCCACATGAGGAATATGACATTTGTGCATTGTTGCTTGTATATGTTCATACGGGCATAAAGATGGATCTAATTCTATTTTTTTTCCTTGCTGGAAAATAACATTGACAAAAAACAACAACTCTGCATTTGGATGTATATATGGAATACTGAAGGCGGAATATTATGCATGCAGGATGAGATGATTTTTCCCACTTTCAATTTCCTTGAGCAAAGAACTGGGCCAGATTAAATTTTCCCTGCAGGAAAGAAAGTGGTTTGTAGCTTTTCTTGTAACTTGATCTCCCAAGGAATAATAGCATTCTTCTTCCCCTTGTAGGAACCTGAAGCCCTTGTGCTTGTTGAAGGTTACAACAGTTGCTTTGAAACTGGGACATATATAGTACAAATGGTCCCCAGAGGGATTTGAACCTTGAAAAGATCTAGATATCCTTTCAGAGAGTGGTGGCCTTTGATGTCACTTCAACACACAGTTGATTGATGCCACCTAGCCAATCCACATCTTTCAGCACAAGGTTCTTCAGAAATAACCTTCAGGTGTCATCCATATAACAAAAAAGAGGAAGAAAAAGAGTTGAGTTTCCCTAAAGTCATCCCGAATAGGCTAGAGTAATATGTCGAACTCAGAATCAACTCTTAAAGATATAAGGGCAACTGTTGGCCAACCATGGAGATAAAGGCCTTTTCTGCACGATGACACTTTCCCGTGTCATCCTGTCACAATCCCAGCAATGCTGGGATGGGAGTGTGTCCCCAACACTCCTCTCAACACCCAACCAGCTGCATGCAGAAGGGAGTGAGAGGGACATGCTCTGTCCCAGACTGTAGCCAGGCTTCTTCCCATGTTGCAGTAGGGAAGGAAGCACATAGATCATGCTCCCAGTCTTTCTGCATGGCTGCAACAGTAGGCTTGCGTGATCAGGGGTCATTTATAGAGTTTTCCATCAATGATACAGCCCACAGGCTGTATCATTGATGGAAAACTCTATAAATGACCCCTGATCACGCAAGCCTACTGTTGCAGCCATGCAGAAAGACTGGGAGCATGATTGTGCCACCTGGTGATGCAAGAAGGGTGGGACCATGACAACTTCATCTGGAAGTGTTGTTGCTGTCCTGCTCCTCTCACATCCCCATGCTAGAATGCCATCATCTCGTGGAAAGGGCCAAAGAAACTAGACATGAGTACAGGGCCATAATGGACCATTATTGACCTATTTAAACTTTAAACCCATAAAACATGCAAAAAGGGGGAGCAACTTAGTGTGGGAGCAGCTAAGGCAAGTGGTGTCTCCCAGACTTCCTCCCCAGGCTCCCCTGGGCAAAATACCTAAACACTGAGGTGTACTCAAAACCTAGATCACTCTTCAACTGGTCTTGTACCTGTTCTTCACTTATTGCAATACTGTGTCTCTCTTAGTAGTAGAGAGCTGTCTCCATAGTCTGTTAGGACCCATCCATCAGCTCTGGGTTTTTAGTTCAAGGCACAGGGTTTCCCAGATACTCGAGGGGAGGACAGTCACAACATTTCATAAATGTGGGCTTGTGAGAGGGGCAGAGTGACAGACAACTGGAAACCATTATCCCATTCTCAAGAGTTTGGAAGGACTTTGGGAAAATATCTACATGAAAGCCTCCAGATAAGAAGGAGGGTACTGCTGAGGATGGGCACTTTGATGCCAGCTTCTCGATCAGACCCTTACACTTCAACTACCAACTTCCTTTCTTTGGACCCATAACACATACCCCTTGAGGATTCTAGGTCTAGGTCTATTCAATCTACACAAAACAGTCAAGGTCCATCGGGGTTCCATGCTCAAGCCCCAATGAACTGGGGTCTAGTAGCCCTGACTGAGACCAATGGGCCTTACAGGGGCTGACACCAGGTCTAGAGGCCGTAATCATGGCCTAACCAGTCTCTTGAGACATGTTCCACCTAAGTGAACCCCCTGAACCTAAAGGGGGCATAAACACAGGGCCTAGCCAGGGCCTACCCAACTCCTTTTACCAGGAAACGCTACCCAGATCTGATCAAGGCCTGACACCTATTCACAGCCTTCTAAGTCCTACTTGCATTCTAACCACTCCTGCAATGGTCTACTGCCCCCGCTGAAGGTCAAATTGTGGTCTAACCATCCTCTTACAGGCCTTCTTGGGGAATAGTTATCCAAGCCCCAACTGGACTTACCATCCTCTCACAGGCCCAAGCAACTTTCAGAGGACCAGTCAGAGGCTAGCCACTCTGGCATAGTTTGCCTGAAGGCCAAATTGGGGCTTAATAAATTAATACATGGCCTCAACCCTTCAAAGACCTGATCAGGTCATATTCCCACTGCTATAGCCTTTGAAGCCTAGACATTCTGGCTGTCACAACTACTATCCCAAGTCCTGATTGGGACCTATCCTTGCTGGTCACAACACTTCCAACATTTCCCCCAAGGTCCAGTTGGGGCCCACTGTTCAAGCCATAGACCATCCAACACCCCCCCTCCCCAGCTCCAATTAGGGCCTGCCCATATGCCATGGACCTCCAACCACCTCTCTCAAGCCCAGGAAAAAAATGCAAAAAACCAGAAGTGAATTGGATTGCATAGCAGTGAGGCCAAAATCCATCACTGCAATGCAACCCAGCCTGCTCTGTGCAAAACACCTTGTTGATCTCCCCTACACCACAAATGATCTGCTCCCTCACCATGGATGGTCCAATGAATTCAGATGTTTGATGAGATCAGGAAAGAGAAGGGGAATTTTAAAGCCTTTGACTGCACTCCTGATACTTACCATCATAGTGCATTGCGCTGTGTTATCTTTAGCAGCCTCTTTCCCATAGAAGTCTAGCAAAAACACCTTTTCCTTCAATGCTGTCCAATATGGGTGGGGAGCCAAATAACACTTACAGATGAAATTATTGCATTGCTGGATTTGTCAAAAGCCCACACAAGAAATATACAATCATTAACATAACTAAAATTGCCTGAAGACTGAAGGAGAGGATGTGGAGAGAGCATGAATCAAACATTTTTGTCGCTTATCTTTTTCAAGCAGAGAAGTAATTTTAGAAGGTTTCAGCAAAACATTCAAAATGTTCAATCATTTAACATTCTTCAGCCTATTAAGCATTTTAAAAAAAAACAATTAACCACAGCAGAAGGAAAAAAGAAAACCATGAGAAATGTATACCAGCTGATTGGTTTCTCACAAGCCTTGGTGCAGGGTTTCCATGGGAACTAAATGAGGACATCTATTTCAAAATAGACAAGTTACTTAGTCCTGCAAGGACCCCTACAAAGACAGATTCACAAAACTGAATAATTTCCTGGACTTTAGAAAAAAGTGACAGGCTGATGCTACAGACAACCTGGTGGTAATTAATTACAGATAACTAGTTACTTGTAATCAAACCCTTTGTATTGTGAGATAACTAAGCAACTTTACAACTGTAACTTAAAGGACAATAAGTTCATTCATTTTATGATACGGCTACAAATTTTGGGTGGTGAAATTTCACTAAATAAAGGAAGAGAACTCTCACAGGTTTTAACAGCTGGCTCATGCTGTTCCTCACTCTTTTGTGGGTAATCAAAGAATGATGACATGGACATACTTGTATTTTATAGCACAATAGCTTATAGTATTTAGATTTTTTTTAAAAAAAACTAAAGGAATTCTTTTAACTAGTTTTAAGAAATGTGAAAGAAAAGGTTGTTGTATTGAAATTGTAACATAAATTAACTAGTTTCATGGGCATTAATTACCAATTTGGGTTTTAAAACTTATTTCCCAAACTTCTCCATTTAAAGGAGGGATTTTTTTTTTTAAAAAAAGCCACATTCTACTGAAATATAAATATTTGTTTTCAGGTTGATTTAGTCAGATGTTGATACTGACATTATTAATAGAACTAAATCTGACTTTAAAATCCAGAATATGGATCAGTTCTTCACACTGGCCCTGTTACTGATTTGCATTGCTGTATTCTGCACTTGGATTGACCATTTAGGGGTAATGTTGATCTAGGAATTCAAAGAATAATAGGAAATCTCCCCATCCTTGACAATAAAGGATGTACTACATTCAGATATATACTGTAAAGAAAATGGCCAACTTTTGCAATATTCTGTACATTTGGGGACATTCAAAAATTCTGTTTGCTTATTTAAAAAAATCCACAAGAGCACTGTGAGGAATGGGAAAAACTGTGCTCTTTCTGAAAGGCTGACCATTCCTGTGATCCAGTGATCCTCGGGGAGAACGACTGGAAATATATTGGCTAGGTTTCACATTGTCCATAATAGGAATTATTATAATAAGGGTGTGGACTTTCCATATTATTCTGTAAATCACAGCAGGCTTTGTATGCCCGAGTTAATAGTTGCAAAGCTGAACAGGTTTGGGTTTTTTGTTCTGGAAGAAAGGCAGAAATTCTTGATCACATTTTTCACATGGAATTATTGAGGGTGCACATGACATTGCAGCTTGTTAAACATTCATCAGGGAGAAACATTTTAGTTTATATGGCCCTTTAAAGCCCACTTTTAGTTCTTTTTAACATTAGCAGAGGATGACAATGTACTGCCAATACTGCTGCTACTACCATCATTATTACTACTACTACTACAGTTTGACATGGACATATTCTTTTTTTCTCCTTAGGTTTTTGATTTGGTAGCATTTAAATAATATGTTGCTGTATTTATACTTCTTATGCCTCTTTGGTTGCTTCTGTTGACACCAGGATAAATGGATCAGTGGAAATTGCAATCATCATTAACATTCTCATGGAAAAAATGGTGCTGAAGTTGCAGTTAAGATGATTACTTGGAATTGATTTTGCCATATTAAAAGGCACTCTAATTACTAAAAAACAGGAAAAACTGAAACACCCTTCATGCTAATAACCCTGATTAGAATAGATTTGCAACAAGCTTTAACTGCACAGATTAATAATGTGAATCATCAGCATAGACACATAAGAAAAAATGGGTTTGAATTTCCTGTCCTTCCCTTACCCTAATATAACCAACAAACAGAGGCTTGGCTCCAAGTGGCTCTTGTGGAATGCCACACTGAGGCACATTTGGAGGCAAAGCTTGCTTGCTTCTCAGACTAGTTCACTGGGCATCTGTTAAAGAGAATTTTAAAAACAGGGATGTGAAAGTACAGCTATGTGTTTAGAATCATAGCACCTTTCCGTGCTACACTGTTATAGTATAGTACTATAATTCTGCTTTCAACATCCTGTGGAATCCTCGGGTCTGTAGTTTACTGAGGCCAGAGAGCTCCCTGAGAATTCTATATGCCCCTCCCTAAACTCCCAATCGCAGTATTCCATAGGATGTTGAAAGTGGAATAATAACACTATAACAAAGGCCCTTTTTGCATGGCATTTGCCATGCAAAAGCGCCCCTCGAGCATCACACAAATGTGAGGAGCGGTCCACATGATGCACTTACATTTGTGTGACACTCCAAGGCCTGGCAGGGACCATTCATGCATTTTTTCATTTTCAGCTTTAAGCTGTGCATGCGGAGCCTCCAGAGCCAGGCCCATCGTGCTTCCTGTCTCAGTGCAGCCTGGGAAGGTCCCACGCTGCACTGCGAAAGGAAGAGGTGGAGCTCTCATGTGAGCAGGCAGCTCGTGCAGAGCTGAAGGACCCCCGACGTGAGACCCTCTCTCCAGAGGCTGCTTGTGTGAGCACCGCACCCCAGTGCTGAGAAAAGGTGAGTTGCAGAAAGGGCAAAAGTAGTGTGGAAAGCCCATAGAGCCAGAAGGGACCACAAGGCCCATCTAATCAAACCCCTGCCATGGAGAAATACATAACTAAGACACTCTTGAGACATGGCCATCCCTCTTCTGATAAGACTCTTGAAAGAAGGAGATTCTACCACCTTCCAAGGCAGCATATTCCACTCTTGAACAATTCCTTCAATTAAAAAGTTAATCCTAATGTTTAGATGAAATCAGTGTTCTTGCAACTGGAATCTATTTGTTGCTGTTCTTGCCGCTTGAGAAGCAGTAAACAAGCTAGCTCCATCTTCCACATGACATTCCTTCATACATTTAAAGATGGCTGTCATTTCACCTCTCAGTCTGCTCTTCTCCATGCTAAACATACACAGCTCCCTGGGTTGTTCCTCATAGGGCTTGATTTCCATATCTTTCAACATCTCGTTTGGAATACACAAATGCTGATTAAAACTCCAAAGAGTCTTCCACCTGATTTCACCAAAATGATAGACATGCTAGTTGTAGACTTGTTACCATGCCATACACCCCCATGCCATGATATGATATAATTGGCAAAGAGCCTTGTTTAATTGGCATAATATAAATCATATACTGTTGTGGCTGAAAAGCCATACTAGCAAAGAGAACTGGCTGAACATGTGTGAAAATAGGTCAGATAGAACCTGAGGGCATTGCTCAGGTGCTAAGAAGCTTGCAAATATCACCTCAGTGACTCAAGTTTCAAATACAATAGCACTTGAAATTGTCTTAATGGAGCAACTGGTTGTCATCAACCTGTTCCCTCTTCCCACAGAAATTCTCCTTTGTTTCCTCACCTGTCCAGACATTAAGGAGCTATCATGATTTCCATCAATGCTTTGTCACCTAATGCTAAGGCCATTAGCTTCTTCCAGACCCCATTGTTTGCTCTGCCAGACAGTCATTAATATTTTCTCCTCAGGTAGAAACAGGGTACTTAAACCCTGGCTCTGAGCAGACCACTCATAGCACACTAGTCATAGTACTTTAGACACATGCCATCATTCTGCTGCTCAGATTCTCTTTCTTGTACTATCTTTGGACCTTAGTCTGAGTCACATCACTTTATCTCTTTTCTGCAGGATAAGTAAATATCATCCACTTCATCCTATCTTCTTGCTATCCAATTTTTCCTTCCTTTCCTTCAGTTAGCCTTGTGTGGTTGTGAAACACCTTGAATCTTGTGTGTATTTGTGAATGTATTTTAATGTATAATGTATTTTATGTTGTTCGCCGCCTCGATCCATGTGGAGAGGCGGGATACAAATAATAATAATAATAATAATAATAATAATAATAATAATAATAATAATTAGATTATTTGCCCAATAAAATGTTCTTTTAAACTCCAGCTGGTGTCCCTGCATTAGCACCAGTACAGAAAGGTGGAAAGACCCTGTAAGGTTACCCCACCACCACCATAGGCCTCCCTTTGAGCTAATAATTCCACAATGTTCCACAAAGGCACTGGCACAACAGATGGACCTCTGAATCACCCACCTTTTGGGTAACATATTTATGCTTTCATACCATTTATTCATTACTTCTATACATGACAGCAGTTCCTGATGCCAACCTCACAGACTTATAAGCACTGGGAGGTGGGGTGAAAATAAGTGTTAAAAATTCATTATTTTGTTTTCCCACACAAGAGCATATTTCCAACACATTTCAAACATTTCAATTTTTTAAAACATTTTTTCACATATTTTATAAAAAGAATAAATAAAAATCCTATATTTTGCATTAAAAAAAATCAAACTTTTTTCCCAAAAAACACTTTTGTTTGCAATTGATTTTCTTTTGTAAAAAGAAATTCCAAAATTTCAGAAGAGGCCACCATTTTTTTCATTATTCCATCTTGATGCTTTAAGAAACCCTTTGGTCCCTATCACACTGCACTGTTATAGTACTATTATTTCACTTTAACTGCCCTGGCTGCACCCTTTGGAATTCTGGGGTCTGCAGTTTGGTGAGGCCCTGGGACTCTCTAGCAGAGAATTCTAAATGCCTCTCCCTAAACAGAAAATCCCATGATTCCATGTGATATTGCCATGTCAATTAAAATGGAATAATAGCACTAAAGCAGTGTAGTGTGATAAGGCCCTTTATCTTTAAATACAATAACATTTTCAAGTTGTCTTTATGTCCCTAGTAGGGATTGTGTGTTTTCCACCTCACTCCTTTCTCATTTTTATAGGAGAAGTCTGAAGAGATATAACTATGTTCAACTGAGTGTTTCCAATCACATGAAATTATGCAACCACCTTCAAATTAGCTACCTTTGTCATCAGGAGTGGATACATGTAAGAGAAGGAGCTGATTTAGCAGCATGCATCCCTTCTCCTCTCCACACTAAATAATTTAATAACTTTTAAATGCTAGAATATTCTGAAGTCAACACAACGGTAGTGAATGAGCTGTGGGAGAAAGCCTGGTGCTCTTTCTGCCTGTCACCTTCATATGCAAAGAAGAAGAAAGGATTGCCCCAGCACTTGTACTAAAGATGAACGGTCCTCCTGAATATTGTCAGTGCCTTTTTCTGGGATCTAAACTCATCGATACTACAAAGATCAGTGGGTAATTTTCATAGTTCTTACATCCCGACTGCACAATATATAATGAATGATGTACTGAAGCTGCAGACAGATCCCATAACCAAATCATCAGTGACACTGTTTGAGTCTTAATTACCCGTTGTGAGGTCAGTGGTGAAAACTCTTTTTGTCTGTTTCCTTATAGCTAAAAATGTGAAGAACCACCCTAGAGAAATTTCACCAAATTTAACCAGATCATTTAAAGTTTCCTCCACATTCCTACTGATATTTCTCTGGATGATCCAAATTAACCCTGAATTTCCTTAGGCAATACTATTTATACTTCCTGCAAAGAGGGTATACTGTGGTCTAGTGAGGCCACCTTTCCTTCATTCTGTTTGTCCTACAGCAAAAGAAAACACTAAGTAACAAATAAATTGACAGGCTTTTCTTTGTTTTCTTCCTGTTACATTTGGAAAAGCCTGAGCAGTTCTTTCTTTGCCTCAAGACATGAGGTAAGGTGCCATTGCACTATGACAACGTTTGAGAACTGGTATATAGAGTTTATGAAAAGGAATATATTTCATTGTACTGAAAGTTTCAGACAGCACACTTCTTCAGAATAGGTCATGAAAGGTCTGCTTGTGTGAATTCAGCCAAATAAAGTCATGTAGATGATGTAGAACAGGTGAGGGAAGACTTCAGGCATGTGAGGTCTCTTTAAAAAAATAATAATAGAAGTTTCATGGCCAAAAAAAAAAAAAAAACAGACTTACTGCAAAAAACAAAACATTAAAGAATTCTGAGTGCATATATTTGTTTTAAGCGTAAACAGAGTAACTTTTCTTCTGTGAAAAAATACATGCCAGGTGATACTCAGCTCCAAGTTTCAGTTCAGCAATATAATTGAGGTAAGACAGAATCATTAGCTTACTGCTAATTTTGAGCAATTGGGAAGCAGAGACACTGCAAACTACTGTAAATCTTGCAATAGGTCCCAATCTATTACAGTGTTAGCCCACACCTGATATATAGTATTCATTGGCACAAAGCCTCTTGAGTCCATTCTTCTATTGCTGTCATGGAATAGCACAAATGGGCACACTAGGATGGAAGCCATGGAAATACAAGTTCCTTCTACGTAATTTGTAGGAGAAGACAACAATATAGTTCTTTCTCATATTTCTATCAGGCCTCCTGGAAACAGAAATATGATGCCATGGAAAGAAAGCACACTATAAACTCTTCCCATATATTCTATTATCACCTCAGCATCATAATGACTGCATCACACAGGTAACTGAAATTGAACATTCAGGGAGAAGTTTGTTAGGCTTTCTAACTCTTGGCATTTGTTGCTTCCTGCTCTGTTATATTGACAGAGGAATTCAGTCTCAAGAGGCTCCCAGCCTACTAACTTTCAAAAGTAAAATATTCATTAAAAAATAAGCACTTTGTTCAGAGGGATCAAAGGAATAAGTCAAATTGCTCATGAAAGTGACTGAATGCTCTGTTGTGTAAAGTAAATATTTAAATAGTCAAAAGGTTTGTCCTTGGATTATTTTATGGAAAGTAGAAACAAGAAAAGAAAACTTTCCAGTGAGTCTCAAGTATGTTTCAGTATGATTTACACAATCTAACTGTACTGTATCTAAAGATTTTGGCCAAAGGGTTATATCTGGAGTAGTCAGCTGTTGGGGATAGAAATGCATTCGTCCCCAGGGGAGCTTAGAATGTCATCTCTTCCACACCATTCCCACCTCCAGAGACATTTTTTGCCATGTATTTAATTATCTTTGGACAATTCTAGGTCCAGGAGAGACTTTTTCCAGCATGAAGAGACATTTTTAGGTCCCACTTCCTGTGGGAAAAGGACCTCACTTGAACCAGCCCAGGATGAGGGAAAAATATGACAAAATTGTCTCCATATTCTGTGGGCATGGTTAGGGCAAAATATGTTCTTTTTCAAAAAATATTGGCCCCTTAAGGTCAGAAAAGCAGCTCTGGGGCCACATGTAGCCAACAGACTGCACTTTCCGCAGCATTGGGTTATATCCAAAATTGGTCATTTCCACATAACATCCTGGGTAGAGATGTGTTGCTGCCAGTCCATAAGTTGTGCTTTCATATGATGTCATTGCGGTCCTGCTGCCCACGTGTCCCCACCCATCACATTTGTGGGATATTCCATTACTGGGGGGGGGCAAATTGACCCCAATAGCAATAAACTTCCATCACCAGCAGCTGTGTGGAAAAGGCAGAAGTGCGATCTAGGCACTTCCTTCCCCAGTGCAGCACAGGAAGTGACTGGCTGCACCGTGGAAGGGAGGAACTTGTTCCTCGCACTACCTTTCCACAGGCAGGCAGCCGAGTACAAAGGGGAGCTTTCAGGACACATAACAGGACAATGATGGAAAACGGTAAGGTGCAGCAAGGGCCACGGTTGCTGTATTCTTCGGAGGAGATTTTAGCTATAGAAGAATTACACTAACAAAAGAGGCCTTTCTGTGAGTGGACAAGGTGTTGTGGTTGCACCTCAATTCATTGAAGTTCCTTCTATTCCCACAGCAATTATGTTGGATATAATCTTTTGTTGCAAAAAGTGCTTGCTTAGTTAGTAGCTTTATCAATCATTCTAGCCCCATTAACTCAGATATTTGTTGTTGAAAAATAGATGTGATGACTTGAAAAAGACCTTCTTAATTGTGAGAATGCTAATCTTTTCTGTGTTCTCAGTGTTCTTGTTTCCTGCTACAACTTTGGGGCCATCTCCCACTTAAAACTATCACACTTACTTTATAGATTAATCATATGGGTGGTCCCAGATAATTCTGGGATATGGCATAAGCAAGATTATCCCATAACACTATAGAGTCCATCATTTTAGTTTATGTGACAAGTTAAAGGAAGGCGAACGGAATCAGTTTTGAAAGAATACAGTTAATGAAGAGACAATGGCTTGAATTCTACTGTTAGTTCTATCTAAAGTAGAACCATTGAATCAATGATATTTACCTATGTGTCCACCTTCCATTCAGCAATTCATTGAATGGGCCTACTTTTGCTTGGGACTAACTGACAGAATTGCAGCCAAATTTTTGAACATTTTTACTGCATTTTATAAATAGAAGGAAATTATCTTCTTATTCGTTTATTTATTTTACACGAGTCCATTTCCTGGCTGGCCATAGAGGAACCTTTTAACAACGCTTTTTGCAATATATTGTCCATATTGTTGTAGAACAAATCACTTCTAAAATGGCCTACATATTAGATTTGATTTAACCTGACCATTTTTAATTTGCCAGGTTCAACACAGCACAGTTTTCATTGGCAAGTCCATCTGGTTTTTAATAAGGTGGATACAAAGATAGATTCTGGGAAACGTGATTCTTGTTTATTTATTTTGTGGGGGCAATTAATGAATTAACAGGTCCTCCTAAACTGCATCTGACTTTTTGGAGTGGTATCTTTTGAGAAATTCGTCAAATAGATGCTTGAGAAATGTAGTGTTCAGAGGTTATTTTGGCATATCTTAAAATGAAGGAAAAAAAAAACATTCTATAGTGTTGACTAAGAACCTTTTTGCACCTTACCTTGATAGCACAATGAATTAGAGCCCTCACAATATTGCCAATATCGCAAGTGGCCCAGTAGAGAGCCCCTTGCATTCTGCACATGGTAGGGCATTTGCGAGAGAGCACCAGTCCCTGCCCGGTGCCTTGTCCGCATGTTGGCGTCATGGGCCACACCCTGGTCCCGCCCTGTCCCCACCCCACCACCCCTGATTGGTCAGTGGTTTTTCTTTTTTTTTTATTGTTTTGTCAACTATCGTGCTAACATTAGCATGATAGATCCTGCCAACAGGCTGTTTCATACTACATTGGTAACGTGCTAACGATAGCACTGTTTTTTTGTTTTTGTTTTTTTTTAAAACACAGTCGGCGGACCCCAGGGGCTGCTGTCATCTTGAGTGTGAGTGGTGACGCAGCCCCGGGGTGGTCTCTTGTGGTGATGTGTCGTGCAGTGTTCCCTGCTGCGATGGGGGCAGCAGCTGGCCTGCTGCTGGGCGGAGCGTCCCCTGGGAGTTGCCGCATGAGGTACAGGCAGAAGGAACTGCCCACACCCCACCCACTCCCGGGTCCTTCCCGGAAGCAGACTGAACAACTGCTCCACAGGCCCTCTGGTCGTGTGACTGATGTGTGAAAGGGAAGTTATTTTCACCTTTCAGGTGAAAATAAGAAAACACACTATCAGCATTATCCGTGGCCATGATAGCACCTGGTTTGCCAGAACATCATGCAGTACAGTGGTTCGTGAAGGGGGGAGGGAATGTGCCTAATACACTTTAAAAACACCATGCAAAAAGGGCCTAAGTCTAATGGAAGCAACTTTAATTTTGAAGATTATGTACTAATGGATATTCACTTGTCACATATTCTACATACTTTATTTTGCATTTTAGGTTTGTGTTATGTTTATAAATTGCTTTTTTTTTTGCATTTTTTGCATTTTTTTCTGCAGTGTGGCACTGCAGAAAAAAACTGGTAGGTATGAACACATGCCTAGAAATTTTGTGCCACCGAATTTCAATCTGTCCTGGCATGCTGTGTGATTACTTAAGAGATCTAGTCTGATCCCTAATTGATCTAGAGGATTTTACTACTGAGCAGGTGCCTTTTTATTTTTGCGGTTCCATGTCTCTTAATGTCCATAACTTTTGAAGAACTGAGCAGCTAGCTTAGAATTTTTGTGGACTAAACATGTGTACTTGCATGCATATGAATGGACACAAAGGGATTTATAGAAAGACATATTGCAGAGAGAAAAGAGGTAACGAGTTCTTCCGAATGTGTACAGTAAAGACATAAAGAGTGTTAGCCCCTTCTGTCATCCTTTCCAAAGCCATCTTACACAGAGTGTGACAGGTTTGAAGTAGAGAGCCTTTGCTACCCAGGGAGGTTCCTTGTATGAGACAGAATATGGATACAGACCCGTGCAATGTGGGACGTTATGAGAGGAGACCCACTTTAGCTGGTCTCTGATGGAGGAGTGACCACTGTTGATGACTTCAGGTGGAATGTGCTATGATGCCATGCATTTGGGGGTGGAGCTAGGGGTTTTCTTTTTTTAGCTCTGTCTACCCCTCTTCATTTCCTTTTGGTTGCCACTTTATGATGGAACAGGAATTAGAAGACAGAACAGAATGGCTGAGAAAAGATAGTTGTGGTGGTATTTTTTTGAGGGAATATCAAGGAGATAATTGGTTTTGTGGCCAGTTACTAGACCACATAGTTGAATAGTACTACAGTGGATGGTATGGGGTGGTGGTGGATTAGGCTTGTTATGGGCAATTAGTGCTTCAGAGGACTCAGGAAGTTAAAGACTGTTGTTATTGCATTTGTGTTAGGCCCAGCTATGATATCATTTTGCCTCCACCTGATTGTTTAGCTCCATTATTAGGTACCAAGGGATTCTGGGGCCAGTATAGGCTTCATCACTGATGATTGGCTTTAGTCTAGCATTTTGGGCAGGCATGTAGGCTTCACGAAGCTTCCTCCCCGTTTTTTATTAGGCCGATTTACCCGTGTAGGTCTGTTTAGGACCTAGGATGCTTCAGAGAAGGACTCATCACTTGCAAGATATTTGGTGGTCCTAGTATGACACAATAGGTCACAGAAGCCATGTAAGTACTTTTGAAGCACCAGTAGGCTCCTTCAACCCATGACAACTATAGGTGGGTCAGGGAGTTTGATGGGTCATTATCACCTGATCTACTTAAAGGGTTGGGTGTACTCTGTCAGCCATTTGTTCTTCTGATTATGAGAACTTTTTTGTTTCATGCAGCATTTTTGACTGCATTTTTTTGAAGCGTTGTGGGTTAGTGAACTGGCTGTGTTGTATAGAGGGTATGTATCAGCAGCACATTGCAGTTAAGAGATTTAGGGTTAGGGAACCTAAGTCTTTATTTTGTTACACTGACTTTTTGTCTTTACCAAAATACCCATTTTTATCAGTTACTTCCAAGGCCTTACAGTGCTTGAGTCTTCATGGGATTTAAATTTGAGACCATGTATTTTGGATTTGGGCAGCTTTTACAACTTTTGCCATGAATCTGGGTATGGGAGCAATCCAGTATATTGGAAATTGTATACTTGCAAGAGATATGTCTGACCTCTCAATTCATGATTTTCATGGTTCTGTTTCCTAATCTTGTCATATTTTGGAAGTGCTGTCTGAAGAGTTGGTGAGATAGTACCTGATCTACGGTCATAGTATGGTCTGGGCAACATACCAGGTCTGAAATTGTTATTTTGGTGCTCAACTGAAGCTGAGCAACCCGGTCACAGTGGAGTGGCTTGGGAAAAGGAATTTTCAGTGACATGGTTTGTTGTCTCCTTGTTTGGGGAGCACAAAGGGCCTCATCCTCATTTTTGGTCATTCACCTGGGAGTGGATAGCCTAGATTTATTGAAGGGCAAGACCATTATCCTTTAAATTCTTCATGACTTTTGGTATACAGAATTGATGGCCAGGAACAGTACTGATGTATTTGGCCATTTTGCCTTATCACATCCGGTGGGGTGAGGGTGATCCCCAATGCATTGATAGAGCATGAGAAGGATAAACATTGAAGTCTATAATGCACCAAATAGAGGATTGGGCCGCTTCCTCCCACATCCCAATATAGTATTTCAGTGACCTGAGTTCTACAGAGCAGATAATGTGCATTTATCTGAAGAGGGTAATAGGTTGTTCCTGGGGGATATGAAACAAGGGCTGACAGCCCTTTTGGTCAGGCGTGTAAGGGAAAGGGACTAAGCAGACACTTGTCCTTTGTCTATGACAGGTAGTTGGGAGAGAAATAAGAACTACTATCAACATCTTCACACCCTTTTGGTGAATGGGAGGGCTCTATAACTGGATCTTTAGCTCCTGAGACTGGAGGGAGAGGACTATCCTTGGGGCTGGCCTGGGAGGTTTTGCCTTCATATAAGTCCTGCAAGTTGGGGATGATGTTCTTTTGGTATGCCTTCCAGCAGATGGCCAGATGGAAAACAACTCAGCTATTGAGTTGCTTTAGGGGCTCAGGATTTTCACCAAGAGGAAGCCTGAGAAAGAAGCCATGGAGTGGTACCTCGTCTCAGCTGATCCTATGCCTCATTGCTCTCCTTTCTTGCATCTTTCCAGATTCAACATAATTTAAATAAGTTCTAGATTAAATAAAGTGCTGTTTTTTAAACCATTTCTCTGTTTCTGGTATCATGATTCCATGGTTAAGCAGCAATACGCATCTAGACCTCTGTGACATAAGGGACAGCAGGTGAGGACCCACTTTCATTGGCCTCTGATGAAGGTGAAGCCAGTGTTGATGATGTCAGGTGCAATGTGTCATGACATCAGATATTTGAGAGTGGAGCTAGGGGGTTATTAGCTCCATTTCCCCCTCTTTACTTCCTTTTGAATGATTTTTCAACCCACTTTCCCATCTCTAGTGCAGTGTGAGCTTTGCTGATTACTTCAAAGCTGGGTAGGAATTTTTCTTCCTCTTACCCCTTTTCCCCCTCTACTCCACACTGTATCTGGAGAACTAGGTCCATTACTTTGGCAGAGTGTCTTTAAATAAGTTGTCACTTGGCAGTGAGTGGGAGAAAAATAAGAGTTACAGTGAATGCCTCTGCACTTTTTTAATGAAGGAGAGGGCTCTGGAATTGCATTCTTAGGTCTTGAGACCTGGGGTGGGCAAGAAGACAACCCTAAGGGCTGGCTTGTCTTGGAGGCTTTGCCCTCACTTAAGTCCTACAACTTGGGGGTAGGATTCCTTGGGTCTGCCTTCTAGTTGGTGGTCAGATGGTGACAAACCAGCTATTGGGTTGCCCTTGGGGCTTAGGTGGTTTGCCTAGGGAAAAACTGAGGAGGGAGTTATGGAGTGATACTTGGATTAAGCTGATCCTGTGTCAGATTGTCCCTCCCTCAACACACACACCTTTCCAAGTTAAACTCAGTTTAAATAGGTTCTAGGATAGATAAAGTGGCCCTTTTCAACCCAAATTCTTGTTTCTGATCATGTTATTCCATGGTTGGTCATAAAACATGATTTCCCAGGGTTTTGACTCATGTGGAGAACCTCCATAGATTACAGAGGCTCTCTGCTTCAAACTTTCCATCCTCCATTTACAGGATGTAATAACAAAGTGACAACAAAGCAGGTAGGGTTAGCTCACTCACTTTTCACTCACTTTGTTCTGTCTTTAGTGTACATGCTTAGGAATGACAAAGCATAGCTTTGCAGTGGGTCATTTAAAGAATGTTGATGGACAGCATCATTATTCAGTTTATCATCCAACTTATATTATTTTTATTCATATCAGTTTGCTGTAAGACCTGTATATTACAAGCCTATAGTACTCTACTTGAGCCTTGTATACTCTTTAAAGATGATAATAATTTAATTCTCTTTTTAGGTGCACTTGTAAGTTTTCTATATGTATTGCTCTTTTAAACTGTAAGCTGCCTTGAGTCCTAATTTTAGAAGGAAAGTGGGAAACAAATTAACAACAACAACAATTCCCAAAGCTAGTCCTTCTGGCAGTTTCTGATTGGAGAAATGCATATTCTTTCACCCTCAAACTGAATAAAATAGCATCATCCAACTTAAAGAATTGTAATTATAGTTCATCATCATCCTCATTAGTTTTGGTTTTGTGTTCAATGTGCATATAAGATTGAAGAAAGGTACAAATAAATTCCAACTGTGCACATGGCTGCATGCAACAAAATGAATTCCAGCATTTATTTTGAGTCGCAATGACTTAATTTCAAAATGAGTAAATCCTTTTAAAGACTATCTTGTTGATATTCATCAGTGAAACATAAAATGAAAGATTTTTATATGCTGTTTGAAGCCCATACAACTTTGACTCTTTTGGCCATGAGGAAATCAAAAAAGGGTTTTGCAGCTGCTTTCCTATGGTAATTGGATCATTAGCATTCATGAATGGAATTGGGGAAAGGTTGTATGGAATGTTGTGTTAATAAAAATGTGAAGACATGTGGAAGGTATTGGGAAGGAATTGAGGAAAACATTAATCTTGCCTGTACCGTTTCTTAGAATAGCTTATTGGCCTTATTTTTTCATTGCAGTTGATTTCATTTTCAGCCTTTAGGCTCAGGACAAATTCCAGACAGGGTAAGACTCGGGCCTTAAAATATTGTTAAGAGGACCCACAACACTTAAAATATTGTTAAGAGTACCTACAGTCAAAAAGAATATATTGTTCTAACAGATAAGGTAGTGTATACAAATATTTAAAAAAATGAGAGGACTCTTGTTTATGTGTTCAGAAGACCCTAATAATCAGAGTACCTAAACTATAGCTTGCATAAATTATGTATGAACACATCCTCCAAATTTTCACAGATGAAAGTTGGGATACATGTGGCCAAACAACATCCAAATATGGTCAAAATGCAGGGGTTGTTAACGAGGGACAATACAGAAGCTAGGAGAGGCTTCAGCTATTTCCTTTTGCCAGAATCTAGTGGAAAGGGCAAGATTCAACCTCCTCCTTTCCCACCCCCAGTTTTGTTTTGTTTTGTTTCTCTCTTTCTCTCTCTCTTTTTTTTCCACTATGAACTCAGTGTGTAGCAATTGAGGTAGACTAAGGACAAAGGAGGAAAGTGACTGGATGGAGAGAAACAGGGACATTTTAAACACAGCTGGAAAAGTGGGATGACAGAGGGCTGATTGGGACTGTCTCGGCCAAGTTGGGACAGTTATAGGAAATGTATAGGTCTGGTACTGTTTCTAGGTCAATATCAAGTTTCCACTGTTGGGCACCCGCTGAGGCTGCAGTGCTTTGGAATGATCCATTATATGTGGGAAGTAGCAGCCACTATCAGTGGTGAAAAGTAGGCCAACTGAAATGGTATGTATACTGCTAAAATGTATACTTTGTCAAGGTCAGAGGCTTCTTTTCTGCGTCTTCTTTTGCTGTACTGTCCAGCACCTAGCTAGCACGAGTACACAAGTTAATCAGAGGGGAGAGCAGCTGCTTCTTACTATTGTTACATGTCAGCTTCACTTAACTCACATTTCAGTAAGTTCATCTATATAGTTGTGACTACATTTCTCCACATAGAGGCATTTCCGTTATTGCATGAAGTCTCAGCTTCATTAAAGATAATCCGGCGTTTTTCCCTGATAGTCAGAAAAGTTATGCTAGGATTAATGACATTTTGCATGCACTTTCATACATTTTGATTGAATATAATTGGCGTTCACTGCCAATTTCATCTCAGGATTTATTTAGTTAGTTAGTTAGTTTGGAAATTCAAGTTTAGGCCATTTCCTTACTATGTTGCTATACCACCATAGCAGCAGATTATTTCCTGGTCAGGAGCTGTGCTACTGCATGATGTCATTCCTATCCAGCTGCTATCCCATCTCCATGTGTTACCAAACCACCCTATTCTGTTTCTAGAAAGTGCCTTCTATAACGCTTCAATTCCATCAGCCGGCTCAGTGTGGTACTGTTATAGCACTTTGATAGCACTTCCAGCCATCGCAAATTCAGCAGTAGGTGAGCTGTGGACATGCCCAGCTTGTCCCTCATTCAGTGATTCCCCTGGCTTGGTAACTTCAAAATCTATCACCTCTCCATATTTATTTAAAAGTTATCCTTTGAGGGATATATTCCAATGCTAAAATCACTACACTATGCTGGCTCTATATGTTCCTACCTTTAATAATATTCTGTGATGGCAATTGGAACATCAGTAAACTTTATTAATGCCAGTTCTCTCTTCAGTGGTTCTTGTTCTGTCTCAGGGTTAGGGATAATTTGGTCTATTTATTAGAAGCAAGCCACACAATTACTCTATCTGGCCTGTCTTGTCCCCTCTGTTGATATGAGTGCTGAGATTTTCTTAAAACAGTTTACCACTTGGGCAGTGATCATATGGGTGGGGATGACATCTGGGAGGAAAAAGTACATAACTCCTTCTCTGAAAAATATTAATGAGGCAAATGCTGATTTTTTACAGTTCATGTTTCTGGCTCTTCCTTCTTTTCTCTACTATCACTTGGTGTTCTCAGTGGGCATTCCTTTTCATCCAAATCTGAAAGTTCATTTTTAGCTCCTCGTTTATACCAATTGATCTGGTGATTTCCAAATCTACACTCCTGGCCCTTCTTCATTTGAATACATCAATGGTTTTCGTGCACATTCCTGAATCCATCATTGCTGAAAGTGCCTGTTTCAATTTGCAGTTGAACTGCAAAAGTGCAATCAGTGTACTGATGAGAGGAGGCACAAGGTGATTTACAATACCTACAACAGAGTACAGATCTCCTGACTTAGAAGTAAGTCCAGCCAAGTTCACTGCTTGTTCACTGGAAAGTGAAGATAGGATTGCAGTTTTATTCAACAAGCAGAAATCGACCCTCTGACTACAAATTATTGCATATTAGCCCTTCTGCACCTGAAATTTAATTAAGAGAAGTTAAATAAAAAGCCATTCTTCCAGAGATAACAATAATTAATAAAATATTACAACGTAATATTTGCATGCTGTGTAGAACAGCTGTATGGGTCGTAACTTGAAGAGTGTGCATTGGGTTTAGATGGAACTGGAGTAATTAAATTTAAAAAAAAAAAACATTGCTGTAAATAACATCCTGCTACTGCTGTGCCTGGAATGTAGTGCCACCTCCTTTTGACAGCTGTATTTACCCAATTTCCTAAAATAATCACTGATGTGTTTCCAGATTCTGTTAGATTGCTAGGCTTAGACTGAATCCTCCTAACTCATTGTCACTTGTTCAAGAAGAGATGCTAATGAGAACTGATGGGAAGTGAAGGTGCCTAGGCTTGAAGACCCTGTGTAGCTATTACCGTTCTTCTTCCTTCCTTTCTCTCTCTCTCTTTCTTTCTTTCTTGTTTGCTTGCTTGCTTCCTTGCTTGCTGTGGCAAAGTCTCCTTTTCTTCCTTGCCACATGACACTCACAGTCATTCTGTCTTTGTCAGTTTCAGCTTAACCAAAGGTGATTTGCATTTGTTGTTTCTTTATAATGCATTCCACTCCCGGGAGGCGATGTCACTCCTCCAAAATGAGGGGCTAACTGTAACAATTTTTGTCATCTTTTATCAATGGTTACAACAGGTGGAAAAGAAAGAGAAGGAAGTATTTTTTACCTCCACCTCCATGTTTCTCTGATGCATGTTACAATTAAACATGACAGACAAAAACTGCAGGCTCCTACTGACCTTTCTCTTCTCTGTACAACTCAAAAGTAAGTAGAGGTGATATCTGATTCTGTTTAAGCAACAGTTAGGCCAATTGGTAGGTGATTTCCCTGTCTGCTTGTTTTGTGTGTGTATGTGTGTGTTTAGAAATGAGAATAAGAATTTAAAGGCTAAGAGCAAAACTGCACCTGTTCAGGGGGAAAAAACAAACAAACAAAACAAAAACAAACAGCACAAATTCTGTGAGCCCAATTATATGACACCAAAATCTGGATTCTGCAACCTACATAACATATGCAAATATGCATGTTTTCTTTTCATATATCATTTATTCTGAAAATTTATGATGGTGCTTCTCTCCTTGACAACTGAATGGAGACAGGGAGCTATCAAGAATATAATGTTATACAAGATATGGACACCTTAGTTGTCATATCAAACAATGTCTCCTTTTTATAAAATGCACTCTTTAAAGCATATATCTTCAAGCATAGAAGCTACAAATCTTCAAACAGGAAAAAAAAAGCTGAGTTTTTGGGTACTATGGACACACTCTTGATGTAATTTACTGGTTGTGTTCCTATATTCTTATGAATCCTGTAGCTATTTTTGTTGCAGTTTGTTGGGGGTGGGGAGGACATTCATAAATTGAGACATACCCATTACAGACCTTGCTGCAAGGTCTATCTTATTTTGCATTCTGTTACCAAGAGCATTCAGCCTTTGGAAATTCACAAGTAGGTCATGTTTGTGATTGCTAGTCTGAAATATCTTTGGCATCATCATTTTGTAATCAGATATACACTTTCTCCTTAATGGAGATTGTACTTAGCTGCCATGGCCACAGAGACAGTTCATATGGTATCTACAATTTTGTTTTGTTATGTTTAAGGCCATTTAAGTTACTCCTTATAATCATATTTGTTAGTAAGGAATTCCATATTAAAACCAATGATCTTTGGGATTTTATGCTATCCTTCAGTTTTATCACATTCTGAAGGCTGAATTTCTCTGAGCACTAGAATACCATTGTCATCTAAGAATCCTGCTGTTTCTTAGTAATCCCTGCCAAAGCAGCAGAAACAGGAAGTTTATGAGCTTGCAGGGGTTCACCACATATGGTGTACTATACTCAGGCTTTTAAGAACTACAAGTTGCTGATAATTAGTATGTTTCTACAAATATATCTTCAGACTGGTTTGGTAGTTTTTGAAGCATTAACAGCATTGATCAGAAACAAGCACTGATCAGAAACAATTGAATTAAAAATTAGGGACATAACAGGATGTTCACACCTTCTTTATTCTTGGTGAAAACGGATGTGTCTCAGCACAATGTGATACTCTAATGAAAAAGTCATCACCCACTGAAAGGTTTTTGAATAAGAGTGAAAAGAATGGTGCTTTTTTTTTTCATTTTCTTGTTTTCATTGTTTTTGTGCAAATTACAGTGTCTTTGCACAAAAAGTGAAATATTTACCAAAAAGAAGCACGTAAAAAAGTAGAAACATTGAAAAAAAATGGGTAAAACCTTTCAAATCTGACCTAGCAAGAAGAAAACCTATCAAATTCCTCATTCTCAAATGCAAGAATGAAAATTTTTTAAAAAATGTTGTTATGCACCTTCAAATCCTTTTCTGACTTATGGCAACTCTAAGGTGAACCTAGCATGGGGTTTGCTGGGGCTGAGAGTGTATGCTCCAGGATTGTAGTCCAATGCTCAAACCACTATTTCTCTCTGGTTCTCTGTCAAAAAAAATTACATCCCTACTAATATATATATATGCACTTTGAGTCTCTGTTTAGGTTTGTTGCCACCCTAACACAAAGTTCTGTCAATTTAGTTACATTAGTAACCCAGACTGAATAAGGTAGCAATGATGTTCTAATAGCCATTCCAGGACATTCTAGTTGTCATTCTGGATCACAAGAGGGGGTACAATTGTGCCCAGAGGCCAACTGGTCTTTAAGGAGTTTTACTACATCCTGGATAAAAGCGAACTGCTACTGTAATGAATAGGGGATCTCCTTATGCAAACATGTAAAAAGTACCTCCATGTACAAGCATATAAAAAGTACATGCTTGAATAAGGAATTTTACTTCTCTAATGAGAGCCGGTGTGGTGTAATGGCTCGAGCATTGGACTATGACCCTGGAGACCATGGTTTGATTACCCACTTGGCCATGGAAACTCACTGGGTGCCCTTGGGCTCATCACACACACTGAGCCCAAGAAAACCCTACAATAGGTTCACTTTAGGGTCACCATAAGTCAGAAACAACTTAAAGTCACACAACAATAGCAATGGCCAAAAAGGATTCTGGACTCAGAGTGTACATTATTTGGTATTTGCAGGAAACATGGCACACTATGGCCTTGTCATCAAGAGGAAACCAAGGGAAGCTATGAAATTGAACCTCCAGTCAGAAACATCTGGTGCTGATGAGTTTGCAAAAATCCTCTCAACAACTCAACCTCCCAGCACAATAGTACACAAAAACTATCTCAATAGAGCAACTGATTGTCATCAACCAGTTCCCTCTTCCCACCAAAACTCTCCTTTGTTTCCTTACCCATTCAGACCTTAAGAAGCTATCACAATTCCCATAATTTTTTTGTCAACTAAGGTTAAGATTATTAGACTGTTCTGGACCCCATTGTTTGCTTTGTCAGAGAGCTATTAACATCTTCCCCCTTAGGGCAGAAACAGGGTATTTAAACCCTGGCTCTGAGCCAGACAACTCATAGTACACCAATCATAAGGCACTAGACATAGGTCGTCACTCTGCTGCTCAGATTCCCGTTGTTGTACTACTGTCCAGCCCATAGTCTAGCCACACTCCTTCGTCTCTTCTCTGTAGGACAGGAAAATATTTCCCACTTCGTCCTCAACTTCTTGCTGTCCAATTCTTCCTTGCATGATTGTGAGACTGCTTGGATCTTGTGTGTGTTTGTGATTTTCCCCAATAAAACAATATTTGAAATTCCAACTGGTGTCCCTCCATTAATACTGGCATACATAGGTGGAACAATCCTGTAAGGTTACCCCCTCTTGCGGGCCTTCTTTTGAGTTAATAATTCCCCACCATTCCACAGAGGCACTGGCATCACGGGTGGACCTCTGAGTCATCCACCTTTTGGAGGTAACACTCAATAGGGTTACATTCTCCCTGAAAGACTGTGTTCACAGCTTGAGGATGATTGTGGATCTGTTGCTCTAAATGATAGCCCAGATAGATATGGTAGCTAGGAGTACTTCCTATCAGCTTTGGCTGAGGTAATAGCTGCACCCCTTTCTAGAGCTGGAGGCCCTAAACATGGTAGTAGCCTTAAGGCTGGACTTTGCAGTGTGCATACATTGGGATACTTCTGTATTAAGTTTGGAAATTTCAGTTAGTGAAAAACGTGACAGCCAGATTGGTTACTGGTACATCTAGGAGTGATTATATTACACTTATATTGAAATCATTCACCTGGCTGCTAATTAGTTTCTAGGCAAAGTATTAGTTGTTACCTTTAAGGTGCTGCATGGTTTGGATCCAGGTTATCTATGGGATAGCCTCTCCTGTATGATCCATCCTACACATTCAGGTCTTCCTGGGTAAGGGGATTTGCTTCAGTCAGCCAAGACCGGGTTGGTATCTGTTAACCAGAAGACTTTTTTTTTATCAGCCACCACAGAATTGTGGAATGACCTGCTGGAGAGATCTGACAGATTGATATGCTGTCTGCATTAAAAATGGTATTAAAGACCAATTTCATCCAGGAGGCCAGTCCAGATGATATTTAACTTGTGAGTTTTTAAATTATGAATTTAATATGTATGCATGATTTTTAAAATGGATGTTATGCTCTTTTAAATGGTTATGTATTTTTAATTGGTGTTTGTGTTTTTAACTGTGTTATGTGTCTATTTATTGTCATATTTTACTCAATCATTCCCCACCTAAATCCATAGGGAGAGTCGGTTAAGAAATTACCTCCTCTTCCTCCTCCTCTTCCTCTTTGCTTATATATTATGCTAAAGCAGGAAAGATGAAAACACAGTCCATATGCTGCATGAAACCTCTGGATACCATCTTTGTGCACCATGAAGCTTCCTGATATTCACCCAAATCCCTCAACAGAGAGACACAAACTAACTTGTTTTTGTTTAATTTTTGGACAATTTTTTATCTGAAACCACACACAAATCCCGCATCCAATGTGTGAACAGATGTAAAACCAGTCCCAGTCTTCCAGGACCCTCACAATCAATTGCATATGTTTTCAGTGGAGTCCTTCTCCATGAAAAGGAAATGATGTGTCATTCCTCTGCTCACCATTTTAAGAAAGATTCTTGAAGAAATTATGGAAGCATTTTAGCACACTGGGGTTGTGAACTGTAGGGCTGTCCAAGGGTGAAATTTGGCCTTTCTTCCCCATGCTGTTGTCCAGTCCTGTTCTAACCAATTGCTTTTTGTCCATGCTGTGGCTATAAAGAAAGCATACAAAATTGCCATCTCTAAGCAGTCAGTTTTTCCAGGGCTTAAATTCTATCACATCCATGGCATCCATAACTTTTTCCTTAATAGTCACTGCAACCAGCACCTACACTGTCATAAGTAAAAAAGTCATCAAGTAAGTAAACTTCTACAGATGCCTCCTGGCCTTTTGAAAAAATGTAAAAGACCTTTCTTTATTGGGTAGAAGTGGCTTAGTCATTAATTTCCATTAAAAGCAATAACTGGCTTCCTGTTGCTCATCTGGGCTCTCATGCTGAGCACTCATTGATTTGCTAAGTTCACATTTAAAATACTGAATACAGTGATGTTGTGCAAGACATCAGTTCAGGACCTGTTAAGCTTGATTTAACTCAGTTTATTGTTATCAAAATGTTACATTTATTCCCTGACATCATTTGAACAGTTTGAAAATTGATTTTGTAAAGTCTGTGTGAAATTCAGTAGCATACATTTTTGTACACACTGTTCCAAATCTCTTTTGTTTTGTTTTTTTCAGGCAATTGCTTCCTTGTCCAATTAAAACATTATTGTATGCATTTTTCAGTAAAAGTGCAGATTTTTTTTGCAGACTTCCTGTAGGAAAGAAAGATAGGTGACTGCATTCTTTTTTTAAAAAAAAAAGTTTGACTGAATTGCAATTGACAGTGTAAATATCAATACATAGGCATGTTCCAGCCTGTGTATGGATTTGGTGAATGCAGATTCAATGGGTTTGCACTGAAATGTTGAACAAATTTCTCATCTAGCTGCCTTATAGATATTTGGTACAATAAAACACTGATTTGTTTGTTTCTTTTCTTGCTCTGGACAGATTAGTAAATCTAGTCCATGCTATTAGTGTTATTTCCCGAAACATAAGTCATGGATTCATTTGATTCTGAGTGAATATTCTCTTGCTCTGCCTAGTCTTACCTCACTGAAACCACAAAACAAAGTGTCCGGCCATGAGTTCAGGAAGCGTGACTAGGATTGCAGTCTTAGTGATATTACAGCAAACATGTACTTCTCATGGGGACTAAAATTTACAGAAGCAAGTTGAATGATGATGACAACTGGAGGGTGAATCCTGACATGATCAGACACAGACACATCATTCTGATGAAACAAGAACAATTGTCAGAGAGAATCAGCAAAGCAAGCTCCAGTTTGAGATTTCAGAAAGTGATGGCTGTGCACTGACAAAGAATATTAATGTGGATGCAAGCGAAGTGTTTGTAGTCGACACCATTTAATTTTGAGTGAAGGACTAGTGAGACACACGCTAATGGTAATGGAAAAGTTCATTGATAAAATTCAATCTAATGAATTAGGAGCATTTTTTAACTGTAATGAACACATTAACTCTTTGTCATACCTAGGCCACTGCTCACATCTTTGACCTTCATGGTTCTCACAGAGATTCACAGCCATATTCATGCATGATGACAGTCCAAACATTATCAGGTTGAGAGGGTGCAGAAACAGCACCAGATGGCTGACATTAGTAATCTCTAATATGATGTGGTTGGTTCATACATGATGGAGTTCCTTTTGCAATTGCCCAACTGTAGACACTTGTTATGCATGCATATCAACTGAATGAAAGCCTTTAAGATGTTTGAGGGATTACTATTGGTGCTCCCATTATAATCATTATCAGCTCATGACCTGTTTCTTCTTAACATGTAGTTAAGAAAAGTTAAGAATCTTCTTGGTAGGGATGGGAAGAATCCAGAATTTTCTGAATCCGAATCTGTAACCGAATCCCTGGAAGGTTCTGGGAAACCACAAATCTCGAATCTTTCAAATCCTTTTTTTTTTAAAGGGTTTAAAAAGCAACTTTTTTAAAAAAAATTTTTTTAAAAAAAACTTTTTTAAAACAATTTTTTTAAAAAAACAAACAAACTATTTTTTGGTTGGTGGATTTGAAAGATTCGGTTCTCCTGTTGTGTGATCAGAGGTGACTAGTGCAGCACAGAACACACAGACATAGCAATGTATGGATGAACAAAGTCACAACTTTTTTGGTTACAGAGCATACAGGGTTGGTGTATGCATGGGTAGGGACCTGGGCATCGACCAACCCACCTGTTGGTCGATGAACCCATTCGTCTAGCCCAGGGATGGAGAAGACCTCTCTGGACATGGTCCTCCTGCCACCAGGGTGTGCATGCTACTTCCCCACCCAAGCTGGGCAGTTTGACATGCAGTGCATCCCTGACCCTGAGTTGGGAAACTGCCTGTTCCCTTCCATGTGACAGAGGCAGCAACTATCCTGGATCTCCTGGCCATGCAATCACCTAGTAAAGTTGTGACAGTAACAAGCAGCAACAATGAACTGGAACAAAATACAACCATAAACAGGGTGAAAGGGGCGGGGTGCCTGCTGAAGAGAGACTGGCTGGCCACCGCACCACTTCTAGGTAAATACCCCTGGAGAGGGCCTGAGTGACGTCCATGTGCCTTCACTCATGCCCCCTCCGGCAGCCAATGAGCTCAAGGCAAAAGTGGTTTATCCATTCGGCAGTGTAACCACTCCAGGTTTCTTGTTGGAACTTGATACTAACTATCCAAAGTGCAGAAGATATTTTATGGATAGGCTTCCCCGGACTGGATAGTCCCTTGAATTTACTTAATTGCTAACTTATTATCCTGCCTTTTTCTCAAGGGCTCACACATCATGACTTAATACAACATGCAGCTGAAAAATAATTGCAATAAAAATATTTTAAAAAATATTTATTAAATAATAAAAAGCACTATCCTATTAAAAACAGGACTAATATTAAACAACACCAATATTAAACAATTTTGAAGCTAAGGATAGAACTATGAGTCTTTCTTCCCTACACTGTTACAGTGCTATTATTCCACTTTCAACATCCAGTGGAATTCTGGGGTTTGTAGTTTACGGAGGCCAAAGAGCTCTCTGGTTGAGAATTCTAAAGGCCCCTCCCTAAACTGCAAACCCCAGGATACCATAGGATTTTGAAGATGGAAAGTAACATTATAACAGTATAGTGTGGAAAGGCCCTAAGTCTCCCTCCATTAAAATATCTTTCTACAGCAACCATTTAATAGCCAGAAGCCTATCCAAATAAAAAAGGTGTTAAAACCTGGAGTGGATTCATCATCCCATTAACCTGGAAGCCGCCAACTATCACTGGACTTACCACAAAAGGCAAAGGATGGCAATATCATTTCCTGTAACATTTCTTTTTTTAATAATACATCTCCTAAGCCTTTTGAAGCAATGCAAGGCCTTCCTAGTTTTTTTTTTTTTTTTTCTGTAATGGTGATTCTGTTCCAACTACCTTGTAACTTCATCTTTTAAAATAACATTTTTCTGTGTTGGACTGCAAAATGTAATGTTATCATCATTACCATCACCACCACTACCACTACCACCATCACACATTCCTTTACAAAATTAAGTGATAGACATTCTTAGGCTAATGCATGGATTTGAACTTGATTGCCTGCCAAGTTTTACAACTCTCCCAAAATGTAACATTCATCTAGAATATTAGGAACAATATAGATACTTTACGACAATTGTCAATGAATTAATAAACTCAGTGGCAGACCATCACAAATATTAAAATAGAGATAATAGTCATTCTCAGATAAAAATGTGTCTCTGGATCCCAGTTAAATTACTGTTATAAATAGTATTTTGAACAGATTTTTTTCTCCTTTTCTCAAATAAGTTTTAGCCGCTATTTCTTAGATTTCATTTAGTATTTGCTACAGCTGATCTTTCCAAATCCAGTAATGATCAATGCAATGATCAATTTGTTGCTGTTATGTTCCTTCAAGCCAAGCTTATGGCAACCCTATCATACTATTTTCTTGGCAAGATTTGTTCAGAGGAGGTTTCCCATTGCCTTTCTATATGGGTGATGGAGGTCACTCACCCAAAGCCATCCCTAGTTTCCATGACAGAGTGGGGATTTTAAGCCTGGTCTCTCAGCATCCCAGTCAAACATTCAGACTGCACTATTCTGACTCTGACACCATGCTGCCTCTGTTGTATTTGCTACAATTGATGTTTACAAATCTAGCAATGATCAATATGCAGTACTATACAGTTAATGAAGGGGCACAGAAAATACCTGACACATGACGGATTTCATGGGAGAAATTTAATTTTCATCCTATCAATTTCCCACAGAATGTTTTTCATCTTTGCATCTGTCCTGAGATTTTTCTATAAGTATATTTTTCCTGCTGTAGGAAAATTAATAATGTTTTCCTTAGGTCCAGCATAGAATATAAAACAAAACTGACAGCTGTAATGTTAGTTGGTAGAAATACCCTGCATGATTTGTCTGAGCAGCTTGAAATCCCTTTATAACCCCAATAATCAAAACCTGTACAGATACCACTTGTTGGCGTACTGATTACTAAGAGACCTTAAAAAATATGTTTCACTAATACTTACAAAACATTTGTTTCAAAAAAGAAAAAGAAAAAAGAAAAAGAAAAAAAGAGAGAAATTAGTATAATTTCTGGACCATTTACTATAAAATGATGTTTAAGTCACAACAATAGAACAGCAAAAGATGCAAAATAAGATGCAAACTAGAAAGATGCAAAATAGAAAGTATAAGCCCAGAATTAAGAACTGGGGGAAGTCTCAGCAAACAGGTATATTTACAGAAGGCATTCAAACATGTACCGTACTCTGCCTCTCATACAACAATGGGGAAGCCATTCCTGACTGCAGGTGGTCTGACAGAAAGTTTTGCTCCTCAATTCATTGTCAGACAGTGATCAATCAACCATGGTACCATAAGCAAGACCTTGCAAGATGACATTAGTGCCTTCATTCTCTGTGAAAGAGAAGGCTTTTTTTAGGTGCCTAGGTCCAAATTTTGATATGTGACTAAAAACATCATGAGGAATGCTCAATTAATAGGGGATATAAATTCTCATATATTTCAACATTGAATACAAGGATGAAAAATTATGGTGGTGTTCTCCCTACAGTGTTTTCTCCCACTTTGTTTTCTGCAAAGGAACACCATTTTCTCAAATCTTCTCAAAACAGGAGTTTTGTGCAAAAAGCACATTTTGTTTTCCTCTACAAACTAATTCCACCACAGCATTTCAGAACACTAGGAATGTAATTGTATGCTGATTTTCTTCTCAAAGGAAGCAAAAAGTAATCTGGTCTGTGAAAAAGTCATTAAAATTTTCAGGTTTTGAAGATTACGCACAGTCTGGAACTTATTTTACACAAAATATGCACCTGGTATTATTTCTGCAGAAAAGAACATTTTCTGCACAGAAAACAATATGTCTGCAGTAAATATTATTTTGTCTGTATAAAATGTTGCTTTCCTGAACAGAAAATGCTGCCTCTGCAGAAAGCAATTGTTTGAATTTTGCTCAGAATAAGTCTCCAATTACAGCATTTTTGTGCAAAACATTAGCAGCACAAAAATTGCTGCTTCCTACACAGAAACTTCTGTTATATAAGCGAAATATGCTTAGTCACAAACTATGGATATTTTTGTCAGTTCAGGATTTTTTTTTAATACCTGGGTGTCCTGGGTCCCCCCTCCTATAAATCCAAGTTGCCACACAAGTGATGATGGAGGGGAGAGGAATCATGGATGTCAGCTAGACCGCCACATGTAAATTCTGGCTTTTAAATGTATAAATGATTTTTGAAGTTTATATGACAAGGAAAGTAGCCTAGAGTTAAAAGCAAAATTTTACAAAATGCCAATCAAAGAGGAGGGATTGGGATTATCAGATCTAAAGTTGTATTTATTTATTACATGCTGTTTGGTTTGGTTGAAGAACTGGATTATGTTAACAAATAAGAAATTTTTGGATTTAGAAGAGTATGAACTGCAGTTTGGATGGCATGGTTTATGAGTGGTATGATAAAGTGAATGCAGATTTTAATAATCATTGTGTGAAACATGCTACATTAAGAGTGCAGAATAAATATCAACTAAAATTGTGTCCCAAGACACCCTTATGGGTGGCATAGTAAGAAGCCTTTGATAGGGAGGAGATGACAGCAAAGGAGAAATGGGCAATTTACTGAGATCTTCTGGAATTTGAGCAAGTATGCTATAGAATCAAATCAATTGAAGAATTAATATCAGAAGGTTGCAGTTCTCAATGGCTCTTTTACAGACAGATAGTAGAAAGATTCAAAATGGATAAAAACTTGTACGATTTTGAGTTGACCATACCAGAGTTTGAGAAATATTTTGGACTCAGATGATGAACATTTGATTGGTAAGATGTATATTTTTTTTATTAAAATTATAGTTGGTTAAAGATTGTGTAATAAAGTGGGCAAAAATGGTGGTTATCATTATACAGCTGGAACAATGGGAGAAAATATGGTTGGATGGAATTAAATTTATATTATGTTATGAGTTTAAAGAGAATTTTTACTAGATGATGTAATGTTGGTATTTGACACCAGAAAAAAGAATGCATGAAATGTAGAGGTTTCTAATAAAAATGCCAGCAACAAGTGGAATCTTTTAATCATACATGGTGGACTTGTGAAAAGGTCCCACATTCTGGAATCAAATACATTCTATGATATAAAATTCTGAAAGTTAATGTTCAATTGAAACTGGAATTGTGCTTGTTGAGATTAGTGGCAGATAACCGGAAAAGAAGTACAGCAAGATATTACAATATATGACCTCCACAGCACAACTATTACATACCCAGAAAGGGAAGAACACAGAGACTCCAATGAATGGGGACTGGCTCACAAAGGTGTTGGACTTAGCTGAAATTGATAAACTGATTATATTGACCAGAGAAAAATCAGAAGTGGTTTTTTTGAAAGACTAGGAACCTTTAATAGGCTTTTTGCAAGAAAAAAGAGTACGATATATGGACTGTGGGTTTTGGCAATTAGTGTATTTGGGAAAGTAGCAATTGAAGCATTTGAATGGTATTTGCAATTAGAGAACTTACTTTATAGAGTTGTATATAATCTGTGTTAGTGAAGGTGAAAATGAATGTATATTTTTCTTTCCCTAGAATTCTTATTGTCATTAGTTATCTTCTAGTATTTAGTATTTTCTCTATTTTTTATTTTCTTTGTTTTTGTATGTATTTGCTATTGTAATTTGCTTTTTTTTCCTTTTGTTTGCATGTATTTTGAAAACTTTTATTATTTTTTTCAAAAAAACAACCTATTGGTGCTGCTAATATCAGGAGGAAAAACACAGAAGGGTGCTTTTAAAACTAGTGGAGTTGCCACTCCACAATAGTGGAGTCACTGAATGAACCCATTGCAGGACCAATCCGTTCATTAGAAATGGTGAGAAAGTATTGCAGTCAGAAAATCTTCCACTTTTTGGAACCTATCATAGTATTCTGATGGGGGAAGCAACTCAAAACAGTGCAGTTAGCTCCCTGTAGGAATGTTTATAAAGATGTCAGAATGTGTATAAAGCTCATTTCACTTTTGCCTGTGGAGGAGCCACAAATTTGCTTTGGATTTTGCTCAACACAGATGTCCAGAGTTGCTAAACCGCCCATTTCTTTTAAAAGGTCTCACATAAGAGGGCAGGTAACTGCTGAGGGAATGGGGGCCAACAGGTCTACTTCAGGAAAGGTTCAGGATTTTGTCATAGGTAAGAAAAAGATTTACACACAGAGATGCCCAATTTGGGCTATTATGTTCTTCAAAGTTTGCTTCTGCTCCTGAGGCATTAATAACTCTAAGTTAATGGTATAGTTTAATTAGTTCAAGAAAAAACCTAGTTCTTTTCTGCAGCTAAGGCAAAAGCAGAAAATATTCCAAGCTTCACTTCAGTGAGGTAGAACACAGTTATTCAAAGCATCAGAGTTGCTAAAAAACATAGATTCACTGATTATCAGGGCAAGGTTTATTTTTTAAAAAAACAAACAAAAAACTTGTGAATTTCTACTAAAACTGAGGGCTACAGGAAACAAGCCTTTAAACTGGCACAAATTACTGAAGCAGAAGCTGTACAAGATGAGTGGGTTTATGATGTTTTCCTTCTGCATCTTACTGCTCTGCTTCACTCACATTTTTCTGACTCTATTAAAACCATGACTTATATTTTGTAGTAGCCAGTGTTAATTTAAAAGCCCAGTTAAACTGCTTCTCTCTGTGTGTTTTTAGAAACAGTCAATTAATGAGTGAGTACTAAACTGTTTCATAGCATATCTTTTCTTGCTTTGAATGGCCCTTTCCACACGCGGGCAGCGGAACAGGGCAAGCCACGCCAAAACGGGGCTTACCTTGTTTCGTCGCCGTGCAGAGCATCACGTTTTGCTGCTCCACACATTTGCAGCATCCGGCGGCGTCCGCAGCACTCGGCAGCGCCCAAAATGGCGGATTTTGACTGGCGGAGCCTCTCCACCAATCGAAAAAGCTCTCCAGCCGGAAATCCCGCCCCCCGCCCGATTTGCAGGGACGCCCTTTTGCGCGTCTGCAAATCCACACGGGTGCTGCGACGGGGCTGGATGGGACTGTGCGCCCCGGGCTTTTTGAAAACCACTTGAAAAGTGGTTTTCAAAAAGTGCGTGGCGCCACACTTCCAGTCGCCCTGGTGTGGATTGGGGTGTGGAACTACACAAAAGTAGTCCGCCCCAATCCACGCTATGGTGTAGATGACATCCGTTAGAGGTCACTCTACACCATTTTTTTACCCCGTGTGAAAAGGGTCAATGAGGGGTGTTGAGGGATATAATATTATAATGCTTCAGCTGTATGTAACAACATTACTGCTGGACAATTTTATTTGCAACTTAGTTTATATTTCCTTTTGTTCTCTGGGGCTCTTGGAATCCAAGGATCCAAAAGACTTCTTACTTCTTCATGAACTTGTCTGTGTTTTAAGACAATCTTGAGAGACCTGTTTTTATGTTCACCCATCTTCTATAGTGTGGCAGATGGTGATCAAGCCTCTGGTTGTGGATTAGTCACCTAAGGCCTTTCGCATGATGCCTACTTAATGTCCTTTTTTTGTCACTAGGTGATGACTTTTTTTTTCTTTGCCAAATAATCCAAAGTAGCCTGGGAAGGAAGAAACTGGAAGATCCCACACCATACTCTTAAGTATATATATTGTTCACTGCAAGGATTAATTAATAATTTCTAAACCACCCTGGGAGCCCTTTTGTCTGTAGGACAATATATAGATGCTATAGGTAGGTAGACAGACAGATGATAGATAGGTACAGGGCAGGGTACAAGTAAAATCAGTTTAAGACATTGAAGGCAATTTAAAATTATACAGTCTAAAACATAAGAATTGAATATGTTAAAAAGGTCAAAATAATTTATAAAATATATTAATGTTTATAATTTTTTTATTTTTTTTATTTTTTTGCCAGCATTGGATTCAATCAGTCCTCAAAAAAGTTGTCCCACAACTGGGGTGCCACCACTGAGAGAGCCTTCTCTTATGTCCTTTCAACATGTATTGCTTGCACTGGATCTATTGTATCCAAAGCTAATGGTACCCTATCCATATTCTGTTCTGCTATGCTCCTATTTCAGGCACTTCCCCCATTGGACCTTCCACTGGCTGCCATCAGTTGAACTCTTCCTTTTTGTGGCTTACCCCTGGCATTACTTCTCGTAAGAACAAATGGGTAAATAGAAGCCCCTCAACTGGTGGGGGAGTTTGTCAAAATGCGGAGATCTTGGCCAAGCCAGGGCTATGACATCTGGTCTGCTTTGAAATCTCCCTTCCTAGAGAAGCAGCACCCTTCTGTATTTTTGCCACCCACTGGATCTCTCTCCACATTTATCTCTTTCTACTGCTTTCTCTAAATCCACACCCTAGTAGATATAGGCCAAAGCATGCTTTGGTTAATCTCAATGAAGGCGTCACTGGTGGTAGCATGTATAATCATTCCAGATCAAAGAGGCACTTTATAGAGATTGCTTTTTACAAAAATATAACAAAATCTTTATTGAATAAACTGACAAGGGAAGAGGTAGATGGCAAATTAAAGATTGGCAAACAGCAAAACACTTGTATCTCTAACCCAGCAAACACTTCCCCAGCTTTTTCACTGTCTTTCACACTCCCCCTCTCTCATCAAAATCTCAGATGTATCTCTCTCTCTCTCTCTGTTTCAGTTATTTTTCAGTTAGGCTCCCTCCCTCCACTGAGCCCCTTCCTCTGGCTACCCTGGGTTCCATAGCCAACAACCAATCAATTTAAATCCTTTTGGTTGCTAGGGTGGCTCTGCTGCCATCCCCCCCCCAGGTTTGCCGTAGGGTAGAGTTGAGATAATAGGCTTTGCCAGCCACTTTTTGGGGAAGTGTTACAATACAGCTCTTGTCTCAATATCATTGTCAAAATGCATTTGTAAATATACATTTTGAAAGAAAATAAATTTAAAATACATATATAAATACATTTTGCTGTGGATCACCTTCAAGTCATTTCTAAGGGGACTCTTAGCAGAATTTTTCAGAGGGGGGCTGTCAGGAACAGATTCACTCTTACACGGATCAACAAACTTAATAGAAGATTTATTGTAACATAGTAAGGGATGCTGTCTTCAGACGTTAAAGCTCGAGAATGGAACGTTTTCCCCCACCTTACACTTTAACAGACAGTTTCTCCTAAGATAGTTGTAAAAGAACGAACGTCATCATGCCAAATGGTTCCTTTGAAATTCCAGCCAGAAGGAATGGTTGGCGCCTGGGAATAGCTAACAGCCTACTATCACTATTTCCTCAGTCTACTGCTATCCTAAAACAATAAAACATGGAGGACTCCCGACATCCTGCCCCACTTTTTTAAAAAAAAATATACATAAAGATACACAAAATATAGAAAATATCACGGAACAGTAGAAAGACAAGAAAACTAAATAGTAATATGAATGCAGTAGCAAGTCAGTCGGGGCGTTGAGGAACATCAGCCGGCGAAGAAGTCAGCGAAGGTGCCCTCTTCAGCAAACTGGAATGAAAAACAGGATGAATAGCCTTGAGGGAAGAAGGGAGATCTAGTTCAAAAGAGACATCATTAATAGCCCTTTTCACAGGAAAAGGTCCGAGAAAACGAGGGGAAAGTTTTTTAGACGGAGAAGGAGAGGAAATGTTCTTAGAAGAAAGGAAAACCAAATCCCCGGGCTGGTAAAGGGGATTAGGCTGCCGTTTACGGTCAGCGAAACGTTTGTGGGAAGCTTTAGCGGATGCTATAGCATCTGAGACGGATTGCCAAATGCCAGAAAATTTAGAGACCCAAGCAGAAACAGAAGGAGGAGCGGAGGAAGAGAGGGAGGGGGGGGAAAGGAGAAGGAAGGAAGCCGTAAACTATTTCAAAGGGGGGTTTCCCAGTAGAGGTATGAACCGCAGAATTGATGGCAAACTCAGCGAACGGAAGGAGCGGAGCCCAATCATTCTGGTTCTCAGAAACAAAACACCTAAGAAATTGTTCAAGAGATTTGTTAACACGCTCAGATTGGCCATCTGTTTGAGGGTGATAAGCACTGCTGAGTTTCTGAGTGACTCCCAGGGTTTTCAGTAGACAAGTCCAAAACTTGGAAGTGAAAATTGGATCCCTGTCCGAAATGATCACCGAAGGTAGTCCGTGAAGTTTCCATACATGATTAACGAACAGGTCAGCCAGCTGGTCAGCACGGGGTAGTTTCTTTAGAGGCACAAAATGACATTGCTTGGAAAAGTGATCAGTAACAACCCAAATAACATGAAAGCCGTGTGAAGAGGGAAGAGACACGATAAAATCCCATGCGATGACCGACCAGGGGCTAGCAGGCGCAGGCAGAGGTTGCAGGAGCCCTTGAGGTTTAGATGTGGGCGACTTAGAAACGTTGCAAGTGGCACACTGCTTAATGTAAGTTTGCACGGAGGGGTTTAATCCAGGCCACCAAAAAAGGCGGCGAATCGCATGCAATGTCTTCAAAAACCCAAAATGTCCAGCGGGTTTGGAATCATGATAACGATGAAGTACCTGCTCGCGGGCAGCAGGGGGAACGTAGACCTTGGTGCCATAAAAGGGGAGATTGTCAACCCATTCTATTTTATCCTTGTTTGCCGGTAGCCAGGAGTCTGCATGCGCTGCATGAATGATAGCATCGCGGAGAGCGGAGTCACAAAGAGAGGAGGCAGAAAGCCTTGTCTTTGCTAATGCACGAGTAGTCACTTGAGAAGCCAGAGAGGAGGCAGGAAACAAGGTATTGGAGTGGGAGGACGTAGCAGGGGATTCCGCAAAACAGGGAAGTCGAGAGAGAGGGTCCGCCAGTTGGTTAGTTCGGCCAGGTTTGAAAACAATTTTAAATCGGAATCTCTGGAAAAATTCAGCCCATCTCGCCTGCTTAGGGGAGAGTTTCTTAGCAGACTGTAAGGCTTGCAAATTCCTATGATCAGTCCAAACTTCAAAGGGGAGTCGAGCCCCTTCAAGCAAATGACGCCAAGAGGACAGCGCAAAATGGATAGCCTTGGCTTCTTTCTCCCAAATAGGCCAATTAGCTTGTTGAGGGGAAAATTTCTTTGAAATGAAAGCACAAGGCCTGAGTGCTCCTGTGGTGTCATGTTGTAAAAGAACGGCTGCCATGGCAAAGTCCGAAGCATCCGTTTGCACAATGAATTGCTTCGTACTGTCGGGAAAAAGGAGTAAGGGCTCAGACGTAAATTTAGATTTCAAATGGTCAAACGCCGATTGACACTCAGGCGACCAACAAAGTCTATGCGCCTTGCCCGCAGTGGATCCTTTAGGTTTCCGTAGAAGGTTGGTGAGTGGAAGCGTTATGGCAGCAAAATCCTCAATAAAGTTCCGGTAGAAGTTCGCAAAACCAAGAAATTGCTGCAGTTGCTTCACAGTTTTAGGGACGGGCCATTGCAAAATGGAGTTAATCTTCGAAGGGTCCATTTTAAGTGAACAATCTTGAATCCTATATCCCAAGTAATCAAAAGTTTGGGTGTCAAATTGGCATTTAGATAGATTAACCACGAGGTTGTTATCTATAAGCCTTCGTAACACTTCACGAACCAATGACACATGAGATTCCATGGAATCTGCGTAAATTAAAATGTCATCCAGATAAATCAGAACCCCCTGATACAACAAGTCATGGAAAATGGTGTTCAAAAACATTTGGAACACAGATGGCCCCGATTGTAAGCCAAAGGGAAGAACCGTCCATTTAAAGTTACCTAGAGGAGTTGCAAAGGTGGTGAGCCACTCAGAGTCCGGGTCCATTCTAATCCTATGAAAAGCCTCTTTAAGATCAAGTTTGGTGAAATATTTTCCTTGAACAAGATGGTCCAAAACAGTCCGTATCAGAGGTATGGGATAACAATTGGAGGAAATAACCTGGTTAATAGCAGAGTAGTTAACTATCAGTCTCGGATCCGCGCTGGGATCTTTTCTCTTTCGGAAGAAGACAGGACTCGCCGTGGGGGCTGTAGAGGGCTTGATAAAGCCGCGAGCCAAGTTTTTATTTAGGAACTTCTTGAGAGCAAGGAGTTCTTTTTGGCTCATGGGATAAATTTTCGGTTTAGGCAGGGTGGCCCCGTCAACTAATTCCAGTTTACAGTCAAAGTCCGTGTGGGGAGGCAATTTGTCAGCCTCCCTTTCGTGGAAAGCCTTTTGGAAGTCTCGGTAGTGTGAAGGAATTTGTTGCAATTCTTCATGGGGAATAGAAAAGTTTTCATCTGAAGAGGACATAGTGCCAGCAGTCCAGTTTATCTGGGGGTTATATTCACGAAGCCAATCGATTCCCAAGACCAATTTGAACTGCATCGCCTTGGGAACTAGAAATCGCATGCTGTAATTGTTTTTGTCCATTTGAAATGAGATGGGCTTAGTGATTTTACTAATTACTCCCCAGTCATTGAGGTCCCATCCATTTGCGTTAATTTGATGGGGCATTCCAAGGGCTCATAAAGAGTTTTCAATTGTTTGGCCAATTTGGGGTGTAACAAACTTCTGGAGCAGCCAGAGTCAATTAATGCCCTATGTACATGCAAAGTCCCATCGCTGCCACTAATCGCAACCGTGGCGTAGAAATGGGGAATTTTAGGAGTACTTACAGATGTTCCCGCCGCTTGCCAGTCATCGCAGTCAGGTTTAGAATCTCCATCTATGTCAGATGAGGACGAAGAGGTGGTTTCATCATCGGGATCGGAGTCTCCTGTCGCCGCTGCAGGGTCCTTAGAAGTGCGTCTAAGTGGTTGTTTGGCGGCCGCTGTCTGATGTGTGAATTCTATATCCTTTGGGTCTGCTCGTGCTCCCTTAGTCCCAGTCGGAGCTTGGTTTCCGCGGCAGGTGTTGGCGAGGTGGCCCGGTTTTCCACAGTTAAAGCACATGCCCAAACGGAGACGTTTGTTCCGTTCCTCAGCATTGAGGACGGTGGGACCGCGAGGTTGTCGTTTTGGCACGTCTTGTCTTTGTCGGTTCAGCTGAACAGTCTGGGTTATGCCTTCCATTTCAGTAGCTAGTCTGACCCAACCTAGCAGGGTCTGTGGGTTGGCCTGCATTAAGCACCCGTGTAGAATATCAGGATTTAGTCCATCTTTGTATAACTCAATTAGAATTTCATCACTCCACGGGACTTTGGTGGCCAGGTTTCTAAATTCACGGGAATACGTCCCCACATCGTTCCTGCCTTGTTTCATTCGTTTCAGTTGATATTTGGTGTTTTCCAATAAATGGGGGTCTTCAAAGCGTTCCCGCAGATGGTTCATGAAGAGCTGCAGATTTTCAGTTTCGGGGGCGCGGGAGTCATATAGGTTCGCTACCCAGTCTGCTGCCAGTCCTTTCATCCTCTGGCTTAGGTATCGAATTCGGGCCGCATCATCCCGAAATAGATGGCCGTGATCAATCATGAAATTGTTTGCCATAGTCAAAAAAAAGGAGAGTTTCTCCCCCTTCCCGTTGAAGGTCGCTTTCAGGTCTCCCACATTTCTGAGTAACAGTGGCGCTGGCGTGTGCCCTGTTGGTTGCTGGGGCGGACCAGGGGTGCCTGCCGCCGAGACAGCCGCTCGTGGTTCTCCTCCTGGTGATCTCCCTGTCTGCGAGGGACGGATGCGCATCTCGCGTAGCATGGTCTTGAGTTCAGTATCTCCTCATCTTTTCTTTCCAGTTCGGTTTCCATTTGCTTTATCTCCTCCAAAAGGGATAGGTCTTTTGCTGATGTATCCCATCTAGCAGCCCTTCTGCGTTGTCTCAACGACGTATGTGGCTTTTCTCCCCAGACCCAGGTTTGGCCGCTTGTGGGGGTTTCCATAGCCTCGGTCAGGCGCAATTTTGTCTTGGTATCCAGGGGCACTTCAGTTTCTGTAGCTCCATCAGATTCTGCAGATCCTTGCTCTTCTTCAGTAATCGACTGGTCCATCAATTGGTGCATTTTTTGAAAGGATTCTCGAGCTTTCTGTCAGGAACAGATTCACTCTTACACGGATCAACAAACTTAATAGAAGATTTATTGTAACATAGTAAGGGATGCTGTCTTCAGACGTTAAAGCTCGAGAATGGACGTTTTCCCCCCACCTTACACTTTAACAGACAGTTTCTCCTAAGATAGATTGTAAAAGAACGAACGTCATCATGCCAAATGGTTCCTTTGAAATTCCAGCCAGAAGGAATGGTTGGCGCCTGGGAATAGCTAACAGCCTACTATCACTATTTCCTCAGTCTACTGCTATCCTAAAACAATAAAACATGGAGGACTCCCGACAGGGGCTCTTACCCTCTTCTGAATGTAAATACATACATGAATGCAAATTTCTATGAGGATTTCAAAATCAATAAAACCACAGCTTAATGAGGAGAAGAATGGATTGATGAGTGAACATATGCATAAGTGACATGAACCACGAATAGACTGGTTCCTTGATCCTTAGTTATTTGTGCTTTTATTACTTTGAATTGTAACCTGTGTAGAAAATCTCCAGACAAAACAGTGGGAAATACAGCAAATATATCCACTCATTTTTTACTCAGCTTGTCAGGGTTAGTAGGATCTGGCTCCTCTGAGCATGTGCAGAGTTAAAACAGTGAAGCAAGGCTTCACCATGGCAGAGATTCCCAGTGAAGCAGAAAAAAATCCAGAGTCTCATTTAGTTAGGCTTAGAGGCAGATTTATTGCTGCACACTAAAATAAAGGCTTTGGCAAAACATTTCAGTAGCAATTAAGCAAGTAAAAATAACAGAAGATATACCAGCAGCATCTCCCCTTACAAGGCGTATACTGTCAGCAGCATGACAGGTCCAGCTAGGGAATCCTGACTGGCAACTAGACAAGGCAAACGTCAGCCTTTTTAAGCTCTCTGTCACCCTGAACAAGTGGGGTGACCCAATCTGGCAAGTGGCCTTCTCCAGTACACAAGTCATAGTCAAAACAATCTTGATAACCTTGCACTTGCTCATCTGGCCACATCACCTCTTGCTCTGCTGTCCACTTAGAGGAAACCATGTCTGCCTGGCATATAACCTTGACACAGCTACTGATTGACTTGCATGTTTCTCTATCCTGCACAATTGGCTTAATACTAGAGATGGATTTGTTTTTGTGGGCACATAATAACTATCAAGAAACAAGTTACAAGCTGTGTTTTGGTCAGCCCTCCAGCCTACCACATAACCTGGAAATGAAACTCAGGGATATTCAGGTCATCCTATACTTTATAGCAGCCACATAGAATCATAGAATCATAGAAATGTAGAGTTGGAAAAGACCACAGGGGCCATCCTGTCCAACCCCCTGCCATGCAGGAACACCCTCAAAGCACTCCTGACAGATGGCCATCTAGCCTCTGCTTAAAAACCTCCAAAGAAGGAGACTCCACTACACTCCGAGGAACAGATTCCACTGCCGGACAGCCCTGACTGTCAGGAAGTTCTTCCTGAGGTTCAGGTGGAATCTCCTTTCCTGCAGCTTGAATCTATTGCTCCTTGTCCTGGTCTCTGGAACAGCAGAAAACAAGCCCTCTCCTTCCTCTACATGGCATCCCCTCAAATATTTAAACATGGCTATCATGTCCCCTCTTAACCTTCTCTTCTTCAGACTAAACATACCCTGCTCTCTAAGTCTATCCTCATAGGACATGGCTTCCAGACCTCTCACCATTTTGGTCGCCCTCCTCTGGACTTGCTCCAGCTTGACCATGTCCTTCTTGAATTAGGGTGCCCAGAACTGGACACAGTATTCAAGATGAGGTCTAACCAAAGCAGAGTAGAATGGTACCAGTACCTCCCTTGATCTAGACGCCATACCCCTATTGATGCAGCTGAGAAATGCTTTGGCTTTCTTGGCTGCTGCATCACACTGCTGACTCACGTTCAGCTTGTGGTCTATTAAGACTCCTAGATCCCCTTCACACGTACTGCTATCCAGCCACGTGTCCCCCATTCTATATTTCTGTATTCCATTTTTTCTACCTAAGTGTAGGACCTTGCACTTCTCTCTGTTGAATTTCATTTTGTTAGCCTTGGCTCAGCTCTCCAATCTATCCAGGTCATTTTGAATTTTGATCCTGTCCTCTGGCGTATTAACAACCCCTCCCAATTTGGTGTAATCTGCAAATTTGATGAGCATGCCCTCTATTCCTTCATCCAAGTCATTGATAAAAATATTGAACAGTACTGGGCCCAGAACAGAACCCTGTGGCACCCCACTAGGATGAAAAGCAGGATGAAAAGCAGCCATTCATGATCACCCTTTGGGTTTGGTCGGTCAACCAATTACAAATCCAACTAACAGTAGCCCTGTCCTGCCCACATTTTACTAACTTCTTTGCAAGAATGTCATGGGGAACTTTGTCAAAGGCCTTACTGAAATTGAGATATGCTACATCCACAGCATTCCTTTCATCTATCACGCTAGTAGGTCTATCATAAAAAGAGATAAGATTAGTCTGGCATGACTTATTTTTGAGAAATCCATGTTGACTTCTTGTGATCACCACATTGCTTTCTAAGTGATTAGAAACTGACTGCTTAATTATGTTCTCCAGGATCTTTCTGGGTACTGATATCATGCTGACTGGGTGATAATTATTTGGGTCTTCTTTTTTTCCCCTTCTTGAAGATGGGGACAACATTTGCCCTCTTCCAGTCCGCTGGAACTTCTCCTGTCCTCCAAGATTTCTCAAAGATTATAGCAAGCGGTTCCAAAATGACCTCTGCCAGCTCTTTTAATATCCTAGGATGCAATTCATCTGGCCCTGGAGACTTGAATTCATCCAGTGTGGCCAGGTATTTCTGTACCACCTCTCTACCTATTATGTGCCTCATTTCCCCTGCTTCCTCCCATGCTCCCCAACCACCAGGTTGAGTGCTTGTATCCTTCTGGGGAAAAACTGAGGCAAAGAAGGTGTTAAGTAGTTCTGCCTTTTCTCTTCCCCCTGTTAATAATTCACCATCTTCTCTGCGCAGTGACCCTATCATCTCCTTCTTTTTCCTTTTGCTGCGGACATATTTTAAAAAGCCTTTTTTATTGTTTTTAATGTCTCTGGCCAGCCTAAGTTCGTTCTGTGCTTTAGCCTTTCTGACCTCCTCCCTACATTTCCTGGCTACTTGCTTAAATTCTTCTTTGGTGGTTTCTGCCTTCTTCCATTTCCTGTACATGTTTCTCTTAACACTTAGCTCAGCTGAGAGTTCTTTAATCAACCATTCTGGTTTCTTCAGATGCCTTCCATTTTTCCTCCTTATTGGCACAGTTTTAGACTGTGCCTTCAGTATCTCCCTTTTAAGGAACTCCCATGCCTCCTGAACTCCTTTCCCTTTCACTATTCTTGACCACAGAATTCCAGCCAGCAGCTACTTACGTTTGCAGAAGTCCGTTTTTTTAAAATCTAACATGAGTGTCTGGCTACACTTATCTTCTCCTTCCCACTGAATGCCAAATTCCAGTAGGGCATGGTCACTCCCCCCTAAAGATCCCACCACTTCTACCTCATTAACAAAGTCATCCCTGTTGGTCAGGGTCAGATCTAGAATATTTGATCCCCTTGTCACCTCTTCAACTTTCTGGACCATGAAATTGTCTGCAAGACACACAAGAAACTTGCTGGACCTGGCTGTCTTGGCAGAATTTGACTGCCAACATATATCCAAGTAATTGAAATCTCCTATTATTACTGTCTCTCTCCTTTTTGATTGTGCAGTCATTTGGTTGAGGAAGGTGTCATCAAGGTCCTCAGTCTGGGTTGGAGGTCTGTAGTAAACCCCCACCAGAATATCCCTATTGTTTCGCGCTCCCTTAATTCTTACCCAGATGCTCTTGACCTGGCTTTCTGGGTTTAAGTCCTGGATCTCTTCACAGGTGAAAACATCCTTGACATACAAGGCTCCTCCTCCTTTCTTGTTTGGTCTATTTTTACAAAGTAGGCTATACCCCTCTATTCCTACATTCCAATCATGAGACTCATCCCACCAGGTCTCAGTGATGCCTATCAAATTGTATTTATTTTGTTGTACTAGGAGTTCAAGTTCATCTTGCTTGTTTCCCATACTTCGTGCATTAGTGTAGAGACACTTAAGTCCCCAGGCCCTTCCTGCAAGTCCTGTACTATTGTTTCTACTCCTCCCTCCATTGGCCGCTTGTACTACTTGTCCAATATCATTTGGGCCTTTTCCCCTGAACTTGCCGAGTCCTTGCCCTGAATACTATTGTCTCCCTCCCCAGTCGAACTTAGTTTAAAGACCTCTTAATCCTCCTTGCGAGACTCTTTGCAAAAACATTCTTGCCAAGTTTCGTGAGGTGCAGCCCATCCCTTGCCAGAAGTCCACATTCATGGAAATTCAGGCAGTGTTCCAAAACCCCAAACTGTTGCCAGTGGCACCATGTGTGGAGCAAGTTGTTCACCTCTGCTATTGCCCTTTCCCTACGTGTGCCATATCCTTGAACAGGGAGGAGAGACAAAATGACCACCTGCACACCAAGGTCCTTAAGCTTCATCCCCATAAGCTCGTAGTCCTTTGCGATGTGGTAAAAGCTGCTCCTCACAGTGTCATTGGTTCCCACATGAACCAAAATGAGGGGTCATGGTCAGTGACCAGCCTGCTTAGCCTCTCTGTTATGTGGTCGATCTTGGCCCCAGGAAGACAGCAGACCTCTTGATTGAGCTTGTCTAGTTTGCAAATTGCCGATTTGGTTCCTCTGAGCAAGGAGTCCCCAACAACCAGAACTCGCTTAGTCTGAGGCTTGTCCAGGGTTCCTCGATGAGCATGTTCTTCTAGGACTGCCTGGGCATTCTGTTTAGGCTGTAAGTGTTGATCTAGTTCCTGTTGCCGAAGTTGGATTCCTTCTCGTTGACATTCTGTTTCCTTGTCCTGGTGCTCCTCATCATTCATAAGGCCAAGAACTTTGAAGTGATTGTGTAGGTTGAGAGTCTCTGTTACCTTCCTGGACCTTCTGCTCCTCTGTATGACATTCCTCTAAGGCTCCGTTTCCTAACACAGCGTGCTGACTTCCTGATCTGGCAGCTCCTCCGTGCTTTCGGGCTTCCAGAAGGTCTTCTCTGCCCTATCCAAAAACTCCTCACCTTTCCTAATAAGATGAAGATTAGAAACTTGTGCCTTTAGCTGGTGAAACTTCTCCTGCAAGAAAGTCACCAGCTTACACTTGGTGCAGATGTACCTGACAACATCTTGTGGCAAGAAAAGGAACATCCCACAAGTACTACAGGTGACTACAGCAGCTCCCTTACCTTCCATCCTTGATACTACAGAGAGTAGTACAGGGAGTAGTTCTAGAAAGGATAACTGGGCTTAAATTCAGCTGTATAAGCTACATCTGCTCTACTAATTGCCAATGGTTGAACTTGAAGGATTGAAGTAGAGGACTTCAACTGTACGTGCCGAAGGCACACGCTGTTAGGAGCTCCTAATAAGACTCCTGCCCCTTAGCTGGCTCCTCCCCCTCATTAGTCAGACCATTTGCTCACAGAGTGCACATGGCCAGCACAAGGAGACTAAACAAAACAAGCAAACAAACGGACAAACAAACACAGCCCCACAAACCTGGTCGAGGATGTCTTCACAGAACCAGCTCCCCCTCTGCTCTCTCCTCTGGGAATATTTAATAGTAATTTGAAAAAGAAATTTCTCATAACAGATGCATGATGCGAGAAGAAAATCTTAGAACCAGCTTCTCAGATAAAATAATCTGTAAGAAATGCCTTGTTCTATGAGAAAGGATGAGACATTTGGAGATGAGTTTCTTTAAAAATTCTACACTAGAATACAATATCTCTCATCAAATTGGACCATAGCACTACTGTCTGAAACTGAAGGCTATTATTAATAAAATTTCCCCAAGTCAGGCAGTAGTACTATATAAACACACATGCACACCTTAATTCAACATTCTATCAGTGTTTAGATCGATTTACAAATATAGGAATAAAACATAAGTGGTGGTCAGAGCTTTAGACTACATCTCTTAGATTTGTACTTCTTCATGTCCTAGGAGGAATGAAGACAGTTCCTGATAGTTTGACAGTACAACTTATGGTTAGCCATTGGTGCTATTAAATAATGTCTGTCTAGACAAACCACATTGGCAGCAATGGAAAAGTCTGTGTATGTGTGACTATAATACCAAGGTGCTTATTTACAACTCTCATCATATACTAGAAGTAGAGCAAAGGAAGAACATTTGCAGTAATAAATTGGAAGGAAGCAACAGAAACAATTTATGCTAGAGAGGTCAGTTTCCATGTTTACAAGAGCATTGATAGAGGGTGTTGCTAACCCCACCTTTCTATTTTGTAATGTTTAAAAGCCATTAACATAGCTATAAAATTCTGGAGGCTGCTTCCACCCCAATATCCCTGGGTAGCCAGTACCAAACATATTGTCATTCATAGAGCAAGACGGTCCCATTCCTTTGTCTGTCATACTACAACTTATTTGATTCTGGAGCTTTGTTTTTGTTTGCTAGTAATTATTCAACACAACTTCTGTTGAGCTAGTGTCAGCTCAGTGGGCCCTCAGCCATCTTACTGAGTTAGGATTGTATTCCAAACTATCTTGTGAGAGTCACAAGCCCTTTAAGATAGGATGTAAATACTTAATAAACACATGAACACTGGCAAACATAGAATTGTAAATCATATAGTTAGAAGGGGCCCCATGGACCATCAAATTCAACCCACTGCTCAATGCAGGTTCTCCAGCTAAAGAATCCTCCAAATGTGGAAATATTAAAGTATTCTGGTCCTAGCTCTCTGCCAAAGGTGTGCCATAGTGTTGAAGAAGGTTTGGGCCTGGTACAACATTACTTCTCCTTCATTCCACTCCTTTTGGGCCCCCTCTTTCCTTCATTTGTTGGATCAGCTGATTGGGCAGTTAACAGATCCCTCTTTGTTGATACAGTGAAAACTAAACTCAAAGATGTTCCAGCTATGGAACATTAAAATGGACAAAAACACCTTGTGCCAGCTGATGTACTGGCCTTCTGCTGCATAACTGCCTTTTTCAAGCTGTGATTTCTTAGACTTAACCAGGATAGATAGAATTGTCTGGAGGCAGTTGAACTTCTAAATATACTTAACCACTTACAAACTTGAAATAGTGTACACAGTATTTTCATTTGTCTTTACTCTTTTTGTCCTTGGATATCTATAAGTCTTCTTTCCAGGTCAGTATTTCATTTTCTCCCCTATAACTTGGGCGATTTCCACACTAGACAGTTATAGCACTGTTATTCTACTTTCAACATCCTATGGAATCCTGAGGTTTGCAATTTAGGGAGGGGCCTTTAAGGGTCTAGTGCAGAAAGGGACTTGGTGTTTGCTATGTATATGGAGATATGTGGAAACATCTTCATTGAAAAAATTGCTTGCCTTTTTTGTCAACCTTTCAACTCTTCAGAATTTTATCCAAACAAGAACATCTCATCTGCTGACTTTAAAAATTGTTTTTAGTGAACCTCAATATCAAAAGCATATACGGGATTCCAAAAAAAAAAAAAAAAAGATGGCGTAGTGGATGGTTGTCACTTTGCACACCTGCAAAGAGGACCATCAGTGAGTGAGATCGGGAGCCCATTTCTGAGATGATGAAATGGGACAAGTAATCCCCTTGGTAAAGGGGATTCAGAGGGGCTCACTACAATACCAATTCCATCACTCAGTACCCAAGAAAAATAGGAAGATCCTCAGAATGGAGCTTGGGCACAGATGACGCTGATGGGTTTGAGGAGCCGCCGTATCTCACTCAGCTACCAGGAAGCAGGATTAGCTTCACTGTTGTTATGAAGAAACAAATAGAGGGAACAGTTAACAAGTAGATCTGAAATTTACCGAACCTCAAGAAGATAGAAGCAGTTTACCTTCTCGATAAGATCACTCTGGACTAATAAGATTTAAAGGGGGAAAAATAACTTGGACTCTTTCAGAGTTGGACGGGTAGTAATTTGCATGTGACATTTTAAAATGGCATACTAAATTAAGAACTAACATGACTCAATCCAGACCTCTTTTTTGAAGAATCAGATGTGTTTGTCATAGAGGACATATAATTTCCTTAGAACCTTTCTCTTGCCCCAATTTCAAAGATGCTGTTATTACTCTTTTCTTGGAAAACTTTCTACTCACTATCGCTGAAACCTGGGACACAACATACATTGGATTACAAAAGTAAAGTAAAATAAAATAAAATCTGGCAGACCTAATCACTGAAATTCCCAAAACAGAGGGGGAAGTTTAGAAAAGCACGAGGGCAAAATAAATACAGATTTGATGCCGGTCAAAAGAAGCTAGAAACAAGAACACTAGGAGAAAGGTGTGCTGGTACAGACGAGCAATAGCACCGACCGAGATGAAACAAAGACTGAACTGATTTATGATCTTGGAGAAAGAGAGACAAAGACTTTAAATATAAAACTTGAAGAAGATTAAGTGATAGTGGTAAAGCGGAGAGATTGTGGTTTTTAAGTATAGCTGAAGAAGTCAATGGAAACAGAAAGCCAGCAGAATAGAGACATCAGAATATAAAGGCTGTGCAAGAGAACATAAAGGGGGAAAGAAAAAGGGTTCTGTTAACACAAATACAACTATTTAAGAGCATCGGGACTTTTCCCACCCCCTTTGCTATATACATTTTTTTATCTGGTTAATATAGTATAGTATGAAGGAATTTTGAATGAATTTTGGATGAATCTTGAACGAATTTACTTGGAATCTAAAATACTAGTGTATTAAATTACTTCACTATACAATTCATTTATATCAGAAACTTTCAACTGTAAACTGGAAATAATTTAATTAGCAAGGAGTTTAATTCATTAAGAGGGTTAGTTAATTTAAATAGAAATTTTATTGCAAAGCTAATAGAGCAATAATTTGTTTCTTGTGTTCTCTCTCTGTCTTTTGCTCTCTTCCTACTCTCTTGTCTTTCTACAATAACACATCTGTACTGATGTTTGATACTAACTGATATTAGCCAAGTTCAGGAGATTACAGAACACTGCTAGTCTACTTGTTTACCTAGCACAGCAGTGTGATAATATCCAGGTGGAATCTTCAGATTTAACCCTGTGCTTACAAGTTTGGAATTGGGCTTGACACAAGTAACCCAACCGCACCACCTACTGGAAAAATTTGTTCTTAATATAAAAAAAAAAAAAACAAAAAGGAAGGGATGGAGAAGCCTAGGAATTATATTTGGTAATCAATTTAATATCCAAGCAATTAATTAAGAAAATATTTGATGAATAATTAGTCATTAATTAGCTAGTTAAAAATGTAGTAATAATTATTTCATATCAAATTTAATTTAAGTTATTTAATCTCTCTACTTTATATATAAGACTTAGATATAATAATAACTTAACAAGTAGGAATTAAGATTTAATCATTAAATATTTGAATAAATAAGTAATAATACTGAGAGAAGCTAGACTCTAGGAAATTAGAGCACATGAGTAGGATGGCAGCAGGATGAAGAAATGTGGTTCAAACACACATCCAGACCTTGACTCAAATAAAGGACTCAGGAGGAATTGAGCCTTACCAGTTATTTTTAGATGAAATCAAAAAGAAAAGAGCAGACATGTGCTCAGAAATGAAGGCTCTTTCATCTGAAGTAAAGAAAGAAGTGAAAGAAGTGGGGAAAAAAGATGGAGAATCTCAGTCTTGGATTGGAAACAGTGACAAAGGATATAAGAAATATGAACAAAAGAATAGACAAAATACAAGACAAAATAAAGAGTTTAGAAAACTGAACAAGTGACTTAGAATCGACTGTGGGGAAAAACAAAATGAAGAATACATTTTCAGAAATAAAATACAGAGAAAAATGTGTGAAAAAAAGAGGCCTAGAAGAAAAGGAGGAGGAAGATTTATATGCTAGAATAATTCCAACATTGGCGAAATTCTTAGATTGGCCTACAGAACAGATGAACATGGAGGTGAACCATATCTTCAGAATAAATTCATTAATTGCAAAAAAAAAAAAAAGGAAAATTCCTAGAGATGTTGTGATTTACTTTGCATGAGAATGCGTGAAGGAGTCGATTATACAACAAAGCTACACAAATAAGTTAATAATAGAAGGTACAGAAATGAAAGTGTTTAAGGATGTTCCTTCTCAGGTTTTAAAAAGAAGAAGAGATTACTCCTTCTTAACTCAAGTTCTGAAGAAATATGGGATACCCTACAGATGGGGTAAATTTGAAAGTTTCATCCTTCCATATAATCAGAAACAATATGTAATAAACCATGATGAAAGCAGAAGAATTTTTGAGGAAATTTAAGGAAGACTTGAAGAAGACTCATGGAAAAAAATCAGATGAGAGAAGGGAAAGGGAAGAAGCTGACAGGAAAAGAACTGAAAAATGGTGGAGAGAGACAGCTAAAACTAGCATTAACAATGACAGTAAACCATTCAGAAGACTCTTTACAACAAGAAGAGCGAGAAGAACAGGAACAAGAGCAAACAGAACAAAAATAATTAGAAGAACGCACCTCATCAGAGTTAGAAACAGTAGAATACATTAATAGTAATTCTGTATGAGGCTAAAATTATTATCTTGGTATATTAGAAGTTTAAATTTATTATCCAAAAGGAAAACAATTTTTCATTATCTTGAGAAGCAAAAATGCAACATTTATTGTATCCAAGAAACCCATATTTCTAGCAAAGATGTTAAAATGCTGAATAATTCCAGATTAGGGAACATTTTCTTGGTTACAGTGGGGAAAAAAAAAGGGAGTTATGACTTATATAAATCAAAAATACATGGCAAAAGAAGTCTTAAAAGATCCCCAATGTTTCTATAGGTGTAGAAACAAAGTTCTTAATACAAAGGTTCTATTTATAAGAGTTTATGGCCCTCTAGATAATAAAAAAGGATTTTACAAGAAACTTTTGCAAAAAAATTAGAGATATTAAATATCAGGAAATTATTATCATGGGAGATTGGAATGGAATAATAAACCATGATTAAGATAGAACCATGAATCAGAAAAAGAAGAAAAAGAAAAGGGGGCTCCTGAAATAATTTTTTGAACTAAATGATAGTTTGATGTTGATATAAAAAAAAACAATTATATTTAAAAATTCCATCTTGGGTGTCAGTTCATAAGGCTTTCTATAAAAGAGAGAGCTCTATAATTAATAAATAGATCACGTATAAAGATATATTAAAAAGTCCAAGGAAATACTATTTATTTCAAATCACAAGAAAAACTTAAGACTCAGGGCTTAACAACTCATTGGCTTCTACAAATTCAGTCAGCAGAGAGGTATAGGATAGATAAAAACATAGAAGATTTCGAGACAGAGGAAAAAGAATTTGATAAAACACTTAAACCGAAATCGGAGCATAGGGTTAGTCAAATATATAAAATCCTATTGAACCTATGAATGGAACAAGAAGTGGTTAAACAGACTATGATGAAATGGGCCCAGAATTTCAACCATACAATCCCATTAGAACAATGGGAGAAGTTATGGAATACCACATGGACCTTGATAAAACTAGCTAGTCTAAGGGAAAACTATTATAAAATGTTCCACAGGTTGTATTTAACACCATCCCAGATCTCTCGGGTAATGCAAAAGACACCTATTGGAATGCAATCAAAAGGGTACATGTTTTCATATGTGGTGGTGCTGTAGAGAAGCAAAGAAGTTCTGGAAAATTTTACATGACAAAATAGAAGAATCAATGAAGATAAAATTCCTGTTGTTATCAGAACTTTACCTACTTAACATGATGGATGGTCTATCACAGTTAAATAAGTCTCAAAAAAAAAAATCTTCCTCTATATGATTACAGCAGCCAGATTATGTTTTGCCCAAATGTGAAAATTAAAATCAATTCCCAAGATAGAGGATTGGCTTTTAAAATTGTATGACATAGCAAAAGCTGATATAATTATGAATTTATTAAAAGATAAGACAAAGACAAATTTTATTGAAGACTGGAGTATGGTATTCCCATTATGGGAATATATTGGGGTAAGAAAGCTATTATAAGTTGGATAGGTAAGGAAAACAGAAGCCTGTTATAAACAAAAAAAAATTCTTCTTCTTTATTCTTTTATTGTATTTTTTTTTCTCTGTATACCAATGAAATAGAATTGATAAAGGTTAGGTGACACATGAACTAACTATGATATTTGAGTATTTGATACTAGCATATGCAAATTTTAAGGGAAAACCTAAATTAATAAGGTTAAATCCAACTCAGAGGCTAGAAGAAGACGGCTAAATATAAAATGAGTGATACGTTATAACAATCTGTTTCTTTTTTGTTAAAAGGTAAGGTATAGATAAGTTAGCACTTTCTTCTCAAGGTTCAGAAAATGGGGTTGGGGGAGGATTAGTGAAAGGAAAAGGTAAAGAAAATGCTGAAAAGTATGAAACATTACCGTAATGAAGATGTTAAATGTTACAGGTTATGGATTGATTTTGGCTAAAAATCTTTTTATTTTCATATCTATTATTAAGATTCTTATCATATTTTGCTATTGTTATGATTTGACAAACCTGTAATATTTCATTCCTTTCACTTAATTAATATTTTTTTTCTTTTTTGTATAACCTTGTTTTGTTTTAAAATTAATAAAATTTTAAAAATTTTAAAACAATCAAAAGCACATACCTAGAATTTGTGTGAAAAAATTCATTGTTTTATTGGCATTATTTTTGTTTCTTTCAAAATTATTTCAAATTTGCATCATTTCCTTAGCATCATCAAAACTCATTTTTTTTTTTTAAAAAAAAAAACCAGCCTCAAACTTTCATTCCTGACAACATTTGCTGGTAGTTAAAGATTTAGTGTAAGCCCAAAAGGTGAGGGACCTTGGGATCCACCAGCAAAGACAGAATGTTCTTAGAAACTGAGGAAATTATAGCACAAATGAGGCCTGTGAGGGGTGGCGTTACCCTGTATGGCCCTTTTCGCAGCGCCGGCACTCGCACGACGGAGGAGGGCAGCTCGCGCAAGAAGCCTTCTCCAGGAGGCTGCCGCTTCCCCTCTCCTTCCTTCCGCAGGTGAAGGAACGAGCGGGGAAGCGGCAGCCTCCTGGAGGCGGCGGTGGCTCGCGCATCCATCCATCCCCCCGCGCGCGTAAGAAAGGAGCCTGTCCCGTCCATCCCCCCCGTGTGCGCGAGAAAGGATCCTGTCCCGTCCATCCCCCCCAAGCGCGCGAGAAAGGAGCCTGTCCCGTCCATCCTCCCTGTGCGCACGAGAAAGGAGCCTGTCCCGTCCATCCCCCCCGAGCGCACGCGCGCGAAGCAGGACGTGTCGGGTCCGTCGCACTAGCACCCCGCCCCTTCCTTCCACGGGGCGGAGGGAAGGAAGCGCGACCCAGCCGGCTCCCCGACGCTCCGCACAAGAGGTAAGTGCGTGCGGGCGCTGGGAGCGTTGCGCGAGCGTCGGTGATTTTCGCTTCGAAGCGAAAATCAAAAAACCTGCGCTCGCACCGCTTCAACCCCGTGAGCCCGGCGGAAGTGGGAATGCGTCGTGCTGAGGGACGCTCCCACTCCCGCAAGGCTCACAGGGCTGTCGTGCGAGAGAAGGCCCGTGCGAAAAGGGCCTATGTCAGGGGTCCTGGGAGGCGTGCCCAAATAACCAAATAAAAACACAAGTTGGGGGAATTTAGCTTGAACAGTCTCTTGGCTAGAGAAGAGGCAGGGTAACTTTAGCGAGGATCTTTAACCCTATATCTACGGCTTCAGGTCAGAGAGCAAGCAGGCAAGTTTCAAAAGTAACAAAAATAACAGTTTTATTGAAAGATAAACAGCAAATAAAACAACACACACCCTCTAGCTAACTTGGAAACAGAAATGGGGCTTTTAGGAAAAGGCAATACGACACCCAGTCTCGTAGTCCTGGAGAGAAAGACAGGGTTCCAAGAAGGGAGGTAGACTCAGTTGTGGAGAACTGAGGGGAAAACTTCACTGGACAGAGCGGCAGCAAGGCGGGATGGAAGTCCAGGGTGATCCAAGGAAGTCCCAAAAGTGGGGACCTTTTATAGGGTGGATTTTACCTACAGGCTATGTTATGCTCGGTGAGAACAAAGGAAATTCGGAGTTGGACAAAGGATTTGGAAAAGGTCAAGTTTTGCATGATTAGCTTAGCTCTTAATGACAATAGCGTGGCCAGTGTGTTGATGGCCTGACATAAAGAAATGGCTTGGCTCTTGGCTGTGTGGCTTTGTGTGGATATGTGCAGAGCAAAGCCGGTTTGCAGGGAGGATTTTCCCTAAAGCAACGGAGAGGCTTAAGCTGCCTGCCTGAAAGAGGTTTGGAATGTTTACCCATTAACAGCCGCGCCCCAGACGTGCTTGTCCGGAGGACCTCTGCAAACACATGGAGTAGGGTGGCAGAGAAAGGTCAATCCAAGGCCAAATTATTTGATATCAAAAGGATATCGAGTGCTCTCACCAGACATATCATAACTGTGGCAGGATCTTTTCGCCTGTATATACCAGTACTAACTGTAGGACTCCAATTAAAGGTTCAAACAGAGTATTTTTATTGGAAATTAACAGACACACACACAAAAGAAATCAAGCAGTATCATGAACCATAGTGTGATAGATGAGGGGCTGGAGATTGAAGAGCAGTTTATCTTGCCTGTGCCTCCACCATCTGAAAAACAAACTGAAGCAGAGACTTTACAGCCGGTGCCTGAGGGAGAAGAGGTCAGTGATGATTTTGAAGAACTGGATTCACCTTTCCCTCTCTGTCCTCAGACACACAGGTGGCAGAAAAGAGTGGCTGAGAAGCAAGCCATTTCACTGAGGCTCAGAAGACTGGCTGACTAGGAACACCTGTTTTTGCTGCTATTTAAGGCCATTTCCACACTACACTGTTATAGTGCTATTATTCCACTTTCAATGTCTGGTGGAATTCTAGGGATTGCAGCTTACTAAGGCTCTCAACTCTCTGGTTAAGAATTCAAAATGCCCCTTCCTAAACTACAAACCCTGGGAGTCCACAGGATATTGAAAGTGGAATAGTAGAGCTATAACAGTTTAGTGCAGAAATGATCCAAGTTTGTTGGTGTGGCTTGCTTTTTGCTGGTGGCAAATTGCTTTCCAAGCTCTCTTGATCTTTGCATTCCTGCTCCATGACTGTGTGAACTCTGACTTTCTTGACTACTTAGATTGGCTTGACTTCAGCTTTCAGCTCAGTGTTCTTCTGGATTTTTTGCTCTGGACTCTCCCCGCTTCTGCCACTTTTTTGGCAAGTACTATCCCATTCCTCCCCTTGCTGGCAGATAAGCATGGGCTGGGAGTTAAGCTCCGACACATTCAAGGTTAGTGAAGGGAGCATTGAGAAAGATTGGATAGAAACAGATTTCAGATACAGAGGGTGATATTTACTGGTCCTGGAGCAGATGATTGAAGAGGTATAGCTCAAGAGTTTGAGGACACCATGGAGGGACAGGAATCTGGGTTGCAGTGTGATGTCAAAATGCTAGCAAATTGCCAGGATCAGAGCTAGGGCTTAAATACCCTTTTTCCTTCTCTGAAGGGCTGAGTGGCACAGTAAACAAAAGGGGTTCTGGAATGAACTGATTCTCTTAGTTTAGGTGACAAAACATCAATTGGAATCCTGACAACCTCTTAATATCTCAGTTTGGAAAGGTGAATGAGGAAGGTCTCTGCAGGAAAGGTACATAGCAGGGTGTTTGCCTGCCATACCTGGGCAGTTTTGTTTATTATTGTTTATTATTGCCTGTACTGTTGTACAGATTATTGGAAGCCCATTAATGCCAGGCTTTCCTGCCTAATCCTCTTGAACTTCTGACCTGGCCATGCTGAGGTTATCTCTCCTAGCAAAACACAGCCAGTGCCCTCTTTGACATATGCTTTCCAGCCATAAGTGTCTAGTTTTATATGAAAATGATATTTCTTGCCAGTTTTGTCATCCTGTAGGATGGGGTGTATAAGGGTTGGTAACATAAGTGAGATTTTCATTTGATTCATTTTTTGTTAAGAATTTACAAAAAAAAAAGTCTTCATAAGCATAAAGGAGCAAACTTGAGATCTGAAAAAGAAGTCTTTTGTAGGAGAATGTCCATCTCAGCATGACCTCATTCTTCTGTATATTTTTGATGTGTTCAGGTTCTTTTTCATCCTTTCCCAGAAAAAAAGAAGTGAGATTTGGCCTTGCTTCACACTAATTATCTTTTCAAAGCCTCTAACATAAGTCTGGAAGGAAATTTTATTCTTATGGGTGTGGAGAGAAATCTGGTGGAGGTCACCCATAAACACTGGACAAGGGACTCCTCCTCTGAATTTCACATGCATAGAGTTATATAGACTAAGCTCTGAAATTAAGCTCTGAAGAGACGCCTATCTCTCTTGGAATTAAAATCTTCAATTGCTGCCTGTTTTGTAATCTTAGGCTTCTGTATGTTATCTGTCTCCTTTCCTCCATTTAAGTCTCCTTTTGTTCAGTATTTGAAACAAAGAAGCCCATAATACCCAGCCCATTTTCCCAGTTAAAAGACTAGCAGGGAAATATTTGAAATTCAATATATACATGTATTAAGAGAGATCTCATAAATTCCTGTATATATCCAGCAACTTTGCTCACATTCCTTGTTCTTCAGTAGAATCTTTCAGAGAAAATGATTAAAATAAATGACTATCAGGATCCCAGATAGGAATCAAAAGCTAATTTAGAAACACATGTGCGCGCATGTGCACACACACACACGAAGAGGGAGAAAGATGGGTACCCTAGAAAGATATTTTGTCAATACAAGAATACTACTAAAACCCTTTTTTAGATTGTAATAACAAAAGTAGCTGAGGATAATTACTATCTGCTTCTGCGAAAGGAAAGATAATATTGACCAGTGTGGTAGATTCTGAAAAGTATTTTAGCACAGTGCTTGTGTACCAATGGCTTCCTCTTTGATATTAAAAGGGTTCCAAAAGTAACAATTTTTCTGTCAGGTAACATGTTATTTTCTCTTTGCCAATATGAATGAAGCAGAGGTTGGAAAAGTTACTTTGGCAGAATACAGTTCCCAGAAACCCATAGCCAACATGGCCAATTTCTCTTTATTACCTTTTATCTAACCTAACTCACAGAGGTTTGTGTGAGGATAACTCCTCCTACATTGTCTTCAGCTTTTTCAGCAGAAGGAAAGGGAAGGATAGAACATAAATTCTATAAATATTTCTCTTTCTTAACACATTTGCCATCATTACATTTCAGGACTTGGAAAACAATTACCACTGGAAACTCAAATTTAAAGGAAATACTGTTGATATGGTAACTGAAAAAGTGAGCTGTGGGCTGGAAGTCTTCAGCCAATTTTTTGCACATAGTTTTCCTTAAAAGAATATTTTCTAGTATGTATTTGCCCTGAAATATGCATTTTAGTTAAGTAAATCTTTGCTGGTCTCATTTTTCCTGAATGAACAATCATATTTTTAAAAAACTGAGATGGATTTTTTTTTTTTTTTTTCATATTGGTGAGGCAAGTGTGTTCAAATGGCATAAACTACAATGATTTTTGTACCTCCTACAGTCAATAGTATCTTTCTGCATGGTATTTTTAAAAGAAGAAGCACTGAATGAGTTGTTTGCATCTTGTGGATGAATCTTGGGGTCATTTGCACCTTGTGGAGCTAGGTTTTCTGTGCTTGCTGCACAGATGCAGAAATACTGGTTTTATACAAAGGCTTCCTGTGCAAGTTGTAAAGACCTGTGTACATAGGTCCTAGAACTTCCCACAACAACCCCATTCCCAAGATAAGATCTGGAAGAGCAACTTAATTTTTCTTCCCTGGCTGAATAACCTAAGTTAGAGTGAACAGTGTCTAGTCACTTCCCTTTCCCCCTTTCTCTGGCCAGCTATTGGCTGTGCTAGCACTCCTTGCAGTATGGAGCTGTTCCAAGATACACGTGATTTGATCTAAGGTCACAGCCCTGCTGTTTGTGGCTCCACTCACACAAAGGCTCCCATTGCATAGCTGGAAAGTTCTGTGGGCATAGGCAATAGGGGACATACCTAAGATAGATATTTTATAAGCAGCGTGGGGAGGGGTTGGTTTCCCTGTCCTCAGTTTGCTGCTACATTAACCCAGAAAGGGCTGATCCAGGTTCCTCACAGAGCCGGCATGAGAAAATTTCCAACTTTCTTTTCTTTTTTCTCATTCTTTCAACTTATATTGTTTGATTTTGGAGGTTATGTGAGAAAGTTTAATTTAAGTGGGAAGGATAGCTAGAGATTTTGCAAAAAGAACCTTTTCAAATCCAGTCTGTGGAGAACATAAACTGCAATCATGTTGTTACTGGTTTTGATAGATTTTCACATCTCATTTTTTTCCCTTGCTTTGTGCTGACACATTGCAAAAATATGCAATAGAACAATTTTGAAATGATCTTTGTAAAAACATATATCTCTTTCCTTGCCATTCATTTTCAGATAAGACATTTGCATGAGAATTATGTTGCACATTTTATATACGTATCTGCTCCGAAGACAAGTTTAATCCAAAGCTGCCAAAACTGGATAAATGTAGGCTTGTCCCAAATATCTGTAATAATTTAAATGAAAAATTGATGGTTGTCTGGTAGGCAGCAACTTGAGTTATATAAATTATTGGGAAAGGAATTTAGGTTATCCCAGGCTGTTAAGCTATCTACTTCTTCTGAACTAGCAGATTCATGTTCAGTGGCATGTGTTTTTTTTCCATAATCAATTATTTATATAAAAGTGATTGCATTAGGAAAAAAAAAGCTTACTGCCTCAGAAAAGTATGGCTTACCTTCTTGATATAAAAAAAAAATCAAATGAGGAAATTGGTCAAAGGTAAATTTATTCCTTTACCCCATCAGTTAAGGTAAAAAAAAAATGCCTTCAGTCAAGTTCATTTGGCATCCAAGACATTTAATGCTTTCCTTTTTTCCTTTCATCCTTCCTTGCATTTCTATAACACTTTCCATCCTAGGGCAATGAGCAAATAAAAACCAATTGAAACAATGCAAAGACTTTTTTTTAAAAAAATAAAACATATTTAAACACTCTTTAAAAACTTCTAAGGGTAATGTAAATACAATCCTAGAATCCAGTTTTAAACCAGTTAAAACAGCAGTTTCAGACATTGACTGCCATGGGGAACAACACTGTCTTGCCTGCCATCAGGAAGCTTAAAAAGGGTGCAGCCAGCCAAGCTTCCTTGGTTAGGGAGTTCCTCAGCTGAGGTGCTGCTACTGGGGAAAAAACAAACAAACAACCTGTTATGTGTTATGAGATCCTTTGAAGATCTCAAATTTCTGGCAGGTTCATATGGTAGGAGGTAGTCTTTCAGATATCCTGGTTCCAAGTCATTTCAGGTTTTGTAGGTCAATACCAGCACCCTGAATATCCCTTCTGTTTCCTGGCTGTAAAAACACAATAATATAAAATTAAAGTACTGTTTAATGCCCTTTCATGACACTCTGATTCAGCTGCCCATGGCACCATTTCCCCAGCTTACTGGTAGGATCACCTCCTATCCCATATCTAGTCCACTTATATACAACAAAAAAAATTCTATTCTACCTTGTATTTCCAGCAGCACACAACTCCCAGTTATCAGAATAACTACCACAGTGAGTCCTTTTTGTGACAAGTTTTTCAATATTGCTATGTACTTTAAAAACCATCTGAGCAAATATATGCATGGCTTCCTTTAGAGCATGCATATGGAACGGCTGCTGGTCTACTGTAGGTATAGCTCAGCGATTCGATTAAAGTGTAATTTCTAGAAACACTCACACCTGCTGGTTTCCATTTGTATTTAGGGATAATTAATAGACTAACCTGCAGAGACTGTCTGCCACAGATGGAAAGTAAGGAGACACTGAGGTTTCATCAGCCTTGCAAGGACAGTCTAAATGATAACCAGCATTCTGTTTTCATTGTGAAATCACTACATTCTCAGGGTAGAAGTTACGGATAGGAAAATATGGCATCCATTTTCCTTTCTGTTGTTGATTAATCCCAGTATAGGGATTCTGTTTTGCATCAAATATGTGTGCTGAAAGGTTACAAGGTATTCAATAGGCCTTCTATTAAATGATCAGGAATACAGAAGTGAATCACTGTGTCAGTTCACACAAAAGAAAACATGGTGATCACTTACTGAAGTTTCTATGAGATGAAGCCACATAAAATTATTCTCCTGACATGGTCTTTCTGTCATTGGAAGGAACCCTCAGAGAGGCCACAATCTTTCAGAAATCTGCAGGCCACCTGGAAAGGAGAGCATCTAGCTCCACCCCTCCAGCTAGACCTCATAATCCCCTCCTGTGTGCCAAAGGGCTTGCTGGTATTGCCCCATCAGTGAACATCAGAGTAGGCTGCTCACTCAGCTGGACCTTTAAAGCAGGCTTCCTTGGTCTCAAATGGCTTCTCAGTGCTTTTTTTGGCCTCCCAGGCCTTCCTACTTGGCTACTCCTTCTCAAGGTGCCACTCCTGCCAGGAGAGATGTATTTTACCCCAGTTGGGCTTCCTGCACTACATGCTATCAAAGAATTCCCTTACCTTTGGGAAATCCTCTGTAGCTGGAGTTACTCACACCCTATCCCATCACACAGTTATCTAAACATACCAAGAAACACTCAGTCACGCACTGTCTACTAGGCTACAAGGCCTCTGCCATGGCCTCACACCATTCTTTGTCTTCTCTCTGTCACTCCTGCATTCCCATCTCTAAGCACAAAGAAGCAAAGGGGATTTCAATTGTGGGAACAGGCATTCCCAAGGCAGCTTAGTTTGCTTAATGGTATGATCAGCCCTTCAGGAAACTATAGCACAAGTTCTTTCTGTGCATCTCTTGTCTTCTCTTGTTATCCAAGCATCACAGAAATGTGAGAGGGCTAAGCTGCTATTTGTCTTTAATATTCTAACTATTGTTTTCATAATCATTATTTTTCTTGACAGCATAATGTTAGAGGTTTGCTAAAATGACAAATATACCAAATCTATACAAAAGGGAACTTTTGGCTGACATGTTGGCATACATGGCAGCCTGAGTTATATACTCCCAGGCTGTCGCTGAACCCGAATAAAGAAATGAACATCTGAAGATCCAAAAGCAATCAAAAAAGGTCCCCCTGGTAAAGAGGATCTGGAGCGGCTCACAGAGCCAATGAATGACCCAGCAGCGATGAGGAGAGGAGGAGAGTCATCAGTGGATGGGATCAAGTTGGCAGAGCAAACATCAGGCTCAGACCAGGGAGAAACTGCCTAGCATCAGCAACAGCCTTGCTTTTAACTTTAAGGACATAATTGTGAGTAACCAAACCAATCTCACATTTAAAACCTATCACTAATCCAACCTTACCATAGACTTTTAACAACATTAAACCAAAGAGGAAAGAGAAAGCAAGTAAGCTTTGGACTTACAGACACGAGGACCCAAAGGGAGAAAAGATAATACTGAAAGTGAAACATGTGGCTGACAGAGACAGAGAAGGGAAAGAAAAATTGCAGGAGGGGAGAGACAGAATTTATCTGATTTATGGAATTAAAGTGCAGAAAGAGGCGGACAATTAAATTAAGAAGTTAATATATCAAAATATAAATATATAATACAATATTAAATATGATTTGAAAAAGAGGACAAGGAAGAAATACAGGGACAAAGCAACAGTAGCGAAAACAGGAAAATGTTTAATAAGGCTTAAAAACTGAGAAATATGACTGTGAGTACAAAAGAATTTTTAAGCTTTCTACAACTGAGAATATAACCAAGCGGGGAAGGACTGGGACTGATTCCGGAAAAAAGAGGGCAAGAGAGAATAGAAATTTGAACATTTTGGCAGCAATTAAATTAACTGCAAACTGACTATTTACCTGTTTACTAAGGCACTACCAGGAATAACTGATTGTTAGGACTAGACCAAAATTGACTGTACCAGAACTGTAATAGCACTCAACTAAGAAGGAAGTAGGGGAAAGAAGACACAAGTCAGTGACTCTTCAGACTTTAGAGAACCATCTGCTGTGAGAAGAACTTTTAACAATCGAGGAGGGGAGAAGTGAAGAAAGCCAAAGAAGAGGACACCGGAGAATTTTGGTGTTTGAGAAAGAGAGTTTAATCAATTGTGAAGGGGGAAAAGGGAATAAATTTTAAGAGGGGGTGGGACAAGGGGGAGAGAGGGGCTTGGAGGGGATTTGATCTACAAATATGTTTATATATATATATATACACACACACACACACACACATACACACACACACACATAGTTTATATACTTACATGTAGAGGCTACTAAATATATATATATTTATATATATAAATACACATATTTATATGATATAGATTTAGATTTACATATAATATATACATACATATAACTATTTACCTACACCAATTTGTTTAATTACAGTAATATATTGGATTCCCTTCTATTTAAAATTGATATTTATATACAGATTTGTGGACACTAACAGATATTAATATATTTATAACTCTATAAACTTATATAAAATTGTTATCTATTAAGTCACTTGTAGATTTTTCATATATATGTGTTATTATATATGTAGAATAATAAGTGGTATAATAAGATTTAATTGATAAGGATATTATAAGATCTTGGGGAACATAGAATGTTAAAGGGCAGAAGTATATAGAAGGTTAAACAAGAGTAATTAATTGATTGGAATCTCAGTTGAGAAAACATAACTTGTGAGGAGGATGTTGTGTGGGATTTGATTGATTTAATTATGGAGTGTTGATACATTGAGATCGATACATTGAGACATAGAGGACTGATCAGACTTGAACTAGATTGAGAGGTAGAAGAATAAGAGATTCTTAGAAAACTGTGAAATAATCTTGGGTGGATATCCTCTAGTAATATTTAAGATCCAGAACACAAGTATAACAAACAAGTAAAAAAGAAGTAGAAAAGTTGAGTGAAGTGGAAATATAAGAAATAATAAATAAAGGAGAAGAAAAGGAGATGGAAAAAGAGGGAAAAGAGAGGAAAAAGGAGAAATATAGGAAGGAAAAGAGAGGAGAGATAGGTAAATAGTATCGTTTAGAGGGAGGGGAGACATAGGGATCTATTTATTCAATTACTTATTAATCTGTAATAAGAGAAAATAAAAGAAAACATAAGTGAGGAAGGAGTAAAATAGAAAATAAGAAAAACAGTTTAGTAAAGACATGGCATCTGGACAGAAAAAGACAAAACAGCTTCTTTTACAAACACAAACACAGGGAAGAAGACCATCAACAGAAGGAAAAATGACAGATCTGAATATTAGAATACTTGTGGAAGAAATTCAAAAATTAAGAAGTGAATTAAAAGATCTGAAAGAAATTCGAACAGAACTAAAACAAGATTTCAAAAAAGACATGGAAAATGTAAATCAAAACTTCAAAAAATAACTCAAGATTTGACAATCATAGATAAAAAGGTAGAGTTATTACAAGAGAAGATGCAAGAAATAGACTCAGAAACTAAGAATTTTAGAAGAGAACAACAAAAAGAAGGTGAGGCACTGTGGAAACTAGAATTAAAATATAGAAATAAATGTGTGAAAAAAAGAGGCCTACCAGAACAAATGGGGGAAAATTTGTATGAGAGAGTAACAGATATGTTGGCTACATTTTAAGAACAAAGAGTGGGGAAATTTGAATTAGAGATAAACAAAATGTTTCAGATGGACTCACCAATTGCTAAGAGGAAACAATTACCATGAGACATAGTGGTTTACTTCACTAGAGAGAAGACAAAGGACCTTGTATTGGAACAGAGCTACAGAGCTATGATAGAAGATAAAGAAATAAACATATTTAAAGACATACCAGCAACATTACTGAGACAGAGAAGAGAGTACTTGTCAAGGTCAGAGACCTGGTGTCAATGTCAGGTGGCAGCTGAAGCAGACAGAGGCAGGAACTGAGTTTATGGTTTTAGTAATAAAGAAATCAAGAGGTTACATCACCAAAACAAACAGAGGCAGCAAACTCAACAGCAAGGATTAGCCTGGAACAGAAAGCTTATGACACAGGATGCAGATTCCCAGGTGGTAGACAGTTGTTGCCCCGTTCCCAAATTCCACAGTGTCTGTCTTAAATATACAGTCTTTTGCCCAGGTGCAGCTGATCAAATGGCCCAGCTCACAGCTGGAGCCCCTCAGACTTCAGGGCCGATTCAACCGACACTTTTCTTGCAGCCGCTGTGATCTCCGAACCGTCCTTTTCTCCAGCCGCCTCTGAAGGAACATGCGGGGAGGGTCTGCTGCAAACTCTGGGCTGGAGTCAGAAACCACAGCCTCTGTCAAGCCAGAAGCACTGGTCTCATCTGCTGCAGGTACTGGGTCAGAATCCAGCCCTGGGACAGCTGTGGGGTTGCTGGCAGGCCCCTCCCTTGAATCTGAAGGATCCCCCTCTCCCTTCAAGGGATCCTCCCCCAGCTGGGAGTCCAAGTCTAACTTGGAGTTCCCATCTGAATCAGCAGCACGCTCAGCCTGGCTCATGACATCTGGGCAGCGAGCCAGCCCAGAGAAGGGAGTGTGAGAGACAGCAAAGTCCAGCCAGGAGGAGACAAGCAAGCACCTCATGCAAGGGAGTTCATTTACCAGAGCGTCAAGCAAAAGCTGTAGTCAGAGTTCCAAAAGTCAAGGGTCAAGAGATCAATTCAAGGTAGCAGGAATCAGGTGCTGGGAGCAAGGAACAGGCAAGAGGAGGGCTTGAAAGAAGTTTGCCACAAGCAAAGGAAAGCTTCCAGGTAGGCAGTTATATAGCCCAAGACACAGGTGTGGCTAGTCACTGCTTCTTGAACTTAATCAAGGAAGCCTCCCTTTGCACAGCTCTCTTGAGTCTCCGCCTTGTTTGCGGGCTGATTGGCACAGGCTTCAAACCATCTTCAGTATCGGATCCCTATTGCCCTAAAGGAGCAGGCAGAGGAACGTCCAAGCCTGCTTGGTCCATGGCAGCAGGGAGAGCTCTTGAACTGCAGGACTCATCTCCAGACAGAGCCACAGGGATCATCAGCTGCTGCTCATCAGCAGCAGCTCTGACAGGAGTTTCCATTATCACAGTACTCTTTCCTAACACGACAGTTACAAAGATTAAACATAAGATATAGATGGGAGATCCCAGAAGGGATCTTCTTCTATTTTAAAGACAAACCACAAAAAATTATGACAATAGACCAAGCAAAAGAGTTTCATAAAAATATATGCAAGAAAAGCATATAGACAGAAGAGAAGAAAGGAAAAAAGATAGAATGATAAAAAAAATCATAAGTATAAAAAAGAATATAGTACTCAACAAGAAAAAGAACAAGAAAGAAGAGTGGACACCATAAACCTATCAGACCAAGAAGAGGACTTAAGAAGAGAAGAGGAAGAACTATTAGTAGAGACCTTGGACTAAGAGAAGAGTAAGAAATAAGAAAGTTAGGATGAAGATAATATCCTGGAATGTTCATGGTATAAATTCACAATACAAAAGAAGGCAGGTCTTTCATCAGTTAGAGAAGACAAAGGGGAAACTATATGCCTTCAGGAAACTCATATAGATAAGAAAAATGTGAAATATTTGAAGAACAGAAAATTAGGACAATGTTTTACAGCACTTTATGAAAAGAAAAAAAGAGGAGTGGTAGTATATGTTCACAAAAAGATTCCAGCAAATTTAATATTCAAAGATGAAGAGGGAAGGATCATTGAAACAGAGATTCAGATAAATAAGAAGAAAACATTATTTGTTGGAATATATGCACCTAATGAAAAAAAAGAGGAATTCTATAAAAAATTAGATGATTTGATTCAAGAATATGAATACAAGAATTGATCTTAGCCAGAGACTGGAATGGAATACTGGATACGGAAAAAGATAAACAAACAATAAAGAAAAATAAGAAGAAAGCTCAGGGGAGATTGCCATAGACATTTTTCAAAATGATACAAAACTTAACATTAGTCGATTCCTGAAGACTTCTTCATCTGACGGATAAAGACCATACATTCTTTTTGGATGTACATCATTCATTAACAAGAATAGATATGATTATAATATCTAAGAATCTATTAAAAGCAATTAAAAAAGCAGAAAACTCCCAAAATTATTGTCTGACCATAACCCAATATCTTTGACTTTCAAAGAAATAAAAAACCCAGTTCAGTTGCAGATTAAATGCTAACCTTTTAAAAGATGAAGAAATTTTAAAAAAGGCAAAGGAGACTCTAAAATTCTTTTTTCAAGAAAACATTAAAGAAGGAACTAAAATCTGGGATACAAGCAAAGCAGTAATGTGAGGCTTCTTTTTACAGCAGCAGTACTTACAAAAAAAGAAAAAAGAGGAAAAATTTAGGAAACTGTCATTGGATCTGCAAAAATTAAAGGGAAATGTAGATAAGAAAAGAATAAATTATGAAATTAAAATAATTCAAAAAGAAATCTCCCAACTGATGATAGAGGAAATAGAAAGGAAATTGGCATATTTGAAATGTTATCAGTTTGAACATGCTCATAAAATTGGGAGGTGGCTCTCCTATAGACTGAAGAAAAAGACAGAAAGAAACATAATCACAGAAATAAAAGAAGGAAAGAATTTCATTACAGAACGGGAGAAAATTATACAGGCATTTGTAAAGTATTATGAGAAATTGTTTTCAGAGAAAGTGATAACCCCTCAACAAAAAAATCAAATTGAGTCATACTTAAAAAAGCAAATAATTAATAAGATTTCAGAAGAACAGCATAAATATTTGAACTCTCCAATTACAATGAGTGAGGTCATAGAAGCAATTAAAGAATTGAAAGAGGGGAAATCCCCAGGCCCCAATGGATTTATGGCAACTTACTATAAGAAATTACAAGATGAATTGGTAACACCATATCACTATATGTTGAAAGCATTACCATTACAAGGAAGACCTAATACCTGGGGAGACTCAAATATAATTCTGATCCCCAAAGAAGGGAAAGATACTAAAGACATTAGGAATTATAGACCAATTTTGTTATTGAACATTGATTATAAAAAGTTTACAGCAATATTAAGTAAAAGATTGAAAAAGACACTTCAAGATTACATTCACGAGGACCAAACGGGTTTTCTAACTGGAAGAAATCTCAAGCAAAATATAAGGAGAGTTATCAATTGTATAGAATACTATGACAAAAACCCAGGAAAGAAGTTTGCAATGGCATTCCTAGATGCAGAGAAGGCCATTGATAACATCTCCTGGAAGCTTATGAAAAATATTATAGAAGAATATGGATGTGGAGGAAAGTTTAAAGAATGGATAGATATCATCTACAGAAATCAGAAAGCAAATTTGATAAATAATGGGGAAAGATCCAACCAATTTGAGATATCTAAGGGGGTGAGACAAGGTTGCCCGCTTTCACCTCTTCTTTTATTATGACATTGAAAATACTGAACAACAAAATCAAACCAGATAAGGGGAGTAAAAATTAAGAAGAACGAATAGAAAATGAGATCCTTTGCAGACAACATAGTTGTGTTCTTGGAAGAACCAAAAGATACACTCCCCAGATTGTTAAGAGAATTGAAGGAATATGGCCAGGTATTAAAAAGAATAAATCATCATTATTGACAATGAATCTGACAAAAAAAAAAAAAAGAAGAGGAATGGTTGAAAGAGATCTCAGGATTCAGTATAGATAAAAAAAGTTAAGTATTTAGGAATTTACATCACAAAGAAAAATTCAGAACTTTATGATAATAATTATCAAAAAACCTTGAATCAAATCAAAATAGATTAACAGAAATGGAATAAGCTCAACCTCTCATTATTAGGCCGGATAAATACAATAAAGATGACTGTACTTCCAAAAGTTATGTTCTTGTTCCAAAATCTTCCAATAATTAATAATAAAAAAATTTATAAGCTGGAGCAAAGAACTATCAAAATTTATATGGCCAGGAAGGAAACTAAGAATAAAAATGAAAATACTTCAAGACAGAAAGGAGAGAGGAGGATTCGGACTGCCACACCTGGAAGTATACTATCAAACATGCTGCCTAGAATGGATTAAAGATTGGATTCAATTGAAAAATCATAAACTATTAGAATTAGAAGGATTTAATGTTAACTTTGGTTCATATGAATACCTCTGCTATAACAAAGCAGAGGTAGATAGAGAATTTAGAGATCATTATGTGAGGAGACCTCTAATTAGAAAGTGGCACACTATCAACAAAAATTTTTATAGTAAATTGCCAATGTAGACATCACTCCAAGAAGCCATTAGAATAACAGAACCAAAATTAGGAGGAATACTAAGGTATAAGGATTTAATAAGATGGGAAGGAAGAGTACCAGCGTTACAGACTAGAGAAGAACTAAAAGAGCAGAACATTGAATTGAATTGGTTCATACCAACAATTAAAAGAAAGGTTCAAAAATGGATTTAAAAACCAACGGGATGGAGTCAGAAGAGAACAAATTAGATGAAATCTTAATGAAAAACGGGGGAAAAAATTCAAAAATTTATAGGCTTCTACTGGAACATGAGTTAGAGCAGGAAAGGATCAAGGATTATATGGTAAAGTGTGCCCAAAACATTGGTCACAACATAGAGTTGGAAAGATAGGAAAGAGCATGGAGTGAAGACATAAAGTTTACTCAAAGTTTGAGTTTAAGAGAGAATTTTTAAAAGTCAATGCATCAGTGGTATATGACCCTTCAAAAATTAATGAGCCATGGTGGCGCAGTGGTTAAATGCCAGTACTGCAAGCCACAAGGTTGTGAGTTCGATCCTGCCCGGCTCCAAGGTTGACTCAGCCTTCCATCCTTTCGCAGGTCGGTAAAATGAGTACCCAGCTTGTTGGGGGCATGTATAGAAATGTTTTGAAATACATGCTATTTGTAAGTTGTTCGCTGCCTCGATCCATATGGAGAGGCGGGATACAAAAAAAAATAAATAAATAAATAAATAAATAAATAAATATGAAGATAACACAAAAAGGGAATGGCCAATGTTGGAAATGTGGAAGAACAATAGGAACTTATTTTCATACATAGTGATTATGCCCTATAGCAAAAAAATATTGGAAAAAGATTCATGATAGTTTTACTAAGCCGCTTGATATTAAATTTGAGATGACTCCGGAAACATATTTACCAAACATGATCATGAGGAACAGCCAAATGAGGACAAAAAGGAAAATATTATTAAATTTAATAATAGCAGCAAGATCCAATTACACAAAGCACTGGAAAGAAAGAATAGAACCCTCCCAAGAAGAATGGAAGGTTAAAGTGATGGATATTATTGAAATGCTGAAAGGTAATTCAAATCAACAATTCGAAAAGCAATGGAATGAAATTATTAGATGGGTGAAAGAGAAGTAAGATGAAGGTACAGAATTGAATAAAGGATTGAAAGGGCAACACTTATATTAAGGTGGGAATATAGACTGAGTAGGAAAATTAAGGTAGATTACAATAACAAAAAGAGATTTCACAATAAGGAGGTTTAGAATAAGAAACAAAAAAGAGATTGGATTGGGGAAAGCGCATAATAAGGAAAGGAAGGCTAGAGGGGGGAGGGGAAAGGGACATAGAGAAAGGAGGGAGGGGAAAGGATAAATTGATGGCAAAAACTGATTGTCAATATATAATGTATTGTTAATAAGGGGGAGAAGAGGTTGATGTAATAATATATTAAGGAAGGAAATAATTATTTAATATTGTACAGAAACTTTAATAATAGTAGTAAAGTTATGTAAGAATGGTGTACAATAAGTAATATTGTAAATAACATGTGATATATAAATTTCAGTTTTTATGGAATTTTAAATCATCATCATCATCATCATCATCTATACAAAATGCATTGAAACAAATTTCTGCATGGCATCCCAGAGTTTAGCTGTAGTTCAAGGAATTTTGAGACTGAAGAAGGCTGGATTCTATCAGTCATATAAAATAAGAGTCTTAGTAAACAAAAGTTTTCAAGATTGTAGGACAGCAAAAAAATACAAACTCCCAGTCCTTCAGTTTTCATAGTGAGATAACTTTCTCACCAAATGTCTTTTCCCAGAGTAGTTCCATCCATTGGCTTTCTTTACACACACACACACACACACACACACAGTGTGGATGGCAGCCCAGAATGTCAGCTACAGAGTCTTATTAAGCCAAGGTTTCTTATCTGTATTCCTTCCTACGCTTGTACCTCTTCATAACAGCCTTTTGGAAGTCTTCACAAAGGACAGTTCTGTAGTGCGCAGGCAGCTTGTTCATCTTCTTTGGATTCAGTCCACCTGGTTTCTTTTCTCCTTTGCACATAATGGGAACTGCACAAGTTCTTGTTTTCTTTCTTTTTTTCCTTCAAAGCACTGCCCTATCTGTGAAAGAGGAAGTCAGCTTTGCCAGTGTTCCTTTTCATTCTCCATCAAAACCTTCTTTCCTCTTCCTCCTCCTCGCCCTTCCTTTTTATTGCACCTGCTGATGACACTTGGCCACATAGTTCTGAAGTTGTTCTTCTTTTCCTTTCTCTTGCTGTATGCTACACTTTTTGGCTTTTCAAGATAAGGCTGCCAGTGCCTTCTGAGGTGCAGAATTCCATTTGCAAAAGAGCATGTTGTAGAAGCAACACAGTGTTGCAATCACATTCACTCAGCAGTACACTCACGAACTGAGAGACCATTTGACAAAGCTGACAAGAGTATCACTATACTCAACTCCTCCACAGTATTCTGATACTCCAAAACACAAGTGGGAGTGTGTGTGCATGTATGTCTCTCTATATGTGACATCTACATTTTTATCTGTCTCTGTGTGTGGGTGCATACATATATTCAGCTTACATTTTTCTGGCCAATGCATGATTTTTTTACCTGGGACAATCCTAATTACAAAACAAGCTTGAATTGTTCATAAACATGAAGGCTTCTTAAAAGTATGTTTGTCTTAAATTCAAGAATTCTACTTCGTATCTCAACAAAATAAATTATTTTGTTTGTTTTTCAAACACAGAGACCGACCCTCACAATGCTTATTAACCGCACTCTGAAAATAGGACTGCACAAGTTTTTTTCAGCATCTCATTTATTGCCATTAAACATACTTCCTGCATAATTAAGTTTTACATTATCTTTGCTATTCTTTCATTAGACACATCCCTTTTCACTATCTTTCTTTTTCTTCTTTTTCCATTCACAGCTGCTCGGGCTGGTTGCTCCCATGACTGGTCACCTTATTTTCTTGGAATTGTGTGGGCTGGGAAAATGTGTCCTTCAATTCTGAAAATCTGTCCTTCTCTAGGGCTGGATTAAGATATGTGAACCTCCAAGCTTGTTAAGCATTATCAAGGCTGTATTGTATAAAACTTGAAATTCAGTAATAATTTCTAGAGAATATATATGGTATTTAGAGGCATTCATAATCCATACCATCCTCTGTAGCTTATTGAACTCTCTTTCATGCCACCCAGTTATAGAACTTTACCACTTTAACTTGCATGGCTGCCTCCTCCAAAGTCCTGGGATTTGAAGTCTGATGAGGTACTGGTGTTTTCTGGCTGACAATTCATAATAACTCATGAAAGTAGAGAAACCAGAATTTCCTGCAGGCATGTCAGTTAATGTGGTAACAAAGTGCTGCAACTGTGTGGTGTGAATTTGGCATTACCGCCTCTCCTTCCCTGAATCATATTAGTTGACTGCAGCTCTTCAGATAGAGCCATAAACAGGAACACTATTCTTTGTAGACTACTATACTCCAGGTTCCACTAATTTTAACTTCTGCACTGCCTAACAAATGTTTGCATTAGAGGAAAACATGTATCTTCTTAATATATTGAAGCAGATTATGTCAATATTTTATTAGATCTTAACAAGCACTCTCATATACATTAGATATATGGGAGTATACCACCTGCCTGGTTTAGAAAGTTGAAGTTCATGAAACCATTTCAACTTTCCCTCACTAAAAAGTCTATTTTAATCTTGTGCCATATTAGTAATTCAAAGTATGTTTAAATAGGATTAGAAAAGTACATGTTTGTCTTTGTTATTTGGTTATATTTCTTTCCAATGTGTAGTATTGATTCAGGTTTATTGCAGAATATATCTGAGGTTACAGCTATGGATTTTTGATATTTGTTTAGTTTTGGGTAGAGAAGAAAATGGAGAAGGTTTTTAAGTGAGGTATTCTTCCGTAGCTTTACTACATATAAAAAATTAATCTTACTAAAACAAATGGAACTTTTATATTTTTGTTTGGTTCAGACTAGTAATGTTCCAGGCATCTTAACAGCGATGATGTGAGACTTATTTTACATTGTGTACCATGAAAAAAATTTTGCTTTTCAGATAAGTGGGAAAACTTATTTCTATAGCACCTTCTCAAGTTTGCTTATAATTTAATTGTTCACTTTTTGTCCTAAGTGTAGAACTATTACATTTTGGCTATCCCATAATATCCTACAAACAAAGAAGGATACATTAAGTTGCTTAGGAACATAAGGTGACCCCCTCATAATATGCTGCATCTGCCAAAATCTCTTATTCTAGGTATCTATTGTAGTACATGAGTCCTGTTCACATCTAAGGAGGCTTAGATAGAGGTTAGAAATCAGTTCTGGTCCTCCTCTTGGGCTCCAAGAGGGATTCAAGAAAAAAGGGTTCAACAAATATTCTCAAGCCATATCATATCTTGATAAGATCATATACCAAGTTTGATGAATCAAAGCACAGTACATAAAGCAAAGTCTTGCTGGTAAAAGCAGTTCCTCTAAAGACTGGTGAGAGCACTGGAGAGCAGAAGAACAGGAGAGCACTTCAGGAACATGGACAGAGTTCTGTAGGCTTTGCTACCTGGGACAAAGCCTCATTTTTTAAAAAAAGGGTTTGTTTGTCAGCAAGAGACTCTATACCAATGATGGCTTAGTTGCCTAGTTATCTTAGATCTCTTCGAAGTCACATCTTCAAAAGTTACTGGCAACAATGCTTAAAGGGCCTGTGATCACTTTGGTGGCCTCCAACCCAGATTTCTTCATATCTGAAGAGGCTGGAAGGAACTTCTTTGAGCATAGTGATAGAAAGAAAGGCCCAAGGATACATGAGAGGTACCAACAGCTTTTCATGGAGTGATTGCCCAGTTGGCTGAGATCTTTGGGTCAGATGACCTTTGGAACCTGGGTTTATGGCATCAGATATGTTTTGATGGGTTAAGTACAGAAGAAGGCACCAGAAGAAAGGTCTGAGCAAACTGAGATGGGTGTACCGTCCTCACTGCAGGCTATCCTTGGCTTTGTTTGCCCACCATAATATGAACAGAGGTACTCGTATATCTGTATACAGATTTCAGAACTCAGTTTTCAGAGAGTGTACCACTTCAGCGTATTAAGGAGAAGTGTTGTTGCTCACTTCTGCAGTTAACAGTGGCCTTTATTGGATAGAATTGAAGCTTACTGTTTATAAGTGAAGAAAGAGCAGCTGGGCTACTTCTTGCAAATAGTGTGCCGGGCTGAATGGACCATAATTCTTGGATTCTAGTTTAAGTGATAAAAGTTGATGGGAATTGTGAGAGACCATTTGAATTTCTAGGCATTGCAATATCTTGTTTTTCACGTAATATCTGAAACTGGGTAAAATTGGTGATCTTGAAAGATTCCTCCATGAGCTGGTATTTTTAAAATAATCCAGGCTCATATGTTTCAACCATTCCAATTCACAACGCCTTTTTTTTTCTTTCTGCTCTGGTAAATTGTTGTTGTTGTTGTTATTGTTGTTTTAGGTTGTTTCAGAGATACTTTTAAACACCCACCCATAATAAATACTATTTGTTCAGATGAACTAGCTCACCCTGCTTCCAAAACAAAAAAAGAGCAAAGGATTTCCTAGGATATTAATGAGATGTTAATAAGGTTTACTGGTTTGGGGAAAAGCTTTCCCAGGCATTCCCAGGTACTATTTCTCTCTCTTTCTTCATAACCTTACAGGATATAGGTTTTAAATACAGACAATTAACCTGAGTGGTTCCAAAAACAAGGAATGAAAAACAAATCAGTTTAAAGACAAGTTGATTTTGAAACACAAACAATTATTTCTTTATTAATGGACAGAAAAGCACAGCAGTAGGACCCAACAGAACAATCTGTATTCAAAAGTAGGGGAACAATACAGGTGCTAAAAACTCAGGGGGGTTAAAGGTGTGCAGCTAAGCTTGAGGAACTGCAACACCCACACATGTATGTCTCACCTTCCAATAGGAAGAAGATTCCAGTTGGCTGGGTGACTGAAGATCAGAGCAGCAGGTCTTTCTCTTGAAGGACACTTTGTAATTCTTCCAGGCTCCTTCTTTTCAACCTTTTTTCTATCTGTGGTGCAGTATCACAGGTCTGAGTCTGCAAACATGCTCTTTTCTTCTCTTAGAGGAAGCAACTGCCTCTCCAAGCACACTATGTCATGATCCCACTTAATCTGTTGCAATCTTGACAATGCCATTCCTGAGACATGACTGGGACCTGAATGCTCCCTTCTGCACCAGTCAGCTGCTGGTGGGTGGGTAGTGTTTGGGACACGCTGCTCCCTTCTGCAGTACAGCTGGCCTCTTCCTGGGCTGTAATATGGAAGGAGGCATTTGATAGTGCTTCTGCCCTTCCATCACACCTGCATCTGACTGGATCATTGCATGAAGGGAGGCCATTACCAGATTTTTTTTCCTGTAATGGTTTATGGCACTATCGCAATGGCTGGAGATATGACAGCAGCAGGACTACAACAATGTCATGTGATGGCACATCCTGGACAGGCAGCAATGCATCCTCATGCTGGGATGGTGCCATGGTGCAATAAGGACCCAAGTCTGTGTGTCACTGTATTTATCTCTTTTCTAACTTGGGGTGTTATCCTAAAATATAAGTGCCATGAAGGCTACCCCATGATGCCAGTACCTCCGTGCAAAAGTGGGGAAATAATTATCTCAAAATCAAGAGGCTAACAAGAGGGGGGCAACTTAGCAAGACAGTTCTACCAATGTTTACAGGCTCACACAGGAAAAGAATGAGCCAGAGATTCAAAAATAAACTAAAGATGTGTTTTATTGAGGGGAATCCACTCATGCATGCACACAAGATGCAAACAACCAAACATTCACACAAGAACTAACTGAAGGATAAAGGGAGGAAAAATTATGGAGAGAGAGGCTGAAGGTTTGGGGTTATAATAGCCAGTCCAGAAGAGTAGTGAAGAAGTTGAAATGTGGCTTAGACTTGTGTCTAAGGGCAGACCACATCAGGATTCAGGGCAACATAGTGGAGTCCAGCATTTCATCAGACTGCATCTGACTTCTCAAAAGGGAAGGATTTTATACTCTATTTCCCTCCCTGAAGGGGTGTGAGTTAATTGCTTTCTGGCAGGGTAAACAAAATGAATCTGGAATAGATTGATTGTTTCAGTGCCTAGGGCCATTTCCTCACTAGGAATTTAAAATGCTGCAGAACAACCTCCAACGGAGGTCTTCTGCACCGTAGAGTGGACTGGGGTGAACTACTTTCTGTAGATCCATACCTCAGTCCAGTTCTGCGCGACCAGAACTGGTCACAGCGGGGTTTTTAAAAACCTCTTTTTTGAGGTTTTTAAAAAGCACGGAGCAAGCGAAGCCATGTAGCCATGTAGTGTGTGCCTGCAGATCTTCCGGTGGTAGGCTTTCAGCTGGCAAGCTTCTCCGGTTGGTGGACAGCCTCCACCAACCGGAAGCCGCTGTTTGGGATGCCGGAGGACTGCGGACCAGTGAACTCGTGCTGCTCCTCATGGCGACGGGCTCAACTGGCCAGAAAACAAAGCCGGTAAGCTCTGTTTTGGGGCATTCCCCCCACACACATGGCCTTGGTTGGATGGAGTTTCTGGACAAGGCTTCAGTAGGAAATGTACATGGCAGGGGTCCTTGCCTCTGCACCTGGGCATCTTATTGTTTTCTGAGGTTAGACAGTTGATAGGATTAGCTCAGAGCTGCTAAGTAAGGGTTTCTTTGCTAATTTCAGTGAACTTTTGACCTGGCCACACTGGGGTTACCTTTTGGCCTGTTTTTCAGCAAGGCTCCCTTCTTCCACATGGCTTCCAGTCAGTGTATATAATTTATATTTTATGCCAATTACACATATCTGCCAATTAATATATTTTGCTAATTAGACCATATCAAAATGTGGAGGTGTATGGCCTGGTAACAGGAGACTGACACCTAAATTCAAGGGAATGCCTTCTGGAGGCTCTAACATGATCTTAATGTTATACTCTGATGTCCAAAATTTTGGTTTGATTGTGATCTCTGTTCATTATTCTCTGGGTACTGGTAATGACTTTTAGGTAGTCTGAGAAGATTCAAAACAATAGATTAAATACACCTAGGACAGAGCTAGTCTGATAGATTCATTTGCGCTCTTTTAATCCAGATGAGATTTCCTAACACCTCAGTTCAATGCACATTACCTTCCAATGGGAGTTATGTCTGTCCTGGTTGCAAAACTGCAGCAAGATACTGCCTAGGTGCCTTCCATCCTCCTCTAGGTATGAAATGGCCATGACAATGTATTCTGACACTTGGACATCACCTTTGGAGAGAAGTGCAGAACTATCCTTGTGGAATACACTCCAGAAGCACCAGGTACAATCATACCCCATCTGTATCTGCTTAATTGTTCTTCATATCCAAATTTTCACTTGATTTGGCTTGCCCAGCTAACAGGGATCTTTCTGGGATCAAAGAGGTAGGAATATATTTGAAATGGTAACAAGACTGAGTTCCTTGAGACTAGTACATAGTTTTCAAGCTCATATATGCAATCAATCTGTCTATCCATCAATCTATCCACATTGGCTTAATCACAAATGCAAGGACCCACTTGAGTTTTGTAGTTGTCTAATAATGAATATCCTAGCTGTCATTCAACAACAGTTCCACTGTGCTGAGACAAAGATGCAGAAGCAAAGCAGCAGTATCATCAACCGTTCTTCAAAGGCAGCCATGGACAGCAAGTTCACCAGGTTGAGGAATTCTTGTGCCTGTTTTTTCTCATTTTCTTTCTCATTCTCATACTTTCCTCTTGATTCTGTGAGTAACTGTAAAGGGAAGGGACTGCATTTTATTTTTTTAAACAGATATGTGAGCCACCTAAGAGGCTGTCAGACTGAAGATATACATTGATATTAATGCCTACCAGTGATGTAACTTTATCAAGAAGGCAAAAATATCAGGAGTAAACAGGTAAAGGTAGGGAAAAGGTGACAATGATGGCAGGAAGAGAAAGCTGTCAGCTCTGTGCAACATGTTTCTCCATTATCTGGCTTACACAGTGGCAGAAAAAGGAGAGCTAAAGCAACATGGAGGACTGGAAATTTTCTGCTGCTACTTCCCTGTTTGAGGATGTAGAAAGTGAAATTGCTAGCATAACAAATGATCCTGTTGTTGTTGTCCTTGTTCTCATTCTACTTATGCACCTTCAAGTTAACTTTGACTTATACAGAGGTTTCTTGGTAAGATTAATTCAGAGGAGGTTTTCACTGCCTTCCTCTTAGGCTGGGAGAGTGAGTTGCTCGTGATCACTGGAGGGTTTCTATGGCTGAGCAAGGATTTCAACCCTGGTCCCCCAAAATCCTAGTCCAATGTTCAAACCAGCACATCACATTGGCTTTCCATTAAGCCACTATGTGTTCCAATAAGATCATGGTCAATCTACTATATAAAAGTCAATGTTTGTCTGTGAGCTTGTAGGTTTGTCTGTTTGTTTTTGTCAGGCAAGCGAAGACCTCATACGATTGGCTGAGTGAGGCAAGTAGACCTCTCATGATTGGCTGGCTGTGAAGATTCTATGGAATCTTGGGATTGGCAGTTAGGAAGGGGCCTTTAAAATTCTCAGGTAAGAGCTCTTGGGCCACTGGCTGGTTGCTACAGAGATGAAGCCTACCATCAGTAAGGATGCCAGAAAACATTTGGGAGGCATATGTGAGAAAAATTAAAGTGACATACACAACATAGCCCATTTCCACACCACACTGTCATAGTGCTATTATTCCACTTTCAACATCCTCTGGAATCCTGGGATTTGTAGTTTAAGGAGGGTTGTTTAAGAATTCTCAGCCAGAGAAGTCTTTGGCCTCAGTAAACTACAAACCCCAGAATTCCACAGGATGTTGAAAGTGGAATAATAGCACTATAACAGTATAGTGCAGAAATGGCCATAGTTATAAGGTCTTCTTGCCTCACACAGTAGATTGTGTGGATTCCATATGTGAGGGATCTTAAAGATGAAATTCAAAACAAAAAAAATCTTCCAGAAAAAAAGGCCAGTACATCGTCATCAGACTGGATTGGGAAATATGGGGAAAAGTTACAGGAATTGGAATAGCCCATTGCTATGGAGATGATGCCTAGCAACAAGGAGGAGGACCGTGTATTCCTGCAGGAACCCAAACTGTGTATGCAAATAACTCTGAATATAGATTCCATTGGGAAATATGGGGAAAAGTTACAGGCACTGAAGAAGACGGCTGAGTTCTTGAGAAGAAAATAAAATCCTGGGCAATGCTGGGTAAATACATTAGTGTGTATATAATTCTCATACGATGCATATAAATACACATCCATGTCACTGAGTTCACATCAGATTTGTTGCATGTAAGTTTGTGTAGGATTGTGGCCTGTAAGTTTAGTTAGCAGCTCTTGGCAGCACAGACGTGGAAAAGTCCTAGGTGAATGCAGCTAGAACATATTAAAAAGGCTATGATTCTTTAAAAGTCAAGAAGATATCTTCTTTTGCTTAAGAAGTGAGAAATATTTTTCAACTATGGAATTCTTCAAACAATGCTACCTATTAAAAAGCCATTAAGCCCAGGAGTGCACAGAAGCATATCCACAACAGCTGTTCTCAGGAAGTTCTTTGTATTAGGCTCTGTTATTGGAAACTGAAGGTCAAGAAGAACAACAATGTTCACTTGAAGTTGTTTTCTTCTTTTTATTTTTCTGCCTCTTTCTCTCTCACACATACACAAAATGAACAATGCTTTCTTTTTTAAAAAAATGGACCAGAAGAAGAGCAGCATCCAGAACAACAGAGCTGAGTCTAAAGTCAGTGTGAATATAATGTTGGGGGGCAGGGTGGCTAAACAGAGAATGACGGAACCTCAGTCTGTACCACATACCTCCCTATGGAGCTACATCATCTTCATTCAATAGATCTACTCTGGCTGGAACTATGATAGGATTCAGGCCTCTTGTTTTTTATTCATGGCACTCTGTTCTACATCAGCATCTATGTAGCCCTAGCACAACATGCCCCAACCTGGAACTCTTCAGACCTGTTTAACCGCAGCTCCTATAATCACAATCAGGGTACTGACTGGGGAAGATGGGAATTGTGTGAATGTCAGATTGGGAATGGTTGCTATAGGAGGTTGAATAGCTAACATCCTATACCAGTGGACAATTCCCAAGGCAATGTGGGAGTGGTATATAACACTGGCAAGCCAGTGTGGTGTAGTGATTTGAGCATTGGATTATGACCCTGAAGATCAGGGTTCAAACCTCCACTCAGCCAAGGAAACTCACTGGGTGACCTTGAGCAAGTCACATGCTCTCAGCTGCAGAGGCAAATCTCTGGATAAATCTTTCCAGGATGCCCCTATGATGGATTCACCTTAGGGCTATTATAAGAAATGATTTCAACACACAGAAACAACTATAACAATGTAACATATGGGAACGGTGGGAGAGAATCTGGCACAATATAAGAAAAAGAGGTAGTGCTGAACTTTACCACTCTCAAGGACTGAAGAAGGATACACCACTGGACCCTTAAGTATGTTGGGAGAATCAGAAGGTAGATGACTAATTTACTTTGTATTCCTTTGTAAAACCATGTATTTCTCCTCTCCGATTTATGTATTATCTTCCATCTACATTGTTTGCAGAGATACAGAGAAATGGAGGTGCAAGACTGTGAGTACATTTAATACACAATTAAATAAAACTTAAAAACAAATGACAAGAGCATCATGAAATCTGACTAGTGGGTTTTGAATTGGAGTGCACTGAATGAGTTTACAAGCCACAGGTCTTTTTCAGCAGTGATACGCTTTGACAGGATATATAGTGAAGTGATTACATAATCACTCTGATTTCCATTTCTGCTGGCTAGTACAACCTTGATGTAGTACTACAGAATACTGAGTTGCATACAGAAATAGCAGTTCATCAGTAAGACAGAGATGACTGGTGTAGAGATATAGGGAGGTTCCTTGCATGAATCCATATATCAGACACTTATGCAGATGTTATTATAGCTGTAGGGAACACTTGAGCCCTGTTTCACATCATTCTAATTAAGGCTTTTTAAAAATCATTTCATTTCCTTAAGAAGTAGGAATGTGTATCTTTGAAATTTTCATTCTTCGGCTACCCTGATTTCTGGGGTCCCTTGGGGGACACCTCAATGTGCTCCACGTGATGGGGAATGGAAACTAGCCAGAGCAGGAGGAATAGCAATGTGAGAGGCAGGGTAACCTAGTGGGGTCTCTTTACCCAGTTTTTACAGGGTCAGGCCAAGCCAAAAACCAAATGAAGATGTCCAATAAAAGGATTTTATTGAATGAAAGTCTCACACACCAATGCACTCACACAAGACCTATTATGAAGCAAAAGAAAGGAAACTGGATAGAGGGAATATTGAAGGGATTGTAGCTGGGGAAATACTGCACCTTTTTCTGAAGTTCTTGGTCCAGGAAAAACAGCGAAGAAGTGGAGCTCAGCACAGAGAGGGCTGAGGGGATTACTCAACAGACAGAGCAATGGTCTGTTGGGATGACTGGGAGTGATCCAAAGAACTGCTCCAAAACTGGGACTATTTGTAGGGGGGAAAGTACCTGGAGGGCTAATCCTTTCCTGGGGAGAACAATGGGTGTTGCAATGAGAAAGAAGCTCCACAATGGTAACTTCCTTTGCATGATGAGGTTACAAGATGTTGCCAAAGTCTCAGGATCTTAAATGGTCCTTGCCTGATAGGATTTTGCTCAACTTGGGGCAAACACGCTAATCCCCTTAAGTTGGCTTCTCTGGGGCTGAGGACCCTTTGTCTACTGTGAGTTTGTACAGCTTGAGGTGTCCTGGGGCTACATGACTGGGGATTTTACTGGCCTGACCTGGGTTTCAATCGTTTGACTGTTGCTGCCTATGTGCCCATCTGGGCGACCTCTCAGACACATAGAATCATATTTTAATATAAAAATTGTAGACTCCTGGACAGGGTTTTCCAGTGGGGTAACAGTTGCAAGCAAGCAAGAATAATTTTAACATTTTTTTCCTCTTCATTACAAAAAGGTCATTGAAAATTGCTGTTTTTGAAAACTATTTCCAATTGATTTGTCCTTCCTAACACACACACACACACACACACACATTTTCTCCATTTTGCATTTTCTGTATTGAAAACAAGTCTTGCATGGAAAACAAATCTCCTATTTTCTGTGAATGAAATATGTTTTGTGTGCAGAAATTTTGTTTTGTCTACAGAAAATACCACCAGCATGCAAGTACCATGCAACAGAGATCAAAAGAACATTTGAAAAAGGGTCAAAACCATTTTGTTAAGTGTAGGTGAAAATCTTCACAGTTTAGGATTTCTGTGCAAAAAATGTATCTAGATATTTTTGGGAGCAGAAAATGCCATTTTTTCCCAATCCTGTTGTGTGGTACTTGTGTATTGGTGCTTTCCATAAGAAGAGCTCCTGGTCTATGTTGTTCCTACCTGGAGAGAACTCATCCTGCAAGGATGTACAGCTTTTACTTTTCTTGAATGAAACATTAGTCCAGAGATTAATGGGGGTGAGTCTAGAAGAAGCTATGATAACACTGCCATAGTTTGTTTGTTTGCATTTTTACACATAGTCCATCCCATAAGCTCAAAGGGACTTTTCTTTGCTACATGTCCACTTTTTTTTTTAATTCATTACAGAATTCTTTGGGGAGAGCAAAAACCTTAACCTGAGTTTTGATGTGTGTGTATGTAGAATAATTGGACTTGTTTAGCACTATAACCACATTATCATTTATAACCACCGAAGCATGATTTAGTTGCTGTGTGTCAAAATGCCTTTTCTTGCTTGCATGTGTTACTGCTGACAGCTTGGCACCTAACAAAAGAGAAGTAGGCAAGCTTCAGATTAGACCATTTGTTCCCCTTTATTAACAAAGCAAAATAACAGCCCCACTGGCAGGCAGCCTGTATAAGCTGTCCCTTCAGCACCACATAACATAGGCATTAATTAAACCACAATTCGCCCCACCCAATCTCCATAAGACGCAATGATGCAAGTTAAAGTGAGTTTTCTGTAAAACTGACTTCACTCTGGTATTTCTAAGACACTAGTATTTGCATTATTGATTTCCTAAAAGAAAAAGAAGAAAGTAACTGCTTGTGGTCACCTTGACTAATTGTCAAAATTCTTAGAATGCCACCCACAGAATCGGAAGAGAAAGTTTCCAGTTTTGAATTCAGGTGTATCCAAGGAACTGGTTGAATAAAACCTAGGTCTTAGCTTGAATTACTTTGATAACTATCTGTATGAAAGCTTGATACATCATTAGGATGGGCCCTCCTCTCTCTTCTTCCTTTTCTTCCTCTTCCCCTTCTTCCTCTTCTCCTATCTTTGTCCTGACCTAGAATTATAAACATTAAAACAGATGGAGCTAAAATGTCACATCATAGTAAAGCTAATTAACTATCAATAATTTAAAAGACACAGAGCATTGGATTAAATAGGGATCAATTTATTTGACCTCATCTATTTAAGTTGCACTTGGCTGGAAATGGAACAAGAGGGAAACAAACTGATGTGAGTCCAGCTAAGGACAGGTTTCTCCCCTTTATTACCGCCTCAGCCTTCCACTGGCATCAAGGGCAATCCTAACTAATTGGGCTGCTTCCTGGCCAGACATAATTGGAAGGTAACCCAAGGAACTCCCTCCCAAGCTATAAGTGAGAGGCCGAATCCCAGGTTAACCTCAAGGATAGCCTCTTCTCCTATCTCTTGGGTTGCATAACTCTAAAGAGAAGGTTCCAGAGCTCTACCCTACACCAAAATGTTCCAAGATGTGATCACCAAAGTCTTATTTTCTCCTTCTGCTAGCTTCCAGATGACAACCTATTTAAACTCACCAACTGAAGCCAATCACCCAACTCCCACAAATACTGTATGGAATAGGAAAAAAGAAAACAGGTAAAAGAAGGGGAGGGATCCTATCCATCCTCAAAGTGATCAGACAAATCTCACACTGCACTGATGGGTCATGCTGAAATGATCAAAGAGGATACATGAATGAACAACCAGACTTAAATAGCCTCCTGTCCTGCCTATGTCACATGCTGTGATCTGGCTCCAGGTTCCAGTTATCAGTCACTTTTGCCTCTATCATGGATGTCATCAAATATTTACCCTATCCCACAGCAACGTTCACCACATAGGTACAGGTAACCATTAAAAGTATGACAGTTAAAAAGAAATACAATAGCTTTTGAAAATCCAGCACATTATGAAAGGTTTTCCCCTCTCTGAGCAATCAGTCCTGCAAGGCCTACTGAAACAAAGTCTTCACCTGTCCATAGAGGGATAGCAAAGAGGATGCCAATCTAGCCTTTCTGGCAAGGGAGTTCCAGACCCTGGGAGTAGCCACCAAGAAGGCCCTGTCCATGTCTCTGTGAGGATGGTGAGATAACGAGAATGGCCTTCCCAGAAGATCTCAAAATACACTTAGGGTCATATGTGTCAGAGTTCAACTCCCTGTCCATGCCTTCCTGCCAGTAAGGGAAGGAAGTACTTGCCCAAGATAGTACTTGCCTAAGAGGAAGAAGCAGTGTGTGTGTGTGGGGGGGGTCCAATGCAAACAGTCAAGGAGAAATGCTGAGCTGAGCCAAAGTCAAAGTCAAATCCAAAAGGTCTAGAATGCCAAAAGTCAGTCCAAAAGGGTCAAGAGAGCTGTAACACAAGGGTCATGGGCTTAAGTAGTGATTTTCTACAAGCAAACAGTAAGCAACACTGACCAACTTACATGCAGACAAAAACAGGTGTTACCTATCATTGTTCTGTTTACTCAACCTTGCCTAAAAGGTTTCCCTCTCAGCTGCTCATTTCAGTCTCCTCTGTGATTGGGGGCTCAGGGCCAAAAGTGAGCCTAATTCCTCTAAATCATTGCTGGTCCCCTCTCCCACTGGCACTGGTTGTGGCAACTCAGTCTCAGCTTGTCTTTCAGCTGATGGAGGTGTTGCTAAGATAGTTTGGTCTATCGCTGGCTCAGTTTCTGGCACAATCAATTGCTCATTGACCTCAGAGCTGTCGTCTATCACAATATGGTAGAATAAGGTCAGATACCTACATTAGATATTGGTTTAACACAGTGGTTCCCAAACTTTGGTCCTGCAAATGTTTTGGACTTCATCTCCCAGAATTCCTGACTGTTGAGCAAACTGCTGAAGCTGCTGGGAGTGGAAGTAATACCTGGAGTATTAAAGTTTGTGAATCACTGGTTTAATAGTTACTGTCCTATCCCTATCAAACACTTGAACAGACACTGGCAACCCATCATTGCTCTCTGGCTACTCCCATCACCCCAAATGGCCCTGGTGACTCGTCTTGAAGGGGACAGGAGTCCAATGACATCAGAGATAGGTTCCACACCCCAGAGATAGGGAATATTGTTGTGTTAGGACCTCCCAGTATCATCTCATATTATAGTTCCCAGGATTATTTAACTGTTAAATTAGTCAAAAAGTGGTATTTGTAAGGATCAGTGTTGGGACATTGTCTGCTAGCAAATGGACTTGCATCAGCAGGAAATAGAATGGTGAAGATGTATGATGTCTATACTCAGTAGAGGGCTGCTATTACAAGGCTATGTAGCAGAACCAGCAACGGGACCAATGCACAATGGGACCAAAACAAATAGAGGCCAATGTCCTATGTTGCCCATTGTGCATTGGGTAACAATGCACTTTTGGCACCCATGAGGCACATTGGGAATTCTTGCCAGAGTTCCATTATGTATCTTCACAATTCCCTAATTAGATTTCCTAGCCCCTCTGCTACTTAGTTAAGCACACACCAATTTGCATTGAGTGAAAGGGCATACAGGAATCTGGCCTACATTTCTGTTCTGTACTTCCTCCAAAAATCTGAGAGCAACATATAAGATTCCTTCCCACTTATTTTGTTCTTACAGCTGTAAGTGAAGTAAGTTAGGCTGTGATTGCCCAAATAACATCCAGTATGCATTTGAACTGAGTTCTTCCTGGTTCTAACACTGCTGGCTGGGATGAACCCACATGAGTTTACTAGCCTAGCTAGCTTCCTTTAAAATTTGAACTAAAATCCAGAGTAGATTCACTGTGTAGCTGACATAGAAGCCATCACAGTAGTCATGTCTTTACATTAGTTTGTGGCTCTATGCAGTAACAGAATTGAACTTGCCGTCCCCACCACTGAATTCTACAGATAAAATCCAGATAGACTGTTCCTGTATTTTTCTTTAAGTTCATTCATTCATTTTAACAGGAAGCCACATCAGTAAAAGTTGAATGAAACAATCAAAGGCACAGTTTGATGAGACATGAAATATTTAGCAATAGCTGAATCTGGTGCTAAAAAGTAATCCTCATTTGTGGAAATTGGAGGAACTCAAAAAGGAGCAACAGCGAGAGGGAAGTGAAGTCAGTGTCACTGAAATCAATAAAGCAAAATGCTGGTGAAGGAAATAAAGTCAATTGAGTATAAAAGCATGAAAGGAAAATGTGCTAGGATAGTTGAATTTTTGTTCAAGAACTCCTAAAAAGTATGAAAGTAGATGGGGCATTGTTGTGGTTTTCAAAAATTTTAATCAGATACTGTACAAATAACTTGTAAGTTTGAATACGTCCTGTTGAAACCTTTCTTAGCTCAGCAAGTGTTGTGCCATTCCCAGGCTTATATGCGTACATGAAGAACACCCATTTCGGTTGTAATTTTTAAAAGGACTTTGAGTTAAATAGTATCAGTTTCAGACTAGGGCAAGGACTTTCCATGTTACGGATGTACTACTGTTTGTTGGTGACTCAGAGAAGATCTCACTACCTCCCATGGAGAAGGGAATACATCATTTGATATCTCAAGTGTTTACAGTAAGTTGAACAGCAGGAAGACAACTTATTACCAAGCTTCTAAAACAGAAAGTTGACTTCTTTGTTCTTTTGTATCTGTCCCCTGGGGGTGGCACCTAAATCCCACTGTTATTTATTTGGGAACTTTCTCTATGTCAAGCAAAGCATTATTTCTCTTGACTTTGGCTCCAGCTGTGATAACTCTTTTGGAGAAACTAATTCAGCTCCTAGTGCAAGTATGATCCTCCGTGGTATGTCTGTATGTGTTTCTTTGGAAGAGGGGGGAGCAACAAAGGCAAAAAGAAAGCAATAAGAAAACTCATTTTGAGCTGGTTTAGAATTTGATTGTGAACATGTTTATTTGAAATGTGTGGAAGAAAAATGTCTACAAAACATGTAAATCTGCTCATTGCATGAAAATTGTAAAATGTCAGTTACAGGAAGTACAGACCAATTACAAGTTCTTCATTGATAAGTCAGTTTTCAGATATATTTAAAAGTATTCCTTATAAAACATGAGTGTCAGATATCTGAAAGACCATATAAACCGCCCCAGGTGTTCAGATTTTTGAAGGAGGACTTTCTCTTGGTCTCACTACCATAAGGGTAGAGATGGGAAGAATATTCAAAAATACTTGGGGAAAAGCTGGTTTAAAAATATGCTTTCTGGTTGTTAAGAAACCCCGATAAAAAGAATGATGTATTGATGAGAATCTTCACAGTTCAAGAGTCATTTTATGCAAAATTTGCATGTGGTTGTTTTGTGAAGAAAATAGTGGCTGGCATCCTGTTCAGCAGTTATGATATTATAAGACGGACTTCAAATCTTGTAACTGTTAGGGATTTACATTTATGGTCATTAATGACCGAACATGAATCCCAAAACAAATCACTACAGCCTGACAGCATCCTGACTGAAACATTTCTAAGGTGCTATGGGTCAGATAGCTGTGAAACAATATTTGCAGTGATCTCCTGGTCTCAAATTTTCTCTAGATAAGCAGGACTCTCTCCAACTGCCTATTCTTCATGTGCCCTGTAACCAGAAGAGCACTGCAGATGTCATTGTCCAGTTTCCTGATCTCCAGAGCCTCTGAAACACTTAAGAGTGCTGCCACACTGCTAAGGTAGGGTTTTGTGGCATCGTCAGACATAATAGTGAAGAGAGAGCTTCATTATCATATTGACATTGGTGATACAAGATCTCAGTCAGTATTTTTTCTGCACAGGACACATCGTATTGTTTTCTGCACAGAAAATACTGTTTCCTCCCCAGAAAGTGCTCTTTTCTGAACAAAACAAAACAAAAAAAAATACATATATGAATTCTGTACAGAATTCAGGGTCAAACTGCTAAGCAGCAGAGTCATTGAAGACTTGCTCAAGACAAGAAGGAAATTGCTAAAGTTACTTGTTGCTTCCTTTGAAAAGAAAATTAAGGAAGAATTGCTTTCTTAGTGGACATGTTTCCTGAAGACATAAAAGAGAGGTTTTTCCATTGGATACCGCTACACTGTGGAGCTACTTCCAGGTTGGACCTCTTGCTTTTGTCTTCTTGCCAGCTAATGAAAACCTTCCTGCTGATCCAGTGACAATTAATATTTGAATGAACATCTAGCCAAACTGTTCTGCAGTCCCCCACCACACTCTTCAATGGGCTAGATGTGGTCCAGCAGTTCCATGGTAGGTTGGGGGGTAGTAGTAAATGGTTCAGCATAATGTGATTCAACAATATAACTTAATGTGTTACTTGAAGTACTGTGACTAACAGTAGGAGTAGACCTCAATACAAGTATATATATTTAGCTTTGTTAAGAAAATGTGGCATTTAGCTGGATGTGAAGCAGATGGAGAAGCGATTCTAGAGAAAGGGGCAGTTCCAGGCATAAAGGTCAGCAATGAAGAATGGGCAGAGCAATATAAGAATACAGCAACAATAGCTGGAGTGGGTAAGAAAAACAACTGTCACCATTAGAATATCTCAGGATGTAAGGGTGCTAAGATATGAAGGTGGCAAAGGGTTTTAAGGTCATTCCGTTGATTGGCATTGGTAAGGTTGCAAAACACTCTGAAACATCTTTGAATACTAAGCTATTCTTTTTTTTCAAAGGAAGAAACTGCCTGGCTCAGTTGGCTCTACGCATGTTAAAACCTGGCTCTTGTCCATGGAAAAGCTGGAGAGGAGCTTGCATAATATCCAAGCATACCATATCCCAGAATATAAACCATATTCAGAGGGGAGCATGCATAATTCAGGGTGTGAAAAAGCCTGGCAGCTAAAAGAAGCTAACTTTGTACAACATAAAAATTGCTTGGACAGCTTGGGACCAGTGGGCTTAGTGTAAATGCCATTGTTCATAGCTATCCAGATGCAGATGCAAGAATACAACAGCGCATCTGCTTTTCTGTCCAAAGAGAGGAGGAAAAATGGGGAAGCGGGGGTTGAGACTACAATTACATTAAAAAAGATTAATTTTAGGAAAATAGGAAAACATGAAATGAAGTCTGTGCATGATGGACCAAATGTTCCAGAATCTGCAGATTCTAATTGTCCAGCTGAAGGCATTTATTAAAAAACAAATCTCGGTGTAAGGCTACTGTGTTGCCTTCTTTTCAGGGCTGCTAAACCAATGCCTTCCAAGCTTAGAAAGCAATGTTTGGGGCTGAGCCAGTGAGAATTTCAGTTTGTCATTTCAGTAGTAAGGGGAAGCATGATGTGTCCCTAGGAAATGGCCTTCCTTTCAGCATGGGCAGAAAACAACAAATATAGGGCTTTTCCGCACTTGATTTTTAAAATGGGGCGGTGCATCCTCCTGCGAGGATGTTTGCATTTGGGGGCGAACTGAGTTTGGACTATTTACCGTATGTCCGGACTTCAGCCCGCTCTGGAACGCCCATAACTGATCGTTCACTGTGCTATTGAAAGTCCGATTGAAACAGGACTTTCAATAGCCTGGCACACCCCAGTCCATCGCTGTGCAAATGTGTGGATTTGCAGGCTCGCGCCAGTGTGAGCCTGCAGATCTTCCGGGGGCGGGCTTCCGGCTGGCGAGCTTCTCCGGTTGGTGGAGAGCCTCCACCAACCGGAAGCCTCCATTTTCTTCCCCAGAGAGTGCATAGTGCGGGCATGCACTGCTCCGGATCGGTGTGGGTCGTCGGGCGGGAGCGAGCCAGTCTGGTGAGTAATGGACTGCCCCGTTTCCCCCCAAAGTGTGGAAAAGCCCATACTCTACTAGACTAAAGAGCTAGTTAGTATGAGGGATTCACATACAACCATAAGTTATCACAGTCAGATTATGAGGCCAATTAATTTTGTAGTTTTTTTTTTCTTTAGAAAACTAAAGATGGTTGTTGTCTTCAATTGATTTTGAAAATGTATATGCCTTCACTTCAGCTAAAACAATTAGGATAGCACAGAATAAACTAAAACCAGGAAAAAGTAATGGCAAGCTGTTAGCAGAAGACTCTCCTGTCCAGCAGTGGTTCCTGCTGGAAAAGTTCCCTGTGTGATTTTTCACCAGTTTCCCTTACTTCCTCAGCAGTACGGCCCACACTGTTGCAGAGGATCTATCAGCCATTTAGATCACATTTGGAGGGAGAGGTAGTAGATTAGAAGGACAACGGCAAAGTCAGAAAAATGGTCTCCTCCTTCTGCTAATCCATAGGAAAGAAATCTTCACTAATTTTGTTGCTGTGTATAAAAACAAAGGATGTTTTTTTTAAAAAAAAAAAAACCTGCACAAATTACAATACTGTTGTTTGTTAGTTAGCAATTTCTGATAATTTTATCTTTTTTTTTCCATTTTGATGCTTTTTTTCCCACAAGAAACTAAGTTGTTTTTTCTTTCTTTTTCTCTTTTTCTTTCCGTGTCAAATATGAAGAAATCTGCACATTTTGGTAAAGCCTTCAAAAATGGTCAGACATAAAATCTATTTCATTTGATTTGGTGAAATGCATTGATATACCTATTCCTGCTGACCATGTAGATCTTAAAAGTTATGAACCTCTCAGAAAAAAAAGAGAGGTGACAATCCTAATTAAGTGTACTCGGACGTTTAAGAGTTAATCACTCAAAACTATGAGCCGTGATGGACGTATCTGTTAATTGCAGTTCTCCCCACAATCTATTTTTTAAATAAGTTCAAATACTGAAATCAAGATGATGATGATGATGATGATGATGATGATGATTTCTATTCCAAATACAAAGACATATGTGGTAAGATCTTATCAAACTTAAACTGAAATGAAATTCTTACTAATCTCTTTTGGGAGGAAAGATGTGTATCCTGAGAACAAGGGTCAGGAAAGTTAAACCCAGTTTCAGATGGGAAAGGAGAAAGCCAGCACCAATTTCAGAATGGGATGGGAGGAAAGCTCAGAACATCCTGCTGCATATACCTGATTCTGCCTTTCTCCACTCCTCTGCTGCTGAGAGGCATGATTTTTTTTTTTTAAATGAAATAGGAGCACATGCAGAAAAGTTATTTGCCAAATTTACTGGGAGCAACATTAATGTAAACAAAATTGCTTCGTTAACTAGAAGCACTTGGCGGGTTGAAACATCTGCATCAGAAGACTAAAGGTTTTTGACATTACAGCTTACTGAAGTTATGAAGAGAATGAAACAGAAAGAGATTTAGAAGTATTATGTTCTGAAAATAACCTGAGCAGAGAAGGTAGTGGAAAGCCAATGAATCAAGCTAAGCATAGATTTTTCTTTTTTCCCAATGACCTTTCTTAATGGATCTGCAAAAATTTCCGACGAGGCGCAGAAATGTGTATATTGTGTCACATCATTCTAAAAGCTGATGTACTGCAATGCAACGATATGAAGAAAAGCAATAATAAACGGAATGGGTTCTTTCAGATGTGTAGCTTGAATGCAATAGTTGTTATCTGTATAAATGTACTCTGGTCAATGGGAAAGCAGAAGCCTTATGAATTTTCTCAGCGTCTGCAAATTCAGCAGACATGTGATTTCATCACTTCCTTTGCATGTACTGAAAGATTCTGTTCCCAACAATGAGAGGAAAAATGAAAATTATGTACATTTAGTGAGCAGAGCACATTTTTAATGCTAACTTGTCAGAAGGAACATAATTACCACTTCCAGTGAGTCATGATCTTTCAGCAATACACATTTCCATTCCCCCTACAAAAAGAGAATTTGCAGAGGCACCACATCTGAATGTTATGCAGCAGCTGACAATAAAACCTGTTTGGGTTATTGCCATATGAATAAACAAGCTCTTGTAGATTGCCATGTGGCTTCCGAAGCATATTGCAAAATCTTACTCCTGAGGTGGGGGGGGACTGCTGTTAAAAGCAATTAGAAAGAATGTGATTCTAGAAATTCTATCAAAAGCATAGAATCTAAATGCGATTACAGGAGGTAATTCTATGATGCCAAACTGGAAAGAAATAAAATGATAGTAATAATTAATACCAAGGCAAAAAAAGTGTTAAGCAAAATGAGAATCTTGAAATTTTTTTTGAAAGAGAAAACATGTTGCTTGAGCGATGCTACATTTTTATTTTAATAATTATGTCCAATGAGAATTAAAAACATTTTAGTCTTATTGAACTGAACTGAAAAGTTAGCTGGTCACACACACACACACACACATACGTAGGGCATCACTAGTGAAGTGCAATTCAAACATAGTATTTATTTCACATGTCAGGTGCTATTTTCTCTTCTGTCATCTGTACAGCACTCTTTATGATATTTTTTTTAGTTGGTTAGAGGTGGAAAATAATATGCAAAATAATACACATTATTCCAGAAGATATACTAACACAACACCCTTATATATGTGCGTGTGCATGTTTGTATACACATATATATTTTTATGCATAAAAATGTGCTTCTTTTTCTTTCATTTGCATTTGTTTCATCATCATCCATTTCAAAGTTAATGCAATAGTTTTAAAAGGCATATGCATGAATTTTTACAACAAGGTAAAAAGTAAGGGCTATGAACCCTTCTTCTTAACTGGGCACAACTTCCATTTGAACAAAGCAGTCCATCACTGTGTGACTCCTTGGAACAAGGTAAAATCATTATCACCAAATTCAGGACATGGCCTACAGACATAATGCAACCCCAGAGCACTTTTATTTCTCATCAGTTTCAGGTTTAAATCTCTCACAGTAAAATTGGTAAGATTTTAAAATGCTTAACTCTATTCGGACCATACGCACTGTTTAAAATGGGAACTGAAGCAAGTGAATATTCATAACCAAAAGTTATAGTTTAACTGTAGAGTACATTGAAGAGATGAAGTTTGACTTTCTGCTCTGACACTGGATGGCCTAGCCTACATTTTCAGGAATTCTGAAAGATGGTATAATGTGCCTCTGTGCAGAGTATAGGGCATGATACTTCACCTTTCAAAGTCTCAACACACATTTAGGCACTTTACACTTTACACTCAACACACACACAAGGTGTTTACAGATGTGTACCACAGTTTGTAAGAAACAATGACCATGTAGTGATTTTAAAAATAAGCGTGGTTTTCTGTATCATTCAATTATCAGCTATGCATATTGTGATTATGTCCATCTCAGGTGGATTCTTTTTACTATATACCTCTGGACATTTTCCAACAAAATCCCTTTTTTATGCCTGTTGTCCAGATTAACCCTCTTGGCACAAAGTTGTAGATTTTGGAAATGAATTCTTTGAGGTGAATTCTCTAAGATGGCAATAAATTGAATTCTGCAATCTTGCAGTACTAGTTAATATTACATAGCCGTCTCCTTTTTTTTTGAGCAGCAGGGCAGACCCTTGTCCTTGTATCCCCTTAAAGTGGCTCCTCCAAAGCAGTGGACTCAGTAAAGAAGGGGTCCAGCCATTATTCTGTCACAACTGCTACAGCTGAGTTGGATGACATGTTACCCTGTATTTAGGAGTGCTGGAAAGGACACCCAAATATCCAAATATTAACACAGATGGGAAATTAACTAGAGCACACTTGCTGGCTAGGAGAGGCAGGGCAACTTTAGCGGGGTCTTTTAGCCGTATGTTTACAGAGGCAGGTCAATGAGCCATGCAATTTACAGAATAAACCAGTTAATGTTTTTATTGAAAAGCAACATACAAGACAAACAAACACACCACTAACTAAATAAGAAGTAAGAAAGGGAGATGAATTTTAGGAATAAATAATACGACACCTGATCATGTAGTCCTGAACAGCTGAAGGAAATGAGACTTAGTAGATTCCTTGGGAGCTCGCTATACAGACTGTCAGCAAAGCGGGGTGAAATTTAAAATGCAGCTCGGCTCAACTATCAGAATTAGGGGTTTTTATAACAGAAATTGTGCCTGAGATTCATGTCATAAACTTTAAGAACAAAGTTAGCTTTGAAATGCACCAAAAGGCTTAGAAGTGGATCAAAACATCCGTGGTAGATCAATCATGCAGCCTAAGTGCCAATATATGGGCACTTATTATGGTCTTGTTATTTATGGGCGCAAATCAGGCACCTTGTGAGATGAAAGAAATAGATCCTCAGAACAACAACCAAGGCTTTGAAGTGCCCGCCTGAGATAGAGAAGTTGGAATTCCTGTCATAAAACAGCTGCTCCTTGTTTTGTGTGTTTCCTGAGGACCCTTTTACAAATGCATGCGCCAGGATGCCATGGAAAGGTCAAATTATTTGATATCACAAAGGGATATCTAGTGCTATCAAAGTTTATGCTTAAATCACAGTTACAGACAATTGCTGGAAGAAAGAGCTGAGTTCCTATCAGGACCCAGTTCTGCAAGGAGATAGATGTAAATAACTGGAAACCACATAGGTATCACAAGCTAGCAGTGACAGCAGCAGTGGAGAATGACACTTACCTGATGTCATCTCTCCTATAAAGATCTTCTTCTGGTGGAGGCGGGGCTTTATCTCTCTGTAGAAAGTGCTATAGTGTCACAAATCCCTGCCAGAGTCCAGCCTTTATTCTTCCAGATTCCACAAGTGCTACAGCTGGGGTCGATGGCTTTATTTTTGTTCTACCGTCCTCACAGATACACAGCAGAATACTTTCTCCACTGCTGTTCCCAGGGTCTGGAACTCCCCTTAAAGAGAGGTTAGAGCAGCAACTTCCCTGTAAACTTTCCACGGGCACATTAAGGTGTTTTGTCCCCCCCCCAGCAGACCCTTGAAGTCTGACTGCTAAAGAAGACTGGACCTTGTAGAATTGTGTTGCACTGTCTCTCTGTTTTGTTACTTTGTTTGTGTTTGTAATTGTTATTTTTTAAAAACCTAGTTTTAATTTTATGGATAGTTTAATTATATTTTTAACTTTTATGTTTGGTATGTATTTTAGTATATATGTTGCAACCCACCTTGGGTCCCAAATCAGGAAAAAAGATGGGATATAAACCTAGTTAATAATAATGGCCCTTTCCACACCAGACAATTAGAATGGGGCAGTGCGTTCTTGCAGAAAAGTCGTCTGCACCTTGGAGTGGACTAGGAGCATACTACTTACCAGAGATCCGCACCTCAGTCTGCTCCAAAATGACCCCAAGTGGTCCTCCAGCGTGTTTTTGAAAGACCAGAAAAAAGAGGTCTTTATTTTTCTGCAACACGCCATTGTGTTCCTGCTCCCTTGTGCAGATTCGCAGGCTCGCACCAATGCAAGCCTGCAATCTGCAGAGGGTGGACTTTAGGCGTGGTGAGCTTCAGTGGTTGGTCGGGACCCATGACCAACTGGAAGCCGCCATTTTGGAAGCCGGAGCCACCATTTTGGAAGCTGGAAGCTGCCATTTTGGAAGCTGGAGCAGTGCGGATCTATAGACCTCACACTGCTCCAATTCTCGCTTGACCAAGGAGGAGGCCTGCGGAAGGGCTTCAGGGACAGTCCACATTGCTTCGGACCCCAGAAGAAGCGGTAGGTAATGGCATGGAGTGATTCCCTTGCCTTGTGCGGAAAGGGCCAATGTGTTCCATACTTAGCTCGAGTCCATTCAACAGTTCTTATAGTGTTGTATTCTTAGCCTTACCTGGGAATCTGTTTAAAAGCTGATTGCCTACCTACCTTTTATTCCTGGGATATATCGAACTGAGGGCTCATATTCAGTGCTTTGATGGTCAGGTAAGCAGCCATTTCTTTTACCAGGAACTCTCTTCCATTGTCTGCATGTTGTATCTGTCATCTGTAAAACAAAATAGAACACATTGTTATTCACTGTGGTTACATATTCCTATAGTGTCTCCAGTATCTGCACCACCACCACCACAGGTACATAGTCATGTTTCTAATCTATGAAAGTCAGCATGCATCTGTTCTCAATTGACACCTGAAATGTTATAAGCACACCGAGGTCACATGTATCAAATCAAAGGAACCACTCCTTTCCCCTCTCTTGGAAAGCAAGGGACCGGTTTCCTTGACTTTCACAAGGCATATGCATTTTACTTCAGCTTCCTATGCTATTACTTCCAAATCCCATGCCTTTTCAAATTCACGTAGGTTATTTATGTTTCTCTTCTAGTTCTCCTATACGTGGAAGAGGCATATGAGAGGATGTGAGTCAAGCACATGTGTATTAGTCTGTAGCTGAGAGAGCAACAGTGCAGACAACAACCTTGGCCAGTGGATCTCTTACTATAGGGCACATGTGTTAAACACAAGACCCACAGGCTGAATCTGGCCCACCAATCCATTTTAAGTGGCCCTAACACCTCTCCTGCACAGTGGTGTAAAAAAAAAAAAAAAACTGGACTAACTGAACAAAGTCACCATTGTCACATTTACTGTCCCCACCCAGACAAGGTCCTCCCCCCACTTCCCTCTCTCTCTGGCCTGACTTCTCTGTATCTTCTCCACCTTTGATCCCCATTTTGTTTCTGTCCCCTGTCGACAGCTTCACAAGAGTTTCCAGATAGACTCGAAACTGCAAGGATTTGAAACTAATAAAGAAATGAACCCAATAATTAAACTTTTATTGGAGAATCCACCACATCTAATGGCAAAACTATACAAGAAATTATTACTCTACAATAAAGAAGAAGAAACAGTCAAAGATGAAATGATAAAATGGGCCCAGAACATTGGATATACAATACAGTTTAGTCAATAGGAATCAAGTTGGAAGAGGACCTTGAAGTTTACAACAGCACAAAACTTGAAAGAAAACTATTTCAAAATTTTCGATAGATGGTATATGACTCTGGAAAAAATATAAAAAATATACAAGACAGGAACAGGAAGATGCTGAAAATGCCACACTCAGACTGGTACAATATATCATATGTGGTGGACCTATCCAAAGACATGAAGTTACTGGAAAGAAATACACAAAAATATAGAAAAAATATTTCATATTCAATTCACTATGACCCCAGAAATTTATTTATTAAATATACTTGATGGAATAGATAACCAAACTGACCAGAAGGTCATGGAATTATAGACTACTAGAATTGGATGGAATACCTGATGGTCTTTTGGTCCACCCCCTTGTCAGTGCAGGAATCTACTATTAAACTATCTCTAATAGGCAGCCATTCCACCCCTGCCTAAAAATCTCCAACAGGGACCTATTCTTCTTAAAGAAAAGGATTGATACATTTAGAAATCCTGATGTTCTTTGGGACCCTCAACCCAGACAGTCCCAGATCCCAATGTATTAGGTTGATCCACCTCACTAAATCAATATGCAAACGCTTCTTGTTGCACCTCTGAGACTCAAAGAAATTAGGTGGTAGCATAAACCTTCATAGACTTTAGTCTACTTTATCAGATGCATGGACTGAAGTGAGAGTTTCTCTTGGGCTGACCATCTTCACAAATCCATGGTTGGTGCGGGTGCGGGAGAGGACCTTCTCAGTAGCTGCTCTGATTTGTGTAACTCTCAGTCACCAGAGATTAGACTGCCCTCCCCTCAGACTAGGGGTGCAATTTTCACCCTTGCCATAGTAGGCGCTGTTCATGTTAGATATGCCACTGTGGACTTGCCAGGTAGAAAGAAGGATGGTGGGGCAGAAAGAGGCCAAGGGGATGGGGGGAAGCAGAAAGAGGCACAGAGAGGATCTGGGAAGCAGAAAGTGGATGTACTGGCCAATTCTATATCACTTTACAGAAGTATAGAGACCATAAACTACAATCAAATAGCCCCAAAATGTCCAAAAAAAGAAAAGTTGATGCAGAAGGAAGGTAATTTAAAAACCAGTAATAATCAAATGCAGAGGCAATTATTTATATGATAAAAGAGTAGATACTTTATATAGCCTGACAGATACAACTGGCCCTTTGAGGGTAACCATGAGGGCTGATGCGACCCAAGATTAAATTGAGTTTAACACCCCTGTGATAGGGGGTGGCAAATACAATCTCATTTTTATGACCATTCCTCACAGCCTCTGTCTGAACCTAACAGATCCCATACCATTGGAACAGCTTCAGGGAGACCAACCATAAATGTAAGAGTGGATTCATCTCTCTTACAGCAATAGACTTATTGACTTCTGCAAGACAAAGGTGGAACACGTAGGGGAATCCTAACATTTATTTCCTTTTTTCCCCATAGGCGGATAGTTACTTATGTAAGTATGATGACACATTTCTTCATTTCCAACATGGAAGGTGAGAAGCTAGTATAGACCAGCATAAGAATATAATAGAAGTGACATATAGGTGCATGTCATGGAGCAACTTCCAGTTGTTAGCAAAAGGCCAAAGCAAAGAGGATCAACTTCTTAGAAGGTAGAGTGTTCTCATGAAAAAAGTGGAAATGAGGATTATTAAAGGTTTCCATTTCAGCAGTGTACTTCACAATGAATGTAGGCATGACCCTGCACACTTGAAACCGGGCAGCACATCCTCCAGTGAGGACATTTGCACTTGGGGGCGAACTGGGTCCGGACTACTTTCTGTAGTTTTGGACTTCAGCCCGCTCTGGAATGACCAGAACTGGTGCTTCGCTGTGCTATTGAAAGACTGCTTAAAACAGGTATTTCAATAGCCCAGTGTGCCCCAGTCCGTCGCTGAGCTCCTGTGTAGATCTGCAGGCTCGCACCAGCACGAGACTGCAGATCTTCCGGGGGCAGACTTCTGGCTCGTGAGCTTCTCTGGTTGGTGGAGAGCCTCCGCCAACCAGAAGCCTCCATTTTCATCCACGGAGAAGTGTGTAGCGTGGGCACGCACTGCTCCGGATCAGCCTGGCTCGTTGGAGGGAGCGCGCCAGTCCAGTGAGTAACAGACTGCCCCGTTTTCTTCCCAAAGTGTGAAAAAGCCCGAAGTGGCATGGTGGGGAAAAAACAGAATTTTGTGCAGAAAGCAATGTATTTTGTACAAAAATGCATTTTTTTGTGCAAATGCTGGGACTGTTTTTGTTTTCCTTTTTGAAAAGTAGTCCCAAATGCAACCATCATCATCATCATCATCATCATCATCATCATCATCATCATCATCATCATCTTGTTGCAGTGGTGGATTGTTATCTCAACAGGATATTTTCATATGTTTGGGTCACCCTTTCCCTAAAAGAATTATAAACTTTTCAGTATTCTTTATACCTCTGTAATATACTAACATGTGTAGTAATAGAAACACACACATGTATGATGTCATTTTGTCCATTTATAAAGACAGAGGATCACTGTCCAATATAAGATCCTCTATAAGGCCTACTATTCTAAATCCAACATCAGTGGACAGTGGACATATCAGTGGACATATTGGACAGTGACATTATATTGGACAGTGATCCTCCTTCTTTGTAAATGGACAAAATGGCTGGATTTTCAAATAACGTATTTTATATATATATATATATATTCTCTAGGATCTTTATTTAAAGGTTTTTTTATTAATAGATACTATATGTTGATATTGGGACATTATGATATTGTTACATGTTGGTGTAAAGACATTTTATCATTTAAGAAAACTTTTTATTAAAAAAAAATAATAAAAAAATTATAAGGCCTGCTGACAACAATGACAATTACAGCATAGGCTTAAGTATCCCACAGAAATAGGTGGTATTTAGAAATGGGGTAAGTAAAGGCAGAGACAAAATTAATTGGATTCATATTTCCACACAAAAATCCATTACATACCTCTCAAAACTCAAACAGACTTGCACCATAAACTTGACAATCTATGCATTGGCAAGGGTTGCAGTACATTTTGGAGAGGAAAATATGCACAAAAATAAATGCATACAGTTTTTAAAATGAGCCCAACTAAAACTGCATACTTTTGAAAAATATACATACTAAAATTACTACTCCATTTTCAACCCAAATTTGAATTAAAACTGTATTAAAATAAAATTTGGCTGTTTTACTTAATAGTATACAGAGTAATTATATATTAAGTGTTAAAGTACCACGTATTCAGATAGTATTAATAGTATATTAACCCCAGTACTCAAGGAACATCTATCTTCATTAAAGGTACGCAAGCCATCTTGAAGAATATATTAATGTTTATCAAAAATGCTTTTATTTTCATTTACTTACATTTTACCAGAGCTAAACTGTTCAAACTTGCCTCAGACTTCCAATATGGTGACATTTAGCAGCAACTGGAAATATCCAGATGTCCTTCAGCCCAAAATGTTTTGTTAATCTCTTCAAAGCTCTTTTGATTTTTCTTCAAAACCTACAGATGTTTTGCCATAGCAAAGCACCCCAGATGTGCCTCAGGTTTAATTCTAGGTGAAATTTCCTTGCAGTTCTGTCCAATAACCAACTATGAACACACCTAATATTTTATAAACAACAACTCTATTGAAGCAATTTTTCTTGATTGTTTCTTTTCTGAAAACTTATCTGGAGCATTCCCCTTATTTTGTTTGCTTCTGAATACAAAACAGGTATTTTAAAGTGCTGTTTACAGCTTCAGTTGCATGTTATCAAATGGAATCTTCCACCATGCCCACTACAAGTTCACTACAACAGGTAGGGATTTAATTATTCTGTAAAAGAAGGAAGAGGAAAAAAGAAAAAGTAATGGAGCAGCACCTTTAAAACTTTTTTAAAAAATTTATTTTCATATTAACCTGCTTTGGATGCATTACAGAATGATAACAAATGCTCAGGTATAAAGCATGTTTACACAGTGGTGGAAGTTGGACAGAATATAACAGGATTCAGAAAGATCCAAATCACGATACCTACATTTTCAAAGAGCTATATAAGATGATACAGGTCTTTCAGCTCTTTATAGTGGTCAGTTAAAGTTGATGCATGAAAGTCATACATCTGCTTATGAAAAGTCAGTTTCACAAAGTTCAAAACCCTCACTAAGAAGATTCCTTTTGTTATATGTGCAGTAACAATGACTTTTGAATTAATATATCTAGTGTGCTTTGAAGCCAATGTCTTTGTTATACCTCTGCTGATGGATGGCTATTTGTGAAAATAATTCAGTTCAGCAGTTTCTCTTAGTCTCCTTTGGTAATTTCCTTCTTCAAGAATCACCACCTGTAAATCATTTACTGTATGTCCAGGAAGGTTGAAATGCTCTACAACTGTTTTTTGGGTATTGCCATTTCTAATGTCAGATTTGTGTCCATTATTCCTCTTGTGTAGAGACTATCCTATTTGTTCAAAGTATAGTGCAGAGAGTCATTGCTAGCATAGGATGGCATATATCACAATGGAGGAAGAGCAAGTAAATGTACTTCTGATGTTGTTAAGTGATGTTATTAGCCCCTGAAGTTCTACCAGAATTTCAACAATTTCCACCCTACCATCAATCCGAGCCAGAAACAATCCACATAACAAATTTACTTTCTTGACACCACTATGCAACTATACAATAGACTTCTAATCACCACACTGATCTCTACAATACTTACATGCCTCCAGTTTCCAATCAGAATACAGTACCAAATCTATAGTTTACAGTCAAGCCCTCTGATATAACTACATCTGCTCAGACTCAAAAGACAGAGAGAGACTCAAAAGTCTTGAATATACAACAGGCGTTTCTCAAATACCCACCTAAGCAGGTGAAGAAGAAAAAATTAACATTGCAAGATTAACATTCAGAAATCATTAATTACAAGACAGACCAAAAACACAAAATGAAAGAACACCCCTAATGGTCATCTACAGTCCTCAGTTGTATCATCAATAAGTTGCAACTAGTTGTAGAGAATAGCACATTGCTCTCACAAGCTTACAATGGTATACATAACATGGATGGCAATACAAGGGACAAGACCGTCTTTTCTTCCTTTTTATAGTCCAAGAAACTACCACAGCTGCTACTTTGAATTTTTCACTAAGTTTTTCTTGAAAAAAAAGATGAGTAATTTTAGCACTTTTCTTCTTGGTGTGAGAAAGTCTTAAAAAACTGCAATGTTTTCAAAACCTAATCACAGTTTGGGACTAATTATGTACACAATTTACATTTGGATGCAGAAAATGCTGTTTTCTTCACAGAAAATACTGTTTCCTACAAGCATCATCCACATTCGAATTTTGTGTAAAATGTTTCCTGTTCAGAAACTGTTTTCTGAGATTAAAATGATGTTTTCTATGCAAAAGAACCATGTGTAAATTTTGCACAGAATTAATCCCAAGCTGTAAAGATCTGTACCCGTCTAGGGCCCTTTCCGCACCTTACCTTTTTTCGATGCTGGGGTGTGGGGATCGCTCGAGCAGCCTCCAGCAAGAGGCTCTTGCATCCCTGCTGCTTCAACTTCGCACGAGCTGCCTGCTCGCACAAGAGCCCCACCTCTTCCTTCCGCAGTGCAGCCTAGGAGTGTCCCAGGCTGTGCTGGGGCAGGAAACATGACTAGCGTGGCTCTGGAGGCTCCACACACCAGGTAAGTGTGTGCAGGGCCCAGGAGCAATGTGCGATTGTGCACCATTTTCAGCTTCTAGCTGAAAATGAAAAGGTGCGTGATCGGCGCCTGCTGGCCCCTGGAATGTTGTGTGATTGTGAGTGCATTGTGCAGATCACTCTTCACAATCGCACAATGCTCCAGGCACCCTTTCACATGGCAAATGTCGTGCGGAAAGGGCCCTAGGACTTGTCTCATCAGAGTTTCTCCATGCTCAGAAAAACATGTTTTTCAACAATTTTTTCAATATTTTCCAATCTTCTTTCCATTCATAATAATAGGTTTCTCTGTTTATCTGTGTGGGTGAGTGAACACATGACTATAGAATTAAATGCTCTGCACACAAGCACATACATGTGCTTGAGTGCACATTAGAGGGGAAAATATGGTCCTTCAATGCTGTTGGACTACAACTCCCACTAGTCAACATAGCTAATAGTGAGAATGCTGGTGGTTGCATTACAAAAGCTTTGAAGGTTCACATGATTCCCATCCCTACTCTATGTGAATGGAAGAAACATTTAAGTATAAAGATATCTGTGTGTAATTTAAAGATACTGATTCAGACAAACATGTCTGTCCCTGTTTTATTGGCATCAAACATGAAGCAAACTTCAGCATCTCCTTGTGAGATGAGGTGAGTGTAGTCTGCCTGCGTGGAACCTTTTTCCTCATTCATCTGTATTCTAGGCAGAAGAAGGAATATTAGGTTGTCCTCAAGTCCTCTTCCCCTTAAAGGCAAATGCTCTGCATGAACAATAGTAAACAACTTAGTTTGACAGCTCCCAGGTTGCAAGAACATAGTGTGCCATGCATTAATTAACTGGAACTGAAAGAATGGGAAGTGGAAGAAGATTAAATCCAGTCAAGTGAATAAATTGATTGAAGGAGAGGACTTTGCTGTCAAATGCTCCACTTAATGATGTTTAATTATGTATTGTTAACAAGTTATATTTGCTTCCCTTGAACACAGGATCATTATGAAAAGTTTGATTCCTACCCATTGGTTGCCTCAATTAAGCTACCCTGAAGCAGAAGTCATTAAGTTGCCAGCTCTGGGATATCCTGGCCAATTTTTTTTTAAGTTTAGATGTTAAAAGCTAATGGACTAATATGAAAGCTTAGTCCTTGTGCTGGAGGAATTCCACCCACCAGCAATAGTGAAACCTATGGCCAGTTTTTTTTCTTTTTTGTTTTGTCTTATAGATCAAGAAGGATTCAGAGGGGCTGGATGAAGTTTAATAAAAGCAAGTTTGCCTATGCCAGGCTAGCGAACCAAATAAAATTATGTAGACCAAAACAAGTATCGACTATTTACGGTTACCAAATTTTTAGTCTAAATGTTAATTTAATCCAAAGTATGCAGAGCAGGAGTGACAGGCTTACAGATCAGCAACTGATGCTTTGCACTGTGAGGGTTTGGTGAGAAAATCATTTTCAGACTTGATTTTCCTGAATCCCTTGAAGCAAGTGAGTGTTTTATAAAATCTATTTCCTTTGGGGTTGAAGCAGAACAGTCAACTGGTTTTTAAAACTGTTTTTAAGTTAACGTAGCTATAAAAAAAAAGTGCTGCCATTAAGATGGCACATTGAGTTAACATTCCAGGAGATGGCATTCAGAAGTTGTTTTCAGGGGTCCTAAAAATATGCTGAAAATATCCCTGCACCTATTTGGAATAACTTGGAGTTATTTGGGGGGGAGATATTGGGGGATTGATGTGGGGGTGACTATTTAGTCTTTCACAGTTTTCCAGTCTTGGTTTGGAGAACTGAACGAAGCCACCTCACCACTCCTGCTACTTAGGAGAAGGTGTAGCTATTTCCTCCACTGTTGTGATCCAAATGAAAGCCTCCCCCCACCCATGCCTACCATTAGCCAAGAAGTGGAGCTCCCATTGATTCTTCCCACCCAGGACTAATAGTGACTCCAGGGAGGCAATCTGCATTCGAACAATGGGAAGTGGGGGGAAATATTTTATTAAAAATATCTTTGCATTTTGTAAAATCTCAGAGTGATGTGTTTTATCACTCCTGGCCTGATTTGTCGTGTTATTTTGTTGAAAACTGGGGGTATCTAGAGGTGAGATATGGATTTCATTCTGCCTTTCTCTCACAGACTGAACATTGGGATGAAGCCTCTATTCCACCTTTCCTTCCTTTTTATATCTTCCAGCCTATCACATACGAATGCCTCTAGATCACCTAGGAGGAATTACTGGGTGAGTAAGGGAATAATCTCTCTACTTCTCATTGTTGGCATGTCTCACAGGTGTCTAGAAAACCACCCCAAACTTGCAAAGATGTCAGCCCGTGCTGCCTTCAGGTAGCTAGTGTTTACTAGGTAGGAAGACAACATTCAAACAACCAATAGCTGTCCACATAATTATTCAAATTGTTATCCTAGATGTAAAACAAGGCACACCCTCCTTCTCCAGAAAGGACAATTCAATTTCATTTTAAGAGAGTCCAGTAGATTTACAGAAGGGACAGTGTTTTAATGAATATCTCAGTATAGGTGACGATATATTTAGTATATGTCAAGCATTCCTAAGAGAAGAGTTATTTTCTTTGGCTTGCACTGGTTGTAAAATGAGCAGTGATTGACTATGTGTTTGAATGTACAGTGCATCAAGGCATTCAGGAGCTGAAGAATACAAGTGCTCAATCCAATGCTAGTAACAATTTCTGTCCCCCCCCGCCCGCCTGAGCATGGCCCACAAGTGACAGGGCTATCCATCATCAAATCCAGAAATAGTTCACTGCAGGGTAAGGGGGGGAAATTACACTTTTAGCCCAGCTGGCATTGCCTTGCAACCAGATTGTGTCTGTGACAAGGTTCCCATCCCAGCAGCTACACTGAACATCAGCTCTTTGTCACATTCTTTGCTTTTAGCCTATTGGCTGCAAGACAACCAACATGGCAATGAAATTGCACTGAATCATTTTAGCTTATCAACAGCAGATGTATCTACATTTGCTTACCAGAAGGCCTCAAGAAATTTGTCAAGCTCATCAGGAATGAGTCATTTGGACATTAGAAGGACTGTCTGCATTTTGCAAGCATTTAATCTAGCATTGAATATGAGAGCTAGTATTGAGCAAATGACTAGTCCTCATAACTGTAGAAACAGAGAGTGGCTGGCAATAATATGTACCAACACAGTTAAGGAAGTGAGTACAAAGCAGAGGGACTTTCAGTAACGGGCCCACATCTCTGAAATGAGTTTCTATTGGGGAATTATCAAGCTTTGTCTTTGTAAGACTGCAGAAAAGCGCCCAGGATGTGCATATCATCATTGGGATTCTTTCCCCCTTAATTGTATTTTTGAATTCCTTATTTTCTTTGTCATTTCTGATTTTATGATTTTCAATCTTCTGTATTGTTTCTTTTACTCTGTTTATAACCTTGGGAGAGCTCTGTCCTTAAAGGTGATTTAAAATATTTTTTAAAAATGAATGTGGATATATTTCACAACAGGTATATGGATCTAGTGGAACTTCTATAAAACTTACCCTGAAACCCTTTGTAACATCGGACATGATTCCGTAGGGATCTCTGATATTCCTCAGCAAAACTAAAAGCTGATAATGATTTGGGGTTTTTTTGAGGAGGGGTGGTGGAACTGCCTTCATGGAACTGGATCCTTATGTTCACACCCCACCATGTCCACTTTCATGTCAAGGTGAAGGAGAGGGCCTAGCTGGTGGCTTTGACCATTGGGTGCCCTTCACTCACCACTATACCTCTTAACAGTCACTTTCTGTCAAGAGGAAATATTCCAGACAAAGAGATCCATGCTACCTATCATGTGTTAAGTGTCATGTTTTATCATATTCTAGAACTAGTAGTTAACTGAAAGTGATTGTCTATGTTTGAACATTCACATTTGTTACGATATGTATTTGACCTCTACTATTTTCAACATAATGTTCAGTACAGCTATTTTTTTTATCATCTTCTGTTTCTCTATTTGAAATTATTTAGGTATGTTGAAGAAGTACATGAGAACTGAGACACATTAGCCCTGACACCTTAGTCATCTTTTGTATTATCCTCTACATGTGGATAGCAAATTCCACTATGTGTGGAGGCTCTCTATGTAATTTGGAACTCTAGAAAGTCAGGATTCTAAATCATATAGCCAGCCTTTATAAGCAACATTGGCTCTTCTCTTCAGACTGTAACCCTCCACTAGTAGTTGTTCTGTGCCTTTAAATTGAAATTCTTTCTGACCTATGGTGACTCTAAGGCCCTTTCCACACGCGGGCGGAGAAACAGGCTGCTCCACGCAGAAACGGGGCTTACCTTATTCTGTCACCGTGTGGAGCAGCCCGTTTCACCGCTCCACACTCGGCGGCATCCGCAGCATCTGGCAGCGCCCAAAATGGCGGCTTTCGACTGGCGGAGGCTCTCCGCCAGTCGGAGAAGCTCGCAAGCCGGAAATCCCTCCCCCTGCGTGATCTGCAGGCACACCCTTGCGCATGCCTGCAGATCCATACTGGTGCTGCAACGGGGCTGGACGGGGCTGCACGCCTCGTGCCTTTTAAAAACCACAAAACAAGTGGTTTTCAAAAAGTATGGGCTTTTTCAAAAAGCACTTCTGGTCGCCCCTGCATGGATTGGGGTGTGGAACTACACAAACGTAGTCCACCCCAATCCACGTTACGGTGTAGACGACCTCCGTGGAGGTCGCTCTACACTGTTTTTTAACCCCATGTGGAAAGGGCCTAAGGTAAACTTATCACAGAGGTTTATTGTCAAGATGTGTTCAGAGGGGGATTGCCATTGCCTCTTCTGAGGCTGAGAAAGTGTGACTTGTCCAAGGTTATCCAGTGGGTTTCCATGGTAAAGTAGAGAATCCATCTCAAAGTCATAGTCCAACAAGCAAACCGCTACATCTTGTTGGCTTCCCACTGGTGGGGTGATGGAGATGAATATGGGTCTAGGGCTAGTGCACAGATAGTCTTTGTATGTTAAATAAACATGTTCAATAAACATGCTTAAAGAATTCCTAAATAGCGCTGATGGACTTCCACTGCTTTATCACTGAGCCACACAACACAAGTTAAAAGTCTATTCCACTTTCAACACAGGTTGTGTATATGAGGGTGTGTAAGTAAAACAGCTTTTTGGTAATTCATTAATATTTTTATCAACCGTCCTGCTCATGTAGCTATAATGCAGGGAGGATTCAGCTATGTCCCAGTTTCATACTCAAATATGGTAATGAGAGAAAACTAAGAAGAAAAAGAAAACAGAAGAAGCCATCCAAGTGTGAAACTGGTTTTTGAGTGGCAAGAAACAAGTTCAAAGAATCCTGAATATGCCTGTTAGTGTCCAAAATGTGATTTGCAACAAATTTTGTTCTTAAAAAAAAATGCAACTATCTTTATATTTTGCTTTTTTTGGTTTGGATTTGCCAAGACTTATTAATTTAGTAAGTCTTATCAAGCAGATAGTTAAAAATGTCACTACATTGAGAGAACTGAGAAAAAAATTATTTAGGCCCATGAATTAGTCCACTACCCCATGTGCTTGAGTTATTTATTATAAACTGCAAATAATACACATAATCTCACCTTTCAGAATGCAGGTCATTCCAGGGAGGCTTACAAAAAGACACATTAACAAACAGACAATATTATAATCTAACAAGTCAAAAGATCCTTCACATAGTGTATTTCATGGTAATGGACCAGGGCTGATGCTAGAGAAGGAACAACCCAGCTGAGGTGGTCTTTACTTGCCTCCTTCTATTACCTGGAATTCTCCCTTCAAGGCAATTTGGACAATAAAATCAGTAGAGTTAAATATAAAGGCCAGTCAAGCTGGATCAAGTTCTTAAGCAATCATCACAAGTCTCCCTCTCTTCCCAGAACCATAGCCACTTTGACCATGGTAATATATAGGTGCATTCAACTATGAGGTATATTTAGCATGCCATTACTGCTTTTGTAAGCTGTTTTTGCACTGCTGGCCCAGTAATACAAACTGAAGAGAAAAGGCAATCAGAAATGCTGCATGGCCTTAAAAGCCTATGTCAATGCCTCCTTGGCTCAGTAGGTATACTCAGGACTTCAGAAGACTGTGGAGGAGTCCCTTTAATTTGTTGTAAGCCAAAGGAAAGTGTTACTTGGCTGTATACCTCCACACATTGATATGCTTTGATTGACAAAATATGATTTAATTTGCAAGATATATTAATTGACATTGATCTAAAATGTGTCCTTATGTGACTGAATGGCCAACCTGGACAAGAGGAAGACACTGGCTGAACACGTTCACTGCAAAGTAGGTCCGAGATCTCCTTTAGGCATACCCAGATCATAGTCAGAAAATCACCAAGTAACTCCAGAACTAATAGGCTTAGGCTAAACTGGTACAATTCTGTTTTTGGATGATCACAATGAGGAAGTTCCTACCAAACCACTGATTATTCCAAATCTTCTTCCCACCAACCTGTGAAATTCTCCATTGTCTCCACACCTGTCCAAAGCTATCACAATGTACATTAATTCTTTGTTGTCGAACTTTAAGATCATTAGCTCAGTCCAGGCCCCATTGTCCATTCTGCGAACACCATTGTTTACTCAGCCAGAAAGTGACTCACCCCCTTGCCCACCAGACAGTCCAGTTTGGAGTAGGTAGATGCAGCACCTACCTACTCCAAACTGGACTGTCTGGTGGGCAAGGATGTGAGTCACTCTCTGGCTGAGTAAACAATGGTGTTCGCAAACTGGACAACGGGGCCTGGACTGAGCTAATGATCTTAGATCACTTGCTTAGATCACCTGCTAGTCACCACACTGCCTCTCCAATTTCTGATTGTTTAGTGCCCTTACATTAGAGTCTAAGCCACATCATTGTTTTTTCTCTGCTCCACGGATTGGTAAATATCACTCACTATGCCCTGAAATCTCCCACTTTCCTTTGGTTAGCCTCACGTGAGTGTGTGACTATGTGGATCTTGTGTGTGCATGATTTACTCTTCCCCAATAAAAATACATTTTAATCTAATTGTATGTCTTTGGATGGTTTCTCCCTGTGGAGACCCTGTAAACATTGATAGAAAGATCTTGCTAGGTTACCTCTCTCTCACAGGCCTCCTGATTTGAGCTAATAATTCTTCACCTTTGCATGGAGGTACTGGCATTGTGTTGGACCCCTGAATCACCCATGTTTTGGGGTAACAGGTCTTTTCTTTTCTTTTTATTATTATTGTTATGCTCTCTATTACTAAATTGCTTCCCCAAAACAATGCAGGGAGGACATCTATCAGGCTGTTTCTAATTCTGGACTAATATTCTTCAAATGTTACAATGTAAATGGGTTAATATATTTCACTATGTAGAGAAGAAGTGGTAGAATCTGTCACTTCTGCTTTTAGAAACCAAGTCACAGTGACACTTCAGTCACTTCAGTGACACAGTTGACAAAATATCCTAAATACTGGCCACCACTCATGGATAAACAAGGTATTTTCTAGTTTTTGTCAATCATAGTCTCTTCCTCACTGTTGCCCATAGCAACATACAACAGCGGTGAGGATAGAATAATGAATGATTTTTATGAACAAAAAGATGGAATATTACTGTTCATTATACATAGCTAAATGGTATAGTGGTTTGAGTGTTGGACTAGAACTCTGAAGCTCAGAATCTGAATTCCCACTCAGCCATGGAAATCCATCGCCATCAAAGGATAAGAAATGAAAAAACTCTATCAGTTCTCATTAAGACCATTTCCACCCTACATTGTAATAGTGGTATTATTCCATTTTCAACATCCTGTGGAATCCTGGGGTTTGTAGGGCTCTCTGGCTAAGAATTCTAAATGCCCCTCCCTAAACTGCAAACTCCAGGAATCCATAGGATATTGAAAGTGGAATAATAGCACTATAACAGTGTAGGGTGGAAATGGCCTAAGAATCATGAAAGGTAAATCACCTTCCCTTCCTAGACAGTTCCACAGTACACTCACCACCACCAGACAACTCTTGAACTATACACTAGCAGACTAAACGATCATAGACAAGGAATGTAACACTATTGCCTTGTTGTAACAGCTTCACTGGCTGCAGGTTCATTTCCAAGCACATTTCAAAGTGCTGTATATAATCTACAAAGCCCTACACAGCTTGAGTCCTGACTCTCTGAAAGACTATATCTCACTGTGTGAGCCTGCCCAAGTTTATGATCTTTTGGAAAGAGGTTTCTTCATCCAAACGTGTCACAAACATCTTGCTGTGGACACGTGAGAAAGTCTGCAAGATGGATGTAGGGTTCCCCATAATTCCCACATCTTAGGGTCTGGCCTTGAACACCAAAGCCTGGACCACCTTCTGCAGTTGTCAGAAAGAGGGAGCAGGAAACTTGGGGTAAAAGTGCACCCTTAGAAAGTGTGTTTGTGTTCCTCATTTTAAAAACAAGGTATTTTTAATTTGAATGGCATATTCTGTGCAACTATAATAAGTATTTAATGCATCATGATAAGCAAAATCACTAGGGGCTGTGCCTTGTAGCATCATTCTTGTAGCATCATCCTTGTGGTTGATGTTCCCATAAGGGCCAAACCTGCATCTCAGTTTTTTAGCTCTAAAATCCTGAAGCCTAGAATAATCCTGATTTGGCAAACCTAAATGTCACAGATGGCTCAGCTCAATTCCTTTTTAATCTCCGTCTCGTGGAAAGAAACATTGTATTATTTAGACTGGCTTTTGGCAATTCAGGGCTCTCGACTTTTATTCTTACAGTTATATTTTAAATGCTTTAAATCACCTTAAATTAGTGCTGTTTTAAGTACTACCTAAGATTACTTAATCGCTTTTAAAAATGTTAAAATCATTGTGATTTAGCTGTACTTTCTTTCAATATGTACTATGAACCACTTTAGGTATCACATTGGTTAAAAGCTGAACTATAAATTATATAAACAAAGCCTTTTTTTTTTTAAATAACAAGTGGAATGGAAAATATAAATGAATGAATGAATGAATGAATGAATGAATGTGCCAGCATCTTTCAGGTTAACTGGTTTTTATCTTAACATGTACTTTTGTAGATATAAACTCACTTCTTCAGATGCCATGGGTTTATATCCATGAAAGCTCATGCTAAAATAAAAACCAAGTAGTCCTAGAGTGGTGCCATGTTTCCCTGCTCCCCTCTTTTTTATGCTACCAAAGACAAACATGGCTATTTTGAAAACTATCACTCCTGCTTTGAGACTTAGCCTTGGGAAAAATCAGAGCTGCAACAGATAAGCAGTGTGTTTTTACTCCCAAAGCAAAAGCCACACAGTTTAGGTTACTGCCACTTTTTATATGAAAAGTGTTTGGAAGAGTAACTGATTCAGACATGGTAGGCAGATCTCACTAGGTTGAAAGTACTGTATTTCACCACTGCTGCATAATTTTCATTAATTTCCAACTCAGTGCAATTCAGAGTTCTAGTTTAGCGTGATTAAGCTCTAAACAATATGAGTTCAGGATTCTGAACTACTTGGACACATTCTTCTGGTCTCTTCACTTTCAGAGATAAAAAACTATCTCGGGCAGGGTCTTTCTGTTTGGAAATCTCACTTATGGAATACCCTTTCCCCAACTCATTTGGAATATGTTTTAATATCCCTTATGTTCCAGGTTAGGAGTGTTTTATTTAGCCAAACTTTGAGTAAATAATTTTATGCTGTGTATTTGTGATTTCTTTTGGGTCTTAGTATAGAATTAGTCTCTCTTATTATTATCAGATTTATTTTCTTTTTATTTGTATTTTATAATATATTATTTGTTTTCCTGTGGAGTGTGTAATGGAAACACTTTTTTAAAAAAATAAACAAGGAAATATCATCTGTTACAGATAAGTCTACCAAAACTCATTTGTGACAATTATCACAGGATCAGGGATGAGTCAATGGGTGGAACAGAAAGGAAAGTGTGAAAACTGTTGGGCAATGAAGCCAATTTTGCATGCAGTGTGCAACAATATTGGCCCTTTCCACACGGGGGTTTAAAAACGATGTAGAATGACCTCTGACGGAGGTCGTCTACACTGTAAAGTAGATTGGGGCAGACTACTTTTGCATAGTTCCACACCCCAATCCACGCTAGGGTGCCCGGAAGTGGTGGCGCTGCGTGCTTTTTGAAAACCACTTTTCAAGTAGTTTTTAAAAAGCACAATTGTGCAGCCGTGTGCAGCCCCATCGCAGCGCCCGGTGAGGATTTGCAGGCAGACGCAAGGGCGTGCCTGCAGATCTGCCGGGGGTGGGCTTTCCGGCTGGCGAGCTTCTCTGGTTGGTGGAGAGCCTCCGCCAGTCGTAAGCTGCCATTTTGGGCGCCGCAGGATGCCGCGGGACGCTGAGGAGTGTGGAGCAGCGAAAACGCGCTGCTCCATGTGGCGACGGACTAAGGTAAGCTCCGTTTCAGCATGGTTTCCCTCATTTCTTTGCCCGCGTGTGGAAAGGGCCAATGATTCAGAACTGTATTGCTATCTGCTTTTTGCAAAGTGATATTAATAATATACATATTAATTTTCCTCTGTTCAAAACTTTTGCTTCTTTTGATTTGTATGACCTAAATGTAAATCAGATATACACTGTATTCACAAGCAGCTGTTAATGAGAAATTGTTCACACCAGCTTCAAAGTGAAGATCTAAGTGTGAAGTTTTTAGAGGAGAGCATGAGCTTCACATCCCTATTTCTCAGCATGTGAAATGTCCCTTACATACCACAGTAAGATGCATGACAGATTCCAAGGTGCAATCAGCCCTCTATATTAGAAATCAGTGGTTGATCTGGACACATTTCCCACATTTTCAGAGCAAAAGAGTCCTGTTTTCTTTTAAATAACAGATAGTAGACAAAATTGGAGCACTGTGAAAGCTTTGATTATTTTCTTGTGATATTTCATAACTTTTGAATCTACACTCCCAACAGGTTGGAAGATGGCTTTTCCAACACAAACATTACTGCAGGGTTGCAAAGAAACACTTGCCTGATCATCCCACTGTTACAAGTGGGATTTCTTTCTAGCTACCCAGGCCACAAAGTTTTTGTATAGGATGCCCATTCATGTCTAGTTGTGTGACTGGACAGCTGGTTAATAGCAATTATATGGGATTACAAAGTCACTTTTGTAGATATTTTTATTACAAGTTGTATTTCTTTTCACTTACGCCACTGAAAATGTGATTGAGTACAAAGGATGCACTTTATGAGAGGGAAAAAGAGGGGGGAAACACAGAAATAAGGATACTGAGGACTCAAGTGACTACCTGGAACAGAAGATCACTGTTCTAAATGGGTATTATATATTTCTGAAGTAACAGTTCCATTTCTTGCAGCTGCTGTTTTTTCTGGAAAAAGATAAAAGTTGGGTTCCTAGATGGAAAATGTGACCTGGAATTCAACATCCATGACCTCTACTGGAAGACAGAAACTTGATTGCTGTCCACTATATCTTAGTGATTTGGTTCTCAAACTTAGGTCCTCCTGCTATTTTGGACTTCAGCTCCCAGAAGTCTGAGAAGATTCAACTCCTGGAAGTCCAAGAACAACTGGAGGACCTAAGATAGATACCTATTTTAGATTGCACTTTTGTCATTGTGTGTTACATAGGTGTGCCTATTAAGGGAATCCAGAATGACAACTAGTATAAGCCTGCACTACTGATGCTGGCTGCAAGCTCTGATGCTTAAACAGCTCATGGACCATATTCATCATGATATCTTAAACCTAAAAAGCCCTAAAGCAGGCAAGATTAAAAGTTCATAGCCATGAGAGAATGTGGAATCAAATATGCATTGCCTTTGTATTATGGAGCATATCTAGCAAGAATCAGGTCAGTCTTCAAAAATATGAACTCTACATGCTTATGATGCTGTGACATTCATTAGCAGAAATGCTTGTTTAAATTAGAAAGTCAATAGATTTGTTGTTATCCTTATGTGTGAGCTGTAGCCTTTATTGCCGTATCTATGGGACCTGGTGATGTGCAGTTCAATCTCTTCTTCATCTTGCTGAATGCCTGTCCAATAAAACCTGTCCCTCACTGTACTTAAGTAGTATATCATGGCAGCACATTAACTGAAAAAAACAACAACCTGCATTTGCAGTCTCCACACTCCCATCAGGGAGGCTAGAAAGCAGAATGGATTCTTCCTACACTTTGGCAGAATATATAAAATAGATGATTGAAATCAGCCAAATGGACATGTTTCATTCTTCCTTTGCTCCAGTGAGCATTTCACGGCATAGGCACAAAAGCTGTTTGAATGCTATGGATGAGGAAATATTATTTCTAGCATTCTGTTCTCTCTTTCCCTTATTTTCAGTTGGATTTTACTTTAAATGAATTCAGTTAATTAGAAAAGGGCATGCAACTACTTCAGAATCATCTCAAGAACGCATAGCAAGCAAGATGGCCACAAGAAATATCTGTGCCTTTCGCATATTAAATTTATGATGCTCAAGAACTGCAAACTGAAGTTTATCCCCATGTTGGTCTGTGTTGTAATAGAATTGTCATAAAATTACCAACCTCCACAGATACATATCTATAATTCAGCTGGTTGGGAAGGGAAAATCAGGAACTCATGATGAATCGCTTTTCCTTTTCAAAACACCATCATGTCTATTTTTTTTTCTCTGACCTGCATACATTATCTCAGATGGCTCATTGCACATGGTGAAGTGCTATGGTTATAATGCATCCCTCATTCTACTTTCAGAATATGGGCTTCTGTAGTTCTGAATTTTAGACGTTCTTAATTTTATGAGAAAATATAACCAATATAAAAAAAATTAATTTCTAGGTTGCAAAAATCTGTCAGTTTGATTCTCAGTGCGTCCCATTTTATATCTAGTTGCAAGAATTTTCCCCTCACTCCTGAATATAAATTCATGTGTATATCTGTTCAAATGTATCCAAAAAGTATGCATTTTATGCATATTTTTTACAATTACAATGATTTTTTCACCAAGTTAGATATGTTTGTGCATATTTCTCATATGCACATGGTTCTCATCATGAACATGCCTCAGATGTCCTCATGGTTTATACTTTCTGTTTTCTGTATAGATGTACAGAAATCCACATATTTGTTACTCAGTCCTAAGAGGAGTAAAATATTTCCACACAGCAAGTACACACACCAGCCAGAATGAATCCAGCCAGTGTGTTTCATACATGTGTGAATCTCCTTACATATAAAATTGTTGTTTTGGGGTATTGTGAAACAGAAGTACAGTCAGCCCATTTGTGGGTTTCAATTTTGCACATTTGATTATTCATGGACTATTTGCTGTCACCTGTGCAGTCTCTTGGTGCCATTTTTAATAGGGACTGCAAGCTTCATGAGACTGAGAAACTGTCAACGGGGCTTATAAGTCCCTATTAAAAACAGTCCAGGGCAGCAGCGGAGGTGGCAGTAAGCCCCACCAGCCAGCCACTTCTGCCCTGTGAAGGAACCCTGATGCCTCAAAGGAATCCATGGTGGGTTCAATATGGTGATCATTTGTATGTAAGTGTGTTAAATACGGTTTGGAGGGGCCTAGAGTTATTCTTGGCTTTTCCACTTTCACAGGGGTCCTGTGCCCCAACCCTAGTAAGTATGGAGGGATGACTGCATTCAGTTCTCATCTGTATAAACAGAGTTCTATGACTGTAACCTTTTCACATGAACCTAAATGCTACTGTTAAAGGTAACAAGTAGAACCATTGAATCCATTGGGCTACTTACATGTTGAGTCATAATTCAACAACTGATTCAATGAGACTACTGTAGTTGGAATTGACCATTAGGATTGCAACTACATAGGTATGCATTCTTGCAAGATGTACAGCTATTCACTAGTGCCTTCAATGAACCACCTCATTCACTGGAACTGCTGAAACAGCTATTGTGCATTCCTCATTGCACAATAAGATGATAAACAAGGACATTGTCAGATACACAATTGGTTGCACAATGTCAGAAGCCAGCAGAAAGGTGTTAAAGCATAGAGGGGTGTTTTATGCAATAGAAGCACAGTTTAGGATCTATTTAACACCTTATTACTATTCCTAACCATTTCTCCATGAAATTTTGAAACCCTTTTTTCCTGGCCATTTACAGTTTACCTAATACACTTTATTATAGTATATTTTAACATCATTTTTTTCCCTATCACTCTGAATGCACAGTGATCAACAAAAAACTCAATTGTATCTTTGCTGATCCTTGGTGACAGATATGCACCACAGGACATTAGTGATTATATGGGCTAGAAACCTTCATCTGGTTTCAATGGGATGGTGAATCTGCTTCAAGTTTTAGTCTGAACTTTTTTAAAAAAAACTAGTCAAGATCCTGAAGCTTTGCTTTGAGAACAGACAGTGGGCTGGACTGAATTACTACAAGAAGTCCACACAAGCTGTTTGATTGAGATTTAAAGAAAATAAATAAAGGCATGATTTGTTTCTATCTTTGATAGATCCTTTAAAGTTGCTGCAAACTCTCAGCTGGATTATCACTCCATTGACATTGCAGCTACCAGCCTCCACTGAAGGATTCTAAGGGAAACATTTTACTGAACAAGATGTTCAGTAAAAGCTAGTGTACTTTGATTCATGCACACAGAGGGCTGATGGACAGAGAAGGACAGGGCCTAGCTGAATCCACAGGGAGACATAAACAAATTTTGCCTTTATTTATTTTCCTTACATCACACTGTTTAGAAAGCTCAAAGCAGCTTGTGTAGACTTCTTGTACTAACACAGTCCAAGCCACTGTCAGGTTTAAAGCTCCATAGCTTCACAACTGATATAGTGCTGTAATTCCCAGAGTTCATTAAGCTGCATTGTTTTGAGATGCATTTATACTTTCACAGAACTGCCTTACCAATTTGGTAACATAGCAAGTATAAATAAAATTAGCCATCTATAATCAGAATATAAAAGGAATAGCTGAACAATAAGGTAAATGACTTCTTTATACATCCACTTTTCTTCTATGGAGCACAAATTTGGCACACTGGTTCTATTCCTCCATGCTTTTCCCCACCACAGCCATCCTATGAAGTAGTGATTAAAATATTTCATTTCATTAAAATATTTCCTTCATTTCTGAAGGAAAGAATGAATAATTTCAAACATTTTTTCCCTGCTGTGTGAATTCTTTAAAAGTTGTACTTTTTTGAAAGATATCTTATGGAAGATACATAAATTCTTCAAAGACTCACATCTTTCCTGCCTCCTATATCATTTAGTGCCTGGCAGGAAGGGGGCAGAAATAGCTTCCCTGTTTCTGGCTATCACACCTCATGTCATACGAACTCCAGTCAGCTACCTTTCCTGCTCTCACAGTGATGTAGTGGCCATGCAGGCAGGAAAGGACAAAGAGGCAGCTGAGGAAGGAGGCTCAGTCACTGATGGCTATCATAAGTGGTCACAAATGAACTTCAACACTGGGGTCGCTGGCCCCTTTCCATCTCCATAGCTGCATGGTCATTTAGACAAAGGGGGTGGGCAGTCAAATGAGGAAATACATCCATCAACAGCCAACTAGTGAAATATGAGATTGGTTGTTTACTGTCCCCCAAATCTTCCACCCACACAGCCATGTAGAGGCTGGCAGAAGAGGGGATGGAGACTGCAGCCAAGTATGAAGGCTCATCTGTTGCTGGCTATCATAGTTAGAGATAGGTGACCCATCTCACTCTGCTCCCCCACCCCCTATGGTGAGCTCTTTTATTCTATATACATAGCATTTCAGTTCAAATATCACTTCAAATTAGGATTTGCACTAACTATAGTTCAAAATCTAAATAATGGTTTGAATTTTTAAGCTTTTAGAAAATTGCATCTAGCTTTATTTTGCAACAGCTCAGAACTATAGTCTCTAGAATACCGTGGCCTCCAAAGTTGGTGCATCAATCTGAATGATGATTTGTGAATTTAAATTTCCAGTAAAATATATTGCACATGTGCACTTCAAACTAGTGCTTGGTTGAATACCCCACACACACATTCACAAGACAATTCTCCTTCACCAAAAGATATGGAGTGATGTCCTGTGATATTTGGAAAGGTGGCTTTACCTTTAAATACAGGATGTGCAAGAACTTAAATTGTCAGGCCACCTTTCTCACTTCCAAATTCTTACAAATTCTCTTGTTCCCTAGAGATGAATCAGGTCTTCAGGGGACATGTGCCTTCCATCAAATCTTTGCAAACCAATGGTCCAAATAACTTTGTTTCAGCACTACTTCATACCATTGTTTCTGCTTCACTGACCGGGTTGTCATTTAACAATTAATTGAGAGCTTTAATTGGTTTGTCTTCATTGACAACTAATTGTCTTAATTATTTGAAATACTTATCTTAATCAACAACTAATTTGTTGGTAACAAATCACACCTAATAACTATGGTTTAAGCATAGTTTGGTTTGACATCTGAATGCAGTCACTTAATAGCTTTCTAGATGCAATATTCACAATGTATATCAACTCCATGTGACTATCCAGAATCAAGAAATCTCCATGTATTTTAAAGGGGCATGTAAGGCCTCAGGGTCAGGACTCTCCCCTTCCCATTTGAGACCTCTTCATCAATGAAGAGCACCTACATGCATCCACCCTCTTACACTTGCATCCATGATCAAACCATGTACATCTAGCATAAGTCTGCTAACAAATATGGCAGTGGAGGTAGGACTGGCCTTATCACATTTAAATATCTGTAATAAACAGAGAGGAAGTAACATTTTCCATGTAGACCAAGCTAAGTCAGTGCATTATTCACCTGCAAATCAATCAGCCAGCTTTACTTTTCTCTTAAAATTATACATCTGTAATACTGAAGTAATTTAGTTAGGGCCCTTCTCCCCAATACTCCATTCAGTGCATAATTCCTTTCCTCATAGGCCTTATCTCTGTGAATGGATTTTTTATATAGCAGTTTTAGAAGTTGAAATGCAATTTACTACCCTGAGAAGCTCCTTTTTAAAAAAAGAAGAAGAAGATAACTGCATTAGAAATGAGAATCTAAATTGTAAAACTGTGAAATTAGGTTTTCAGAGACAGCTGCTAATTGAAAACTAGTCACATCTTTCACAGAACTTCTATTGCTGCAAACCTGCAAATAATTCAGCATTTATTAGATAAGCATCTTGGCTCAACTGAGATATTAAATTACTTCTGCTCTGCCACCCCACTTCTTTCAGAACTCATGGAATTAGGAACAATTAAACAAATAAATGTGCATGCATTAAACTCAGGTGTTAGGCAAACTTTTGACATACAACACTTTTTCCCCCCAGCTGGTGACCTCAGTAGACACAAAAGCTTAAGTCCAAATTCCAACTCTGTATTTGTGTTATTAAATATAATATAGATTTTGTGGCATTCAGTCTCTCACTCTTCAATCTTTCAAAAGGCCACACATTTTAGAGATATGGAGAACACACATACACTTATTTGAAAAAAAAAAGTCGATATCATGGGTGTCCACTTTTTTCACACTAACTTTCTTCCAGATGGTGCTCTGGGTTTAGTTTTTAGTTTTTTCACATCACATTTTTGCTCTTCAGCATCTTTGTAGAGTTCTCTCCTATTCTTCCAAATAATGCTCTCAAGAAGTATATCAATAGTATCTAAAAATTCCAGAGTAATATTATGCTCCCCTTTCATGTCTGCCTCTCCATCTTGTAAGCTTGAAGAAATGGAAGTTACTAACAGCAAGAAGTCCAAATCTTGTAGAGGAAACCACTATGCTATACTCTTTAGAAGAGGAGGGAATGTTCTCTTCCAGCTCTTGTGTGTGAGATACTTCTTCACATGGACAATTTAAATTGTGAAACATCATTAAAACTAATGGGAACCCCTTAAAAATATATTAAAGATTGCCAGTTAGGAATTAAATGGATATTATATGGGACATTTCCTTAAAACTCACTCAGGGCTTTTCCCCACTACACTGCTAACAATGCTATTATTCCACTTTCAACCTTCTGTGGAATTCTGGGATTTGTAGTTTACTGAGGCAAAAGAGTTCTCTGGCTGAAAATTCTAAATGCCCCTCCCTAAATTGCAAACCCCAGGATTCTTCAGAATGTTGAAAGTGGAATAATAGCATTATAACATGGACACCCGTTCCACACCTTACCTTTTTGTGGAGGTGGGGGGCAGCATTTGCACGAGCAGCCTCTTGCACAAGGTGCTCACATCCCTTCTGCTTCCTCGCCGCAGTTGGCTTGCTGGTTGTGCGAATGCCCCGCCCCACCCCGTCCCGCCCCTTCCGCAGAGCAGCTGTTACCACAGTTATGATATGTCTGGTGAGAGCACTAGATATCTCTTGATATCAAACTTATTTGGCCTTCATTTGACCTTTCTCTGCCCCCTTGCTCCACGTGTTTGCAAGGGCCACTGGACGAGCACGTATTAGGTGCAGCCGTTAATGGTTGTACATTCCAAACCTCATTCAGGCAGGCAACTTAATGCCTCTCCATCGCTTGAGGGACCACTCCTTCTTGCAGACCAGCCTTGCTCAGTGCGACTTTACAAAGATGCCCGGACGAGTGCCGAGCCATTCCTTTATGTTGGGCCATTTGCATACTGGCCATACTATTGTCATCCAGTGCTAAGCTCATCATGTAAACTTGACCTTTTCCAACGCCTTTGTCCAGCTCCAAATTTCCTTTGTTCTCACCAAGCATGGCATGGCCTGTAGGTAAAATCCACTCTATAAAAAGTCCCCAAATCCGAGCCTTCCTCGGAACACTCAAGACTACTTTGGACTTCCACCCCGCTTTGCTGTTGGTTTGTCCAGTGAGCTCCCCTCAGTGAACTGCACTGAGTTTCTTCCCCTGCAACCTCCTCTTCTCTCCAGGACTACTAGACCAGATGTCGTATTACCCATTCCCCAAAAAACTCTCCATTTCTATTTCTCAGTTAGTTAGTGTATGTCGTGTCTTTGGTGTTGTTTGTCCTCAATAAAACATTATTTGTTAACTTTAGAACTTGTCTAGCCGCTCTCTGACCCGACGCGGTATACATGGGGTAAAAGATCCTAGCTAAAGTTACCCTGCCTCTCGCTAGCTTGAGAGAGTGCTCGAGTCTAATTTCCCCCGCATCTTGTACTTTTATCTGGTGATTTGGGCGCCCCTTCCGGGACCCCCAACAGGGACCCCCAACAGGGTAACACAGACTGGAAGCTGTAGGCTGCGCTGGGGCAGGAAGCGCGACTGGCCTGGCTCCCGAGGTCCCGCAGGGCAGATAAGTGTATGCAGGGCCTCCGAGCGATGTGCGACCACACAGTATTTTCAGCTTTAAGCTGAAAATAAAAAATGTGTGTGCAGTCCATGTCAGACCCTTGAGCGTTGCATAAATGGGAATGCGTCATGCAGACTGCTCCTCCCATTTACACGACGCTTAAGGGGCCCTCTCGCTTTAGAAACGGCATGCAAAAAGGCCTGTAGTGTGGGAAAGCCCTCAGTCTTTAGGACAGAGCAAGGTTAGTGATGACAACACAAAATAATTCTTTACTTTTTTGTCCTTTCTTTCTTCCCTGGAAAGGATAATATTTAGTGTTTCCCAAAGAGCTAAACTGGAAATGGTAAAATTTTTGTTATCCTTACTCTCTAGGTAGCAGTGAGAACAACACTTTTCTACTATGTGACTTTCAAGTTCTGATACTCTTCTTTCTGCTGTATATAATATGTAAAGAATTGTCCTTGGAGGAGATAATGTCTTAAAAGATTACAAGAATGTGGTAAAAAGCAAAGCATTTTTTTTTCATTCCTGTAAATTGTAAGCTATGCTATTTAAGTAGTTCACTTTGGTTATGACAGCAAACATTATATGTGAAATTTACCAATGTATCTGAAATAATTATGTGATAAGTAATTGCTGTGTTGTCACTTGCCAAGTCCTACATTACCTGAAAGGGGCAACCTTTTAGAGTTTGCTTGAAAAGCAGATTTCACAAGACAAAGGCCATTTCTGCACTACACTGCTCTAGTTATTCTACTATTATTCCACTTTCAACATCCTATGAAATCATGGGGTTTGCAGTTTAGGGAGGGGCCTTTAGAATTCTTGGCCAGAGAGCTCTTTGGCTTCAGTAAACTACAAACCCTAAAATTCCACAGGATGTTGAAAGTGAAATAATAGCACTATAAGTGTAGTATGGAAATGGCCAAAGTCTCTTTTCTCCCTTTAGCACACATAGGGCAAAATTCATTTGTCAGATCCAACTAGAGTGAACCCACTGAATCAATGGGATTTCCATACATATTAATTTACTGTTTCCCGTTGACTCAGGCCTAAGAACTCAGTCTGCACAGAAAGAAAGTTCAAATCTCACAACTTCTTAGGGATAAAGGTATATCTTTCCAGGAACCCCCAGAAAACAGGTGTAGATCATTTTAGAGAAGCAATGGATGCAGTAATTTGTTTTGTGGCCATATTAGTTTTTTATTTCTTTATTCACACATCATACATCCATCATTTTTATCATAGCCTTCATTATAGTACTAATAAAAAATACATTACTTCTGACTGCATTTCTTCACAGAGATATGGATTTTATCTGAATACATATTTTCTGTGACTTTTATTTTAAAAGTGTATGTCATGCATTTTTTGGCGCACTTTAAGGATAGAAAGAATATTCCAAAATACCCTTCCCCACCCCCCACCCCCAAAAAAAGTCAGATAAGAAAATCCTGAGGAGGGTGGTGCTAATGGGTGAGAATCCTTATAGTTCAGGACATATTCTGAGCAAAACTGAATTTATTTGCTTTTTTCCTCCTCTTATAGAAAGTAGGATTTTTTGTTTGAGAAAGCACATTTCCTGTGCAAAAACTGCTGTATTGGTATTTTTGGGCAGTTTTAGCCATTTCTCTCATTGATTTTCTTTTAAAATAAATGTTAGTAATACATTGTTAGTGAGCAACATATTTTGTGATTTTTCAAGAAGCTAGTAACAATTTATACCAACTATTCTTTTTTGTTTGTTTGTTTTAGTGTAATAGTAATGTTACTATTTAAACATTTTTAAAGTAGCATTTCCTAGCTTGGCATGCCCATTTGGTTCACCAATCAAATGTGGCACTAATGTGTCACATTCCATCTTCAGGAAAATTCTCTGCTTCTATTTTGACTGTTAGGCAATGAAATTAAGAGAGCTCAGTATGAGGAGATGGCTTCAGCTAGCTCTGCCATGTTTGAGCACCAAAGGTTTCCTGTTTGTAAAGAGCTTCAAACATTGAGAAATATATGTCTCATTCCAAGTGAATGATTCCAAGTGGAATCCTAGCCACAAGATGCTTGCACTTTTAAAGAAATAATACCAGAATGCAGTTCAAGGTGTGTTGTCTGCGCATACTGTATTTGTTGGCTAGAAGGTACAATATAACAAGCTGAGTAGTTTCTGAGATGGCAGGTCAGATTCTAAGAACTTACTCTGTCAGTCTGTAGCAGCAATCAGGTTGAAAGCATATCTTGTCCAGTAGCCTGTTTTCTGGTGTGTTACCCTGACTTCTGGATGTCCCTGGGAGACACTTGGATTTGCTCCAAGAATACAAAGGTTTGGGGAAATTAGCAGAGCACTGCTTAGGGAACTGGAGGGCAGGGCAACACAGTGAGATCTTTTATCCTGTGTCCATGGGGTCAGACTGCATGAGAGAGAGAGGAGTCAAGTGTCCTTTTAAAAGTATTTTATGTGGTAGAATTGGTAGAATTGCCTCACACTCACACAGAGCAGTCACTCACACAAGCACATAATGACTACTGCATTAGAAAGTCTTAAAAGTGGGAGAGCTAAGGGAAGAAAGCAATTATACTTCATCTGATCTTGAAGGCTGCAATTCGGGAAGATGTGGGATAGATCAGCAGACAAAGAAAAAGAGTTGACGGGATCCTTAAATTAGCAGCATGATAAGTGCTGATCAAAAGTAGAAGGTTTCCCTGAGAAAAAGGGTGAGCGAGTGAGTGAGAGAGAACAAACTAGCCAGCGAAAGCCCCAAAATGAGTCCAAATTATAGTGCAAAACATGCCCGGGGTGGGACAGACCCTTTTCCTGGGAAAGGACAGAAACTCAGGCCCTTTCCGCACCTTACCTTTTTCTGGCGCTGGGGTGCGGGGATCACACAAGCAGCCCCCGGTGAGAGGCTCTTGTGTCCCTTCTGCTTCAGCTCCGCACGAGCTGCCTGCTCATGCAAGAGCCCCGTCTCTTCCTTCTGCAGTGCAGCCTGGGAATTTCCCAGGCTGCGCTGCAGCAGGAAGCGCAACCAGCGTGGCTCCAGAGGCTCTGCACACCAGGTAAGTGCACACGGGGAGCCCAGGAGCAATGCACAATTGCACATCATTTTCGGCTTCTAGCTGAAAATGAAAAGGTGTGCGATTGGCGCCTGCCAGCCCCCGTAGTGTTGTGTGATTGTGAGTGTGTCATGCAGATTGCTTCTCACAATCACGTGATGCTATAGTGCCCTTTCACATGGAAAATGCCATGCGAAAAGGGCCTGAATTATGCAGATGGACCTCAGATTTGTAGTTCCCATGATTGTGATCACTAATTTCATCCAGGAGCCACTTAGTCTCTCAAGGTGTCAAAGTTGCAGCCAGTCCATTTGAAACGTACATGCGTGCCTTTCTGAGGTTTTCCTTGGATACATGATTGGAAGCTATTTGGTCCAACCTATGCCAGGAGGGTTTTAGCCTGGATAGCTACATTTCCATTCGGTGAACCTCTGGCTCAATAAATAGCAAATAATTCTCTTCCTTGAGATAGGGTCTGTCAGTAGGCAATAAATATCTCACTCCCGCTGTTAGCAGATCATAAACATTTTCTTTCTGATATAATCATGGATTACAAGTGGAGCCAATCAGACATCAATACAAAGTTCTAAAACAGGAACAGAAATTGGAAGTAATGTGACACAATTAAATAATTACTCTTTTTTTCTGATTAGGCCCTCATGAAAATACATTTCAAAATCAGGCTTGCAAACAAATGGTAACCCAGACTTTCCGGCTCTGAACAGGACGCATGTTCATCAGTTTTTGCCTACAGTTCATTTTCAGCAACTAATATTTAAAAGTAGCCTGCATGGGATCATGTCAATACCATTCAGCCACCATGACTATAGTCAACAATAATTTTAGCCTACACAAATATCTCTAATAATCTTTTAAGGCCATCAAGGTTGGTAGCTCTTCTCATTTTGCAGTAGCAGGTTTCTTCTTCTTCTCCTTCTTCGCCTTATATTTATTTATATTACATTTTTCCCCCAAAACCAGGACTCAAAGTGGTTCATAATTATAAAAAAATAATACAATTAAAAACATGGAAAAAGTGAATATTAAAATAGAATTAATCTACTTACATAATTAAAATATTATTATCATATGTATGTGCTGAGTGAAGAAATAATTCTATTTATCTCTTCTGGGTTTCTTATTATTTCATCTGTTTGGACAACCTTTGGGCA
>CAOLHI010000176.1:0-5000 GCA_948474755.1 Ctenosaura bakeri
GTAAATTCCTTGTGTTCTGATTTCACTCATGATTGTAAACAACCAGGCAAGAATCTTTATTTTTGCGGCTGAGTCCCACTGACCTGAATAAGATTCCAGATGGCAGGAGAGTTGGACGTGACCTTATGTTTGCAGCCCTTGTAGTTAGCATTTGCACTAATCGATAGGTTCTTTATTAAGGATAAGGTTGTGAATTCCCTGTGTATACATGGTAACAAATCTCTTCTTAGATTTTCTTTATTTATACTAGTGTTTTCTAAAATTTCCTGAGGCTTTCAGAATCAGCATTACTGCTTGGCAACATTGAGTATGTCTGTCTGTGCTTCATCATTCCGTTGTTTCTAATCAAACCCCCGTCCTTTGGCTATGGCAAATGCACCTAGTTTCCAGACACCACAAGATACATGAATCTGTCTGCTGTTTCATAGCTGTTATGAAAATTGCAAGCCGATCACTTTGAATTCACATGAATCTCACCCCCCCTCCCATTTGCTCATTATTGTAGCAGGTCACATAACATGTCATTTGCCTTCTTTTGCATTGTCTGCCATTTCTTCTGCTGCAATATTATTTATCCTAAAATAGCTGCAAGAGAAGATACACGCAACAAGATCAGCAACAAAACCCAAATAACACAAAACCTCAGTAATAGATTCTTTTAGTAAAAAGGGCGTTTAGTAAAAAGGGCTTATTAAAACTTACACCATCAATAGTTTATATACTACAGAGCCATATTTTCATTATCTTCAGATGTCAATTACTTGGAAGAACTTTTTTTTCTTTCAAAAAAAATTAAAAATAGAAACCCCAGTATCAATATCAGATGGGTTCACTGTCCATTCCATGGCCTAGAGAGGATTCAAATAAAATACTAAAAGATAGAGAGAGAAGCACATAAGATGAGAGGCCCTTAAAGTTTTTCTTCCTTCTGAAAATAAAGTACAGGAAAACATGGTTAATTCTGTAATATCCAGTAGGTTTCATTTTATTATGCAGAGTTCTTCATTGCAGCCCCAGCAGTATGAACTGTTCCACAAACACGTCATAAAAATCATATGTTAGTGCTACTCATTGATGTCCCTGAAACTGTTGAAGTTTTGCTTAAATAACCACAAAAGGTGGGTACCAACTCCATAAGCCATGAATTTTAAAGATAAAGAGAGAGGATGGAGTGGAGAAATGTGGAACAGCAGCTTGGCTGAGCTCCCTCATCATTCGTATTATTCACAGTGTTTTCTATAAGTAAATAAAGACTTTCATTTAAGATTTCCAAGGTTCCTGGTAAGGATGATTCATAACTGAAGTCCAGTTTTCCTCAGAGATTAGGCACCAGGGTTTGTTTTTTGTTTTTCTAGCATAGCAACTGAATTTCATCATTCATTTTGTCATTTAGCGAAAGAAGACAACTTCACCAAAGAAGTAAAGATGGGAAATAAATGGAAGCCATCTGTGTTTTGCTGTATTTTTTAAAAAAAATATTTTGAAAAAGCTGTGGTGTTTAGTTCCTTTTGAAGAGGGTGGATAGGGGGAAACCCATTTTATCAATAGCCTTTAAGTTGTTTTTTAAAAATAGTTATTTGTGTTTTTAATGGATGTTTGAAGAATGCATTATGCCCAAAGTATTCAGAGAACTGATGCCTGGCAGTAATCCATTTCTTAACTTATGTACAACTGTGGAGTTATTAATGCTGGTCAGGTTATGTGCAAGGATTCAGGAAAATTCTTTATTCCTCATTGACTCCTGACAGTTATTGTACCTAGGAACTGGGTAACGTGTTCTGAAGTGAGCAATTATGGAAATGTTTACTTCACTGGCTGCATGTAAATGTGTGCAGAGAATGTACCAGAATTTTTCCTTAGGGGTATTTAATTCTCTCCAGGGCAATGAAAATCAAATGATTTCTTTCTCCTTTTTTTTTTCCAAAGCTGGGGTGTTTTTTTTTAAAGTGCTATAATGCAGCTGAATAATGATGAATGCAGTAGATGGAAAAGAGAGAGAATGAGAGAACTACCAACAGATCTGGAAAACAAATTTTAAGGTGGAAGCTCCAAAGGAGCAGAAGGAGTTGGGGTAAAGTAAAAGGAAAGCTCACCTGACATATACCCAAGTTCATAGGGGAAACACATAAAATGGAGGCTCGTATTCTAGCATGGCACAGTGTATGCAATTCATCTTTATTTTTCCTTCAGAGGCTGAGCAGTAGTCTCAGTATTGTTCACATCGTAGGGCATCACATTAGCTTGTTAATTGAACTGCAGCATCCATGCTTACTCTCCCTGAACAGTTGGGGGGAAATCCCCACATGTATGCTTATCCATGAAATTTCTGAAAATGCAAGTGAGTCTCATACAAATTATGATGTGATTCTTAGTCTTGCCAGTGTATGATATGTATTTGTTCATGTGCTTTTGCTATATTTGAGTGTTTCTGTAATTACTGAGGGGAAAAATGGCTTTGTAGCAAACACAGAGCCAACAGAATTCTTTTGTAAATTGCAAGGAGGGCTTAATGTGGTTTGGAATTTTGGAATTTCCCTGTCTTAGGTGAATTGGGAAGGTTGAGAAGCACCATTCTGAATTCCAGAAAGGTACAGATCTTCCACTACACAGCCAGGCTCTCACTTTTGCTACATGCACATGCAGACACACACACACACACACACACTGACACTGACCAGGGTGTACATTTGAATCTGCTTGTTTTTCAATATTTTAGTTTTGTGTGCATTTTCTAATCTGGGGATGTACCTGTGAAGCAATAGAGTTGCACGTTCAGTCTGTCAAACACAAAACACTTCTGCTTCCTGTTGTAGGTATTTGTGTAGGAATAGTGTTCACTGTATTATGAACTGTATTTTGCTGGTTTTTCTAGTCCTGTGATGTGAGCTTTCTTTGGGGAGGGATATGAGATACGTAGTGTGAGTGTGTTTGTGTCTCAGTGTGTGTGGTATATGCTAATAGCTGGCTGAGTGGCTGAGCATCTGTAATTCTCTGTTTTCAGTATAGTTCATTCAAATATTCCCAGTTCAACTGAGACAAGGAAGCCACAAAATTTCCAGCATATCTTAAGTCTTTGCTTGTTAATATCTCCATTGTTGTATACTTAGTAGTCCACTATCTCCAAACTTTAAAGCAACTGGACAGCTAGTGGCAGGCAAGAAAAGATAGGAGTGCAGTCTGGGGGCTATCTGAGCCAATGCTAGACCAGCTAAAATTGTGCTGAATCCAGATTCTTGCTGTAGTTGGAAATTAGCACTACCATTGGCCTGACCAGTCTTTAGCTGGCAATGTGACCATATGGTTTGGAAAAGGTTTGTGGCTTAGAGAACTGTGTAACTTGGATCCTCCCTCCCTCACATGTTGGCACATCTTTGATTTAGGGTCACATTATGAGAGGTTAGCCCAGGGCCAAAAAGCGAGCTGCTCTCACAGCAATGGTAAATGGGAAAAAATTCTTCACTGTAACTCCAGTCAGCCAGCTCTCCCTGTTTTTTAACATGGGAAGGTGGATTGAAATATTTTTGCAGTGAAGTCTGGGCTACTTGTACTATTGGCTTTGGTGACCAGAGCTCAGTTGAGCAAATGTATGTCAAGAGGATTTGGGGGGAGGGGAATGGGATTATAAAAATATGTGCTGGAAATCCTTGTTAGAACTGGGATTAGCTTGCAATACTGTGCCCAGGATGCTGGGTTTTCTTTCTTTTTGGACTTTTTCTCTTGCTTTCAAGCATGCATGGTACCACCTTTTTCATTTATCACCCAAATACCAATTCTCTTGGAACTCTTTGGAACCATTCCTATGGTAAAATATATGTGAAACAGAGAGGATTGAGTACAGAATTTTTGAACACTTGTGTGTACATTTGAAATTCAGGGTACACTCACACCTGTATACTAAACTGTCAGTGCCAAAGAATTGCTACCAAAGAATTACATTTATGTGTATGAAAGACATGCTATTCATGAAACACCATGAATGGAGCAACCATGCCTTTTTTTGGTCACTTATTCAACTGAGAGTCATCAAATGATAAATAATCATGAGATGAAACAATGATGTGTGAATCACCCTTCAGTGTACATTAGGAGTGGAAAGTTTACAACAACAAAAATGTCTTAAATTTCTTACATCTTAGAATTGTAGAAAATTACAAAAAAATAAATAAATAAAAATCAATGAGTTCTGCACATATCTTTAAAAGCAAGTTATTACAGTGGGCCCTCAGTATCTGCTGAGGTTTGGTTCCAAGGCCCCCTGGGATATCAAAATCCATGGATGCTCAAGTCCCATTATGTACAATGGTGTAATAAAATGGCATTCCTTATATTAAATGGCAAAATCAAAGTTTGCTTTTTGGATTTTAAAAAAAAAAATTTTCAAGCTACAGTTGGCTGAATCCATGGATACAGAATCCATGGGTGTTGACGGCCTACTGCACCGGGAGTAAATATTGGTTAAAATTGGCCTCAGTGTTCATGTATCTGTTATTTGAATAGAAGACAGCATTGATATTAGTAATATTATTACTAATAAGTTGTTGACTGTTCTACTCTTAATTTTTGTGTGAACGTATTTCTCCTGAATTTCTTAAGGAGGGGGTTTCATAAAAACGGGTTTTATGTCTTGCAGAAAATTGAGTTTTGTAGACATTACCTAACTCTTGATTTGTCACACTGGGATCAATAACATTTCGCTGCTCTTAAACACACAGGATCACAAGGGACACATAATGTTTTTTATAAGTGCAGTAAAGTTAACGTGTTGTTGAAACAAAAACTCCTCTGACAGTCCTGTAATAAGTACACTCTGAAACTAGCAAATTATCTGTAATACTAGGAAAGGCAGGAAGAAGTGCTTAAGAGTACAGCATGTGTGCTTTTGGTACTTGGTACAACACGTGGAGAGAAATTAGGATTCTAACTTCTCTTTTCTCTTAGACACCATAGTCACAACAGTTACCAGTTTATATGTTAACTGAAACTTTAATGTCAACACAGGT
>CAOLHI010000176.1:10000-145000 GCA_948474755.1 Ctenosaura bakeri
GGAATATGTTCCCAAAATATATTCGTGCTTGGAAATCTCCTGTCCTCTCCTGCCATTGTATTATGAGGATTAGCACGGAGCTCAGAAGGAGAGGGAAGCTTGAGAGAGTGTCAGATAATGTCATCATCCCTGTTAATCAAAATCCAGCACTTTGTCCCTGCTACTCCTGATTCCACTGCACAACTGGCAGAGAAGGGCAAATCCTATACCGGGTAACTCTGATGTAGTAAATGCTGTTGGGTGTATGTGTGTGTGTTGTCATGGCTTTTGGTCTCTTGTACTGCTGTTACTTGGCTGCCTCCTCATGGCTAGTCATAGAGTATTGGGAAGAAAGAGACTTTGTAGTGCAGTGAGCCTGGATGGGCAAGATGTTATTTTAAAGTTTTATTTTATTTATGTATATCTTGCCTTCTTTCCAACATAGAGTGCATGGCAGCTGATTTGTAGGTATTTTGTTACCCACCCATTATAACCATCACATTATTATCAAAAAACTCTTACATACTGATATGTGTTACAGCTGCTGGTTATGTTCATTCCAGATGTTTTATTGTCATTTTAAAAATAGTATAGCATACCTCCTTTGACATACCAATGTTTTCTTTTACACCAAATTCACTTTAATGCCATCGTACTGTGTACATCCATATATTAATTCACAATAGTTACACTTCTTAAACACTATGTTCCTATGCTGCTATGTAGCTTTGGGTATACATGGGCTCGAAACAATATCTACGGCCCGTATATAAGCATTATCATATGTGGTGTATGAATCATACAGGTCACAGGTTATTGGAAAAAAGTCATTTCTTTTTGATTGGAGTTAATAAAATTATTAAACTGAATTCTCTGAAAGAGTTGGAAACCAGTGCTATTTTTAATTGCCTACAAGGCATATCCAAACTATTACTATAGTAGTACTAGTTGCATCTTCAACAAAGGAGGCATACCATGCTTTGTGTGCTTAAGCACTAGAAGAAGGTAGGTTGTACTTCAAATACTTATGCCCCCCCCAAAAAAAAGAACAGGTGACCTGGATTCTTATTTAAGAAACAATAAAAAGAATTGGTCACCTCTATCAGGTACCTTTCAGGGAAATCTTGTCTGTACTCTCCACTCTGCTTTGTCAAATAGAAAAAGGGCTTGTACTTAAAGATTTTGTAACCTTTTAAAACATTTAGAGTTTCTGGTAAGAAATCATAGATTTTTCACCTAAATCAACAGGAGCATTCTGTTATTCCAGTTTCTTTTCCAAACTAGGGTTCCACTGTTTCAGGAAACTTTGTCTAACAGATTTTGTTAATTACGAATGATCCATTTAATAGAAGTTTACCAGTTCTATGATGGGTTCTAAATATTTCCTGGTGAACAGATTAGAATCTTCATTCTGCTAAACCCGTAGAGGTCACAAGTGGAGACAATGCCTGTGGGGTTATTGAGGGTGGGGCTTGTGTGCCTTCACAGACACACTCACATGCGTGAATAGGAATCATATTTGCCATCCTAACTGATCTTGCCAAACAGCATTCACTTAGCTTCCTTACATGTTTATGTTCTCCAGTCCCCACTTTAATCGGTCACTGGCACAAAGACGAGATGAACTGTGAAACGTGTTGTTCCTGAATCATCATTTCTTTGTGAATCATGACAGTTCTACCAACTCTCCCTGTTCCTCTTCTTCCCTGAAGTTTACAGCTGAAGAAGTAATCCTGATCTTTCCTCTTAAAGATCATGCATGGTACAATGTACCCCATTTGCAAAGCCTGTCTGTCCTCCTTTCCTGTTTGACCTTCTCTCTTCTTCTTGTCTTCTCAGAAGGGTGTGAAGGATATCTTTTTTATTTTTTACTCCTATCAACATTTAAAGTAGGTGGAAGTTTGTTGAAATGTATTCATAACGGATGAAAACAATTTAGTTTTCTAGATCTCATTCTGAAGTGGCATGACTAAAACAAGAAAGCAACTTCAGATTCTGACTGACTGAAATCACCGTTGTCATCGTCATCATCATCGTCATCATCATCATGAAAAAACATCATTTTTGATTACAAAAAAATTAGCCTACCAAAGGGATGGTTCCAGCATTACATGTGGATTTTGGAATGTGTATCCAGAAATTTTTGTGAATTTTCATGGTTCAGCTGCTTTTTCCAGGTGAATCAAGGAGCACATCTGTGCATTTGCTCTGCCACCTGTACTATGTTATATCAAGAGAGAGCTGACTTCAGCAACTTGCAGGAGCTACTAGATTTTTACTACAACGCCATGATCTACCAGCTGGAGCCAGATGCAAAATGGTATCTCTGGGGACCAAGACAATGACATGCCAACCTCCATGACCCATACCGTGCATTGACCTACACAAATACAAATCTAGGTTGTTTAAAATCCGGGATTCTAAAAGCCTAAGTTAAACCTAAAATTCATCTTGTTAAACAGCTGAACAGCATTGGAGATTCTTGCTGATCTACTGCAGCTTACCCAGAAATTAACCAGCAGATCCTTATGTATTTTGTGCACATGCAGGTTTCCAAGCAGTAATGTTTCCAAGCATGGTTTACCACATAGTTATTCTAGAAAGAATTTTAGACATCAAAGGCAGAAAGGGAGCAAGGAACTTTGGAGCAACTTAGAGTCATAGAACTGGAGGAGCAAAAATCACAGGCAAAGCTTTGAAATGGATATAGAAAGACAATGGTGAAGAGGGGCAGGAAGAGAGCAACATGTTGGTACTCAAGGTGAAAAGAAAGAGGAAGATGGGGTAGGAATCTGAGGTCCAAGAGGAGGCCACATGCTTGGCATTCATGTTTTGCAGCTGTTGGGATCCAACAAAATCAAAAGCTGCTTATCACAGTGACTTCCTTCTTTTGTTCTTACCAGTGAGCACTCTCTCTGTCTTAGTGATCTCCTTGATAAGAATTTGTTGCTGGATTCTTACAAGGTATTGACTGAACTTACTCTGCACTGGCTGGAAATTATCTGAACAGTGAAGTGACCTGTTACAAAAGTTTACAAAGGCATATATGCATGTATTCCCAGCTTCTGTTTTATTTTGCTTCCTCCTTATGTAGACAAACTAACCTCGTAACAGAAGGAAATGGGAGGACACCCTGTGTTAAATCAGACCAGTGGCTCATCTAGCTCAGCATTGTCTACACAACTCTCCCCAACACCTTCCAATCTAGCACCCTCAAGATGTTTTAGACTACAATTTCTGTCTTTACTAGCCAGCCCAGTGAGACTACTGCATTAATCCCTATTGATGACAATTCTAGTCCCTAACATCACAGAACCCTCCCCACCAAGTTAGGTGTATATGCCATATGTATGTTTGGTAATGCTATCTTTCTGTATGTTATGTTTCCTTTTTCTTGCTAACAAAGATATCCTCTACTAATGACTTACTTTAGCAGTCAAATGCTCTGGTGTTGGCGTGTATAAAATCAGGTTCAGGAGTTTCATCCTTCATGCAAAGGGAATTACTGAAACCCTGGCAGTATGATCTTTTACCTTTTTTTAAAACTATATGGTCTTGAACACAATTCAGGTTTTGATGTTTGTCCATGTGAATAATCACGTTGGCAATACAGGAAGGCATCTATTCATACAAGTCATGTTTACATGCTTGCAGAAAGAAGGCTTAATTATTCACACAAATATTTCAGTAAACTTGCTTAAATATAAAGGAATGTTAAGAGCAAATAGTTTAACTAACTTTAGAAAATGTTTAAGCACATTCATAGGAGATAAGACCTTATCTGTGGCTATTAGTCCAATTCTTTCATAACAGGATCCCCAAACCTTGGAATACCAGAAGCTGGGAGTTAATGACAGGAACTAGAATACTCTGTTTAATGCTGTTAGACACTTCTTCCAAAGCATCTGGAACTGATTTGCTTTGAAGACAGGATATTTTTTTAGATGCTCTGTAGGTCTAGTTGTTAAGCTTACTTTTATACTTTACTTATTTATATCTGTCATTTAAGCCTTGTGACAAAAATGAGTATTGGCTGTGTATGTTTTCATTCCATAATAGTAACAAAAGAAGTCATAGTCTATGAAATGCATGGAATGAAACTCAGCTGGACTTAGTGGAATTTAACATCATCCTTACACATCAAGACAAAAGAAAAGATAAAGATAAGAGAACAAATTTAGGAAATGAAATGGGAATAAAGTACTAGATTTTTTTTAAAAAAAAAATCAGCTTTTTTCAGTGGGGAGAGCTCTTTTTAAAAAAACAAATGGCCCTCCACCTTTGTTTCTTGCTGTTGTATTACCAACACTGCAACTTCATTGTTCAGCATGATAAGATGTGACTAGGAATCCCTGGGAAGCCTATCAGCCCTGCTCCTTAATCTGCTGGATAGGAGGCTGTTCAATGATGTGAGGCACCCTTTGCCCTATCCCTTGAGCATGGATTCCAACTTGGAATCTCCCATGTGGCAGGCAGTGGCAAGCAGGATGTTGCCAGCACAGCTAAATGTTAGCATTTCTGATTTGGTCCAAATGCTCATAGCTGCTATTTCTTCCTTTTTTGTATGATGTATACTACATTTTCCACTTCAAAATCTATTTATGCCTTGAAGTAGTGTTTTGCTTTTTTAAAATTTTGATTTCCTTCATCATACAGGATTTTCCTGGCCTGTCTTGTATCAGGATATTGTATCATTCCTGTGCATGCTTAAACATGTCTGTGTGAGACATTACATTGTAAAATGCAAGGCTGTAAAAAGCCTGTAATTTATAAGGCTATATTAGGTACTTACGGCATGTATTATAGCCTCTCATTTATTCTATATATAATTCCATAGAGAGTTCAGGTGGCATTATAAACCAGAAATGTATAGCTCAAGTGCCTTGTCACTGGAACTCTAAGATGGAATTTTTCTTGTATAACTTTGTATAAGCTCGTATTTTTCGTAATCCAAGGACAGAAAATTTCTAGTTGAAGCCATTTTGCTTTATGTTCTCAGGCTCCTATTCATGTCCTTCAAAAATGTCTACATGGAATATGACATCACTAGCACACATAAAACCACTTTTTATTTCTGTTTCTATCCAGTGCATCTAATTTACCTCTTTTTTTTCTTTTTCTTTTTGGTCCCTGCCCCCAGCACGATTTAAAGAAAGTACTGTGCTGGTAAACATGTATGTAATTGTTCCTAAGGCAAGAACACTGAAGGAAGCAACAGTGGTTTGTCACCAGAACTCTAGTTTGTATTCCCAAAAAGTCTGTACACTGCAGTATCACTGTAATTAATAGTGTAAGAGTTTTAGCTAAAAATGCCTTTTCTTGTACAAAGCACAGGAGGTGGGTAAAATGCTACACAGCCATCTCCAACACCGCAGCATTTTCTATGATGTGGTCAGGACAGAGTGCTCAAATTTTGTCCTAGTTACTTTTGCCACAGCAAGAAAACAAAAGGTTCAGACTTCCTCCTGTGTAACTATGGCTGGCTGTGCTCCCACTTGTCCTGTGCCTGGGGCAAGCAGATCAAAGGAAAGTGGAAATAGCAAATCTAGTGCCTGATTGCAGCAAACTGGAAAGTATCTGTGGGAGGAGCCTTAAGAATAATTTCTCATTGCCTCACACAGCACTGGCTTACTATTAGAAACACAGAAAATCAAGAATAGCACAATATGTTTCTTACTTTCTGACATTCTGCCGTAGACTGGACTTTTCAATAAAACAAGCAAGTACAGCAGGATAGATACAGGTGCTGCTGCTTCCACCTTATTACAATCTTTGTTACCCCGGTGTCCTCCAGAAGTATTGGGCCACACCTCCCTTCATCCCAAGCAACACAGTCTATCACCATGATGGCTGGGGAAGAAGGAAGTTGTAATTCAGTAGTTGTGGATGTGGAAGGCTGTAACCAAGACCATTTCCACACTACACTGTTGTAGTGCTATTATTCCACTTTCAACATCCTGTGGAATCCTAGGGTTTCCAGATTATGGAGGAGCTCTTTGGCCTCAGTAAACTACAAACCCCCGGAATTCCACAAGATGTTGAAAGTGGAATAATAGCACTATAACAGTGTAATGCCGAAATGGCCCAAGATACAGGAAGCTAGATTAAAGTAGCAACAGAATCAGCACTGGAATTACCCATCTTGCTGTAGTTGCCTTATTCCCTCCATCACTGTACATAAATCGGATTCTCTGGGATTTGGGTGTTAGGCAGAATGCCTGCAGCATTTTTCCTCAGAGAGTCATTTTTCTACTTTTTGGCATGTCCCTGATCCCAGATGTGTCTTAGATACAAGCATGCCCCTACTTGTCAACAGTCCACTTTTCAACAATATGCTCCTTTGACCCTTTTCAGTTATAACCAGAACCTGTACATTTGATGTGTGGTCCACTCTTTCAACTGATTTCATCAAGTTTGTACAACCTTCCATGTGCTTGTGTGGCCACATGCTATTTTTTCTCTGGTTTGGCTGTGTTATTTAGCTTTCACGTTCATTCACAAATGATAACATAGTGTACTATTTATGTTTTATTGGTGGCCAAAATGCATTTTGAAGCTAAGAAAAGACTGGGTTCTGCATTTCAATGATTTCTGATTTTCAGCAGTGCTCTGGCCCATAACCTGTTAAATAAGCTGCTGAAACCTGTATTTGCTTATGGAAAAAGCTATAAAAGTTTGAATATTGGAAGCTTCAACATGGAATAATGTGTGTCAGTTCAGGATCCCAACAAAGGAACATGGGAAGCTGCCTCATATTGAATCAAGAGTGTCGGTCAGGTTAGATAAATATTGTCAACACTATCTAGCAGTTGCTTTCCAGGGCTTGAAGACTATCTAAAGTTTAAACCAGAGGCTTTCTGCATGCAAATCAGTCATGTGCTCTGAAAATATGGAATAAGCAATGAATAGAGGATAACTTCCGGGTCACTTCCTTCCCCTGATGGATATGCTACAGGAGCCAGAGGGACTATATTGTGCCTGCTGGTGCTTAACTGGCCAGGAGGAATGTTACCAGATGTGGTCTCACAAGATCTTGCAAACATATGCTGGTTAAAGTATGCTGTTGTTGTCAGGAAAAGTGATAAAAAGTGTTTTAGAGTTCTGCAAAGTAGGATTCAGCGAAGTTTAACCAGCACAGTTTTGCCCCTAATTTGATGCAGAGCTTTCTTGCAATGGTGAATAGATTTTTGCACACTTATTTGGATGATTAGAAACATTTTAAAAAAGAAAAAAGACTGGGGGACTAGATAGTAGAAATGGGCAATGAGTATGTCTCAACTGACTTTACTGTGATGTCAAAATATACTTTTGTGTTCTTTTTGGCCAGTAATACTGTGATATCATAGAAGAAGATAAACAGCCTAAAAAAAGGTCTTGGAATATGGCCCTTCACGGTCTCTCAATTAAAGAATAAAATGGCAAGAAACTGTTCAGTTTCAACAGAATTGCAGCTGGGGTTTGGGGTCAGTAAATTAAGCCAAGGAGTTTCTTCTCTTGACTGTGCACAACAGGTGTAGTGTGCTGATAATGTTATCTGCTGTAGTACTAATGGGACTTAGGCTGTGATCATAAACGTGCTTACCCATGAGTACCTGATCACGTGTTTCTACGATCTCATCTTAAATCATACCATTTTTCCACATGGATAGCAATAGACCTGCCATTAAAAAAAAGAGGCGGTATAGGCATTTTTTTCTCTTTTCTTTTATCTTGCCATATGTCTCTTGTGAGGAGTGCTTATCTGTCCATTTGATCATAAATATATAAGAATATAGATATCAGGGCAAAGTACTCAAATTTAAGTGCTGTGAAATAACTGAAGAAGATGCATGGTGTGAAATGGGCCCTTTCATGTCCATTTTAGCTTTTACTGGTCTTGTTTACACTAGTTTAATTTTTGCTGTGGACCATTTATATTACCTGGTGGTACATTACTGCCTTAACTGCTGTCATCATTCAATGTGTAGAAGCATGCAACTATTTATTTTTTTCATGTTTGTGTGTAAGTTATGAATAAATGGAAATGAATAGCCTATCAAAAATGTTAGTTGATTTTATAATTAGGATTCTTCAGTCTTGTGGCATTGCTGTCCTCAGACATGGAAAGCATTTCAGTGTTATGTGATGATATTTTAAATATTAGAAGTGAGGCATGCATTTTTGTTGACTATTTTCAACAAAATCTATAGTAGAGATTTCTTTTGCAGGCACCCCATGTGTAAGAAGCAAGCAAGCAAACTGATTTCAAATGTTTTATAGTGGCAATTGTGTTGACATGCCTGGGTTTATTAAACTCTCCCTGTTGACCAGAGAGAAGCCAATAAATAGGAAAATTATCCTTCTTCCAAGAGAACATGGTGGCTAGAAATACATCAGAATTATAAGATCATGTTTTTCTCTGTGTAAACGTTTAAATGTGGAAGAAGCATCATCATTGCATAAGCTGTATAGTGTTGTGTGGATAATGACAAAAATGAATGATTTTGGTGGCAGGAGAGAACTAATGGAAGTTGGCCAGAACTTTAACTGATATGATCAGGTAGCAGGTCCATATTTTGCATTCTGCAATGGAAGAAGCAGCAAAATTTAGAAACAGATTAATTACTGGTAAGAAAAGAAAAGGGGAACAATAAAAAAAAACAACCCAAGATTTCCTGCCTGCTCAGCAGGGTGGATAGAGACTGTATCAGCAAGTGAACGGAAAATATAAGAAAAGAAGAGGGCTCAAGAGAAAAGATGAGAAGTCTGACCTTGAATATGATGGGTTGATGTCCAGTGCAGTCATTCCATGTATTAGTTGGCTCCATTCCATTTGTGGGTGGAGTTATAATCCAACAGAGAGTTCCATGAGTGTATGGAAGATGGAGAAAATTCCATTGGGTTCTTCCTTCCCCTGTAGCTTGCCTTGCCAACTCTTGTGCTGTTCTGGATAGTGCCTCAACCTTCTGGAACAGATTTTCAGGGAGCCCAGGGACTGCACATAGAAGGGAAGGGCTCATGCATCTCTGGATTTATTTGAGTGAATATGAGACTGATGAAACATCCAAGGGGAAATATCACTGAGTAGAAGATGGGGGACTGAATGGAGGGAGACTGTTCTGGACAGCATGGTGTCCTCAGAATATTGTGGGGTCACCCAAGGATAGTATGTAAGGAGGGGACCATGAAAAGAAGAGAGAAGTGGACAGGGTCAGTTCTGCCAATAAAATAGAAATCATAATGGGAAGAAATTACATCTTGAGAACATCTAATTCTCATGCTCTGTACTCTGTGGTTATTTTTTTCCAGTGCAAGTAATTTTAAAGATGTTTTACATTGCTTAAAAATTATCTGTGCATTTGCTGGTGTTTTGTAGGAAGGAAATAAATCATGGGCTTTTGTGGGATTTTAAATTCATCCCAAGAGTGACAAGCTTGCATCAAGGCCTTCACAAGAGGGATTAATTTCTTGTATCTTTCAGGAATCCACTGGGTATTATCTTTATACATTATCAAAATGTGTTTTGTTTGATATACTTTAATTTTTTTTTTTTATGTGCGTGGACTGGAAGAAGAGTTAGAGTGTGTATTTAGGTGTTGATTATGCACTTGTTAGCTGGGGCTACAACTGACAAAATGGAAAATATGTATTTTGTAAGAAATAAGAATCATTTCTGTATTATCTTGATTACAGCAGAATGTATTCTCCAAGATTTGACTGCAAGTTTAGTTTTGTTCTTCCCCAAACTCTTAGCGTGGAGTCTGTGGATAAGTGCCAAACCTTAGAAATCTCCACCATTCAGTTGTAGCTTTTCTGGACATCCTTTAGCAGATGCTGTCAACTCATCACCTTTCTTTCATTTGACTCACTCTGTCTTCATGGATCACTGCCTGTTTGCACGTGTGTGTCAAGCAGAAGGGCACAGCAGCAAGCAGATCACCCTCAGAGGCTTTTTTTCCACGTCCATAATACTGGCAATCTTCATTTTTCCAGCTCTGTAACCCTTCATGTATACTCAACTTGGGCCTTGTAGGTATTATGATGAGTGTATGTCTTAGTTGTTTGAGAGCAATTCCTTGCAAATGTAATACTGTTGAATTTTTAGTGGATGCATTAGAAGGCTTGAAAATGCTATTCCTGACCTTGGAGGAAGCAGTTGGCCCGTGTATAGTGGTGTGTAGGTGCAAACAGACCCCTCTGCAAGTACATTAATACTGAATGAACAATTTCTTAAATGGTTATCAGGCAAATGGTTTAAATATTTACTGAGACTGTCACCCGCTCTCTCACTCAACCTACATGAGAGTCTAGCTGTGCTCTTTGCTCCAATAATTTAAGGGGAATCTATGTAGTGGTTTTGTGGTTGCCCTGATTGCAAGGTTCATTTTCTATATAAAATATAAAAAAGTAATTTTAATTATGTTTTTATTTAAGCCTTAAGCCTTTTGAATTATGCATGAGGACTAAATAAAAGTTTAAAGCCTTTGGAAAACTTCACTTAAAATGTTGAAGTATCATTCAAAATGTTGTTTAGTTTTACATAGCATTTACTCTTTAGGTAGTTCTGCCCACTTCTAAAAATCCATTGTCTTTTGAGTGTGTATAGAAATTTAAAGCACAATTTCCTAGGAAGTATCATCTACAGGGTTTCCTGAAATTCTTGCATTCATTTTGTGGGAAAACATAGATGCAGATTTGTGCAAGCAATGGCTAATGAAGCCCTGAGACGTGTAGGCCAATGATCCATGGACCTCTGATGGAGAAAGAGAAACTCCATGGAAGCAAAACTACTCTCATTCATTTCAGCATCTGGAACAGCTCTATCTGTACTGCTAAGTTGTATATATGCAGACACACAGGCTGAGATCCTATGCCTGTGTGATGGAATATGACCCTCTGCTGGTATATACATGCCTCCTTTTTCCTTCCATAGCAGCACATCTGAGCTTTTCCATATTGCAATGCAGCCCAATTGCCACATAGTGATGGAGAAGAGCAGAAGCACCTGCATAGAGTCCAGCTGTGGTTCTGCAGAAGAGAGAAGAGATGTGAATTCTGGAGTGTTTGTTATGGGGGAAAATGTTTACTCTGGGCCATTGTATGTCCTTGAATCTTATCTTCCAGCACTTGTTCTGTTACATTTGGTAGTAAAAAGAGACATGAGAGGTAGGATGAAGAAGAGATCTTCCCCATTTCCATAACTTTAAGTCACAAATGTAGTGCAAAATCCTCAAGTCCAGGAACCAGAGAACTCTGTTGATCTCATATATAGACTCTGATACGGCTGCACAGGTTGTTTCAGTATTGGTGATTCTAATCTGACAATACTATTTCACAAAATGTGCGGTGCACTGCAAGGATCATCAGATCAAATGAGAAGTCACTCAGCTGTCCTCGTCCATCAGTCATCTGGTAGCAGCCATTCCATCAAATTGCAGCAGAGTGAGTGAAAGGAAGCAGCACCATTCTCTGAGTTCTGTTGAGAGCCCACTAATTTTTGAGTTCTCTACTCTATCATTATAAAAGCTTTAGTCACTAAGATCAAGCACAGAGATGGGAAACATGCAGCCCAACGAGATGTTATTGAGGTCCAGCCCTCATTAGCCCTGACCAGTCTTAGCCAGTAGTGAAGGATGATCAGAGTTGCGGTTCAACAACCTCTGGAAAGTCAGACACTCTCCATATTCTCATCTAGTTCCTGCATTTGCCCTTTTCTTGCTTCTGGTCTTTTTTCCTTTCGCTCTGTGTTTTAGATTGTAAGTGTAATGGCAGGGACTGTGCTCTTATTGTGTATTATAGTTATCTTTGTAAGCCTTCATGGAGTCTTTTTAGGTCTAGAACAGTTCAAAATCCTTCAGATAGTTGCAATGTGGGGTCCTAGTCTGATCAGGGTAGTGGTGAAATTTTTTAGAGGTCTGTACTTGTGAAGAGTGTAATCATCTGTCTCCCCTCTCTTGCCTCCTTACTAGCGTGTCTTCCTTCATATCAAGACAAAAGAGCACTGGTTACCTTTTTAGCTCAAATAAGTAATTGTGGCTACCTGGGTGGTATTGAATGCAAATTGTTGCCTGCGCTGCATAGAATTTCAGAGGCAAGAATGGAAGCTGTTAATTTGATGGGTTAGAAATTAATTAACTCATATTTGCATTGTACAGGACAACTGTGGAGGATGGGGGAAATGTGGGAAATGAGATTGAGGGTAGTTCTGTGAAAAACTGAGGGGATTTATACCTTAGTATACATGGTGGCAGAGTGAAAAACCTTGGGCCTGGCTGAAAAGTTCGGTTTTTAGCATGGTTAATGACAAAGTTGGCCACATGTTTAGTGATGAAAAATGATAGTTGCTAAACAATAATGGAGATTCCATGAATTTGGGCCCCGCCATGGATTCCTGCTTCATTTAGCCCTGCCAGGTCACATGGGAAACATCTGCAGCAAATACCATACCGCCCTGGGATTCCTTTGGTGGTATGCCACTTTTACCATATGGATGTAATTTTAAGTGGTGCCATGTAGCGAATAAAAGACCAATGGTGTTGTCTCCTGTACCTCATGAATTACCTTGGACTCCCAAGGTCTGCTTCAGAGGTTTGGGAGACTCTCTGGAGCAGATTTTGAGGGGTAGGATGGAGGGGGGCTCCATGGTAAAATAAATGTTGGATGTTTCCCAGATCTGGCCAAGCATTTATAATTGTAATTTATAGTTTAGAGATACATGGTGCTTCCTCATCAGAATGCAGTTGAGCTTAGATCTCCCCTATATACTTTTAAGAATGTGGCTGTCATACTATATGCCACCTCGAGGATTTGACTTGCTGGTTCCTTATTCATACTTACAAAATATAAATTAAGCTGTTTTCCTACTCAAAAAATATAAATAGCTTCCCTCTCTTTATTGACTCTTCTGTTCATTTATCTTTTTAGTTAAGAACAAAAATAGTTGAATTAAAAGCAAAGATAAATGAATAAAAAATATTTTTCATATGTTACCAACAAGTTATAGCCTTTTTGCTTTTGACTGAAATGAACTTTATTTGTATGTAAGATTTTTATATGATGTCAAAATTACCAAGCTCAACTGAATTCAAGAAGACAAGGTGTTGCAGATTTCCACTTGTTTTATTTTTTTCCCCTTTTTTGAGGCAGTTAACTTCTTTCTCAGATTGCTTTTCTTTTCTTTTTTTCTGGCAAGGAAACAGAGCTTGTAATTCTTTTGGTAATTGGTTCATTTGGAGAGGAAATTAATGAGGAATGTGAAGAAATAGAAAGTATTGGTTTTCTTGTTTACAGGTACAAGAAGACAGGACAATTTGAAAACATTGTAAACTTACAAGTTTTTGCGCTTTAATGTTGTAAAAAAAGTGAGAGAAGAAATTGATATAAAATGTGATGATATGTAGTATTTTCATACTGTGCATGATGTCATTTTATATAAAGTGAAGCAAAAATAAAAATCATTTTTCTTTTACGTGGTGTACACAGAAAACATGAAATTTAAAGAACCACAGTACATTAAGTACCAAGACCCACCATAGTGGTGGAATACCAAAAGCACCACTTACAATAATAATTATGCATTGTGAAGTAATAGCAAATAGGTTTGCATTCAGGCTAATGATTAGACAACTAGAGGGAAAGTAGCAATTATTTGTTCCTGGACCCCACTGGAGGTGCAAAGCACAAAAAGCTTTGGTGTGGCTGTGTGTTATTACAAACATAGCACTTGATATTTACTTTGCACTTAAAAGTTTGAATAGTCTGTCTAGCAGAAATAGGCAATTTAATGTATGTTTTGAAGTACATTAAAATGTACACCAAACAAATCTCTGTTTTCTAGCCTTTCAGTGAAGTAATAAATTTGCGCTGCAGGTGCAATTTATAACAAATTTGCATAATATTTACATGGGGTTTTCAATGTGTTAGACGGGTTCCAGTTTGCATGTCACTACTCTGTTATGTATCCTTTGGAGAAGAGTGTGGGATTCAGAAGGCAGGAAAGAGAAAAAAGCAGTATATATATGCAATCATAAGAATAGACAAATTGATAGATTACTGTTATAGAACAGGAACACCAGTAAAGCAACAGACACCATCTTGATCCACAGGCAAGTTACATATCTTTGAGCCTCAGCATTCCATAGCTGTGAAATGGCATTGTATGTTTAAAAGAACTGACTCGGTTTGGTTGTAGTGTTAAAAATGCATGGGTTTGCTTTTCAAGCTTCCATGGCTAGCCTTGTGCTAATCATCTAGCCTTAGGCTTCCTCAACTAAAAAAGATGAATATTTATTAGTTGCATTTGTACAATTTTAATTTTATTTTATTTCTGCTTAATTCTAATGGCTGACTTTAGTGCATTGTGTTATAATATCCACTCTTATACTGAGCTCTGTTAAAGAGATCCCTCCATATGTTGGCAATTCTAGTGTATTAGTCATGAGACACAGTAGATAGGTGAGTCTACCAAACTATTTTGGGGTTTATGGGAGGGCATGCCCTTGGGCTTTAGCCAAAAAAGGGGGGAAAGTTAATTTCTGAAATATTTACTATTGTTTTTGCGTGCCTTGAATTGATTTCTGATTATTGGCAACCCTAAAGTGAACCTTTTTTTTTTTTTTGGCAGAATTTGTTTTGAGGGCTTTGCTCTTATTTACCTCCGATGGTGAGAGAGTGTGACTTGCCCAAGGCTTACATTGCCAAGTGGCAATTCAGACACCAGTCTCTCATTGTCCTAATCCAACACTCAAACCACTAGTCCATGCTGGCTTTCTAAAATATACTCTGCCCAGAGTGACTTACAAATAACATTAAAAGAACAAGTTAAGCAAGAAGAATGATTTAAATACAGGCATACCTCTGTAAACAAAACTTCTGACAATGAAGACCCTTTTTACAAAATCTTTTGATAACCTCCCCATCCCTATCCTTTCCTTTCTTTTCCTCTGTCTACCTGGAAGTTGTATTGTTTTGTTTTTAGCAACATTGATATTGGGAGGATGGTGAAGCAGAGCTTTCAGTGTTGGGTTGCAGTTGCAATGGCAGCAGCAGCATGTCTGCAGTAAACATTGTAATAAAGCTTCAGCTGGGAAAGAGTGGGATTCTACTCCAGCTGACCTTACTGTAGCTGAGTTCGCCTGCCTACAATAAGCAAGATAAATAGCAGCTGCCTCCAGGATCCTTTACTAAGCGTGTCTGAACAGAAAAACAGAGAGAAGACCAGATAAGCCTTCCTCGCCAGCTGTCCCCAGCATGTTTTAACCTAGAAGTTTAGCCACCAACAAATAGAAATCAGGAGAAAAGTGGGAGCTGTTAAAGAAAAAAAAATCATTCCTGGATTCATTTTGGAAGAAGACCTCAATAGTCTCTAGAACAGTGGTTCTCAACCTGTGGGTCGGGACCCCTTTGGGAGTCGAATGACCCTTTCACAGGGGTCGCCTAAGACCATCGGAAGATACATATTTCCGATGGTCTTAGGCTCCATTTCCTCCTCAGTGGTGGTGCGCAAGCACGAGCCACGTGCTCGCATCCTCCTGTCCCCTGTTCAGAAGGAACTGAAATCGCTCCCCTTCTCCACTACTGGGAGAACCTCCCGTCTGACGGGCCAGACAAAGGCGCTGGGATTCTTCCCCCCCCCGGCCAGGGTCGACACTCTGAAACTTTTCCCAAACTGCCCCCCCCCAGCAGAAACGAGAGCAAAGCAGAAGCAGAGCCCGGGGGGGTTCTCGGAGTTTTTTCCTGGGGGAGACGCGCGGTTCCTCTTTCCCTCCCTGCCCGCCCCCCCCATTCCTGGCTGGCGAGGCAGCCTTTGCCAGGGGGGAGGCATTGTAAATAATAAATAAATAATTTTATGGTTGGGGGTCACCACAACATGAGGAACTGTATTAAAGGGTCGCGGCATTAGGAAGGTTGAGAACCACTGCTCTAGAAGGTTCAAAATGCTTTTGTTGACATAGAGAAGTCATATCTGACCTGGTAGTTTCATCTTACATGTGTATATTGTTAATTTTGAATAAAAATTTTGCTGTAACATGTTGAACTTCTCTTCTTTTTTCTGGTGTAGGAATCTATCTCTATTCTTTCCATGTTATTTCCACCTGGCACCAAATTTTCTGTCAAAAAATAATGCTTAGGAGCACATCTGCTTCTTAACTGAGGTATACCTGTAAGTTAAAAACTTACATTGTAAATATAGTAATATAGTTACTATAGTAAACATCGTGACATAGTTACACAGTAAACTTAATAATGAGTTTTAAAGAGTTTTAAAGGTTTAAAAGGTTTTAGAACTATGTATGTTTGGGATGAATTAATGAGGCCCCCAGATCTTGAAGAGCCAAGTTTTTATTTAATGCCTAAATGAAATGAGTGTTGGTGCCAGTTGGACCTCCAAGGGCATTCCACAGTTGAGGTGCTGCAACTGAGAAGGCTCTCTCCCATGTCCCAACACAATGTATGACTTCTCTGGGATGGTCTCCCCAGCAAACTTCAGTCCTTAACTAGGCATATAAAGAGAGAGGTATTCCCTCCAGTATTGAAGTCCCAAGCTATTTAGGGCTTTAAATGCCATCACAAGCACCCTGAATTCAGACTGAAAGTATATTGGCAGCCAGTTAAAGTCTTTTAAGACTGGCTTTGTATGCTGCCAATATAGTATTCCAGTCAGTAGCCGAGGTATTTTGCACTAGCTGCACCTTCTGAGTATTCTTTAATGGCAATGCCATGTAGAACTCATTACAGTAGTCTAATTAGGAGGTTACCAATGCATGGACTCCTACTTCTAGGTTATATCTGTCCAGGAAAGGTCATAGCTGGCAGATCAATTGAAGCTGGCACCAAGTGCTCCAAGCCAGAGTCCACTTGGGCCTCTAGTAACAGGGATGCACTGGTTCCTTGGGGGGCAATGCATTCCCATCCAGGACTGGCTGTTTATTTAATTCCTGGACATGAGAACCACCAGTCCACAAAGTCTCTTTCTTATCTTGATTTTTGCTGAAGTTTATTGGTCCGCATCCAGCCTATCACAGCATATAAGAACTGATCCAGCACCTGCACAGCCCCAACTGACTCCAAAGACAAGGAGAAATAGTGCTGAGTATTATCAGCATATTGATGGCACCCCACCCCAAATCTCCTTATGACAGCACCCAGTGGCTTCATATAAATTTTGAACAGTGTGGGGAGTTAGATGGAATCCCACAGCTTAATAGCCATGGGGCTGAACAGACCCCCCCATAGTAATCTCCAGAACTGGCTCTTTAGATTGAAGCAGAACCATCCCTCCTACTTCCATCCCACAGAGCTGTTCCAGTAAGATAACCATGGTCAGTGGTATCAAAAGTTGCAGAGAGATCCAGGAAGATAGGATAGCACTCTTCTATCTTTCCTCTTACGTAGGTCATTCATCAGACCAGCTAAAGCTGTTTCTATGCCATACCCTGCTCTGCCCTGAAACCAGACTGATGTGTCCAAATAATCTGTTCTGTCCAAGAATCCCTGATGGTTTCCCAACCACTATGTGCTCAAGTACTTTGCTCCAAAAGCAGATATTGCAATAGGGCAGTAGTTCTCATATACCTCTGGATCCAGAGAGGTCCTCCTCAAAGCAGCACACACCTCCCACAATGTAGAGAGGCATTTACCACCCCCTTGGCCCATCCAGGCAATCCATCCCTGCCAAATTTTATCAGCCAAGATGGGCAAGTGATGAGTTTACATCTGGTAAACTTGAATGGTTTCAAGTATCTTATCTACATCATCAGGCCTCAGCAACTGAAACTGATCCATGAAAACTGGCCATAGGTTCTATAATAAATGTGGCTTCAAGTTCTGAGCAAATTAAAGCAACTTTGTCCTCAAAGTACCTAGTAAATTTTTCACAGCAGGTTGCCATGGATTGTGTACCTGATGTCTCTTGGCCTGTACCCAAGACTCTTCATCCTACTTGGAGGAAGTTCAGGATGTAAAAAATACAAGATAGAGCTACTAAGTCTGAAATCTTTCATATATGGATACAGAGATACCAGACAGAATGCATAAGCCTCTATTAATTAGGCCCACTACTAAGATGTACGACCTGAGCAAAATTCAGCATCCCAGGAATTTCAGCTTTAATTTTTTGAATAATTTCCCTTATTAATATATTTAGTAACTGGATTTCATATTTTCAAGACCTACCCCCTAAAAAAATCTCATTTTGAAAAAAACAAATATATAGCTTTACTTATAGCAAAAATTAAGTGAAACACTGGAAAGTCTGAAGAGGTAGCTGAAAGCCACCAGCTGAGAGGGATCAGATTTCATGTTTCCACTGTTAGCACCATTTTGTCACCACTGTGGGAATGAATACAAGTAGTTAAAAGTTCATGGAATGAGAGTCCTCTTCAATCTCAGCTGTGAAATCTCTCTGTAGGAAAGAGAGGTATTTACCACCAAGCTCGCATTCCAACCTCAAGTTCCATCTCAATGTTATATTCAGCTGTAGTTATTATAAGCCGTTTTCCAAATAACAATAGGTCTATGTGCTTGAATTTAGATGATAAATAGGCATGTATGTGCAACTGTGACATTCATGCAATAGCAAGAGAACTTGGAGGTTTTAGAGGTTTAATTTACAACAGTGAATTTGGCCCATATTACAGACTTGTCAAATCACCACCTCCTCTACTTTTAATACCCAGTAACCATGAAGAAAGGAAGGAAGATGATAGATCCAAATGATTTATTAAGTTCCCTTCTGCTTACATTTTGCAATTATACCAGCATAGCTCACGTTACCTCCAGATGATAGCTTAGCTGCTAGAAATGTGCCTTTGACATTCAGAGTCCCTCATACCACCCTTCCTGTCTTCATGTGCTATAATGCCACCACTCCCACCACAAATATATGTGCATTTCTGGTTTGCGGTGCAGCACTGTCTGCTGTCATACCAGACTCAGGCCAGTTATTGTTTTCATCAAAACAAAACCAGAGGTCATGGTTTGAAGAGTTTTCCAGTTGAGATTCAAGATCTGTTATTTGCAATAACTAGCAATTTCTCTCACTGAATGTCACAGGAAACAGTGATGAACCAGAAACCACCATTTCTTTGCAGCGCACAACATATTCTTGTTGCCAAACCATTGTTGTCTGCCTTCGAGTCTATCACAGGGTTTTCCTAGCAAGATTTATTCAGAAGTTCTACCTTTGCTTTCCTCTGAGGCTGAGAGAGTGTGATTTACCCAAGGTGGGTTTCCATGACTGAGCAGGGAATCAAACCCTGCTCTCCAGAGTCACAGTATAACACTCAAACCACTACACCACGCTGGTTGTAGCCAAACCATAGTTTTGGCATTATGCTCAAACAAGGTAATAGTACCCATTGGATCAACAGGACTGACAAGAAATGAGTTTTCATGAGATTTGTACTGCTTATAAATAACTCTTACTTTTATGTAGTTGTTTACCAGCTCTTTGAGTATGGGAACACAACAAGTGAGGGCACAAAGAATGTTTGGGAGGAATCAGCCAGAGAATTTCATGTGGGCACTTGTTATGACCCTTTCTCCTCATGATCACACATTTGGTATTGAAGATAAAAGGGAGAATCTAAGCATAAGAGACTTTCTGAGATTGGAAATCCTGCACGTGGCTTCAGCCTTAAAAAACACTTTATGCCCTAACACATTCAAGCTGAATAAGACTAATATGTTAGGGTTTTTTTGCTTCCAAAATTAGCTACTAAAAATACTCTTTAGTGCCTAGAGAAACTATTGTAATAAATAGAATTGTGCTAGGCATTCTGTTTGGAGTGACCAACAGAGACATTCTAAAATATTGACCTAAAGGAAGATATTTCATTGAAAAAGTTTAAGACTGTGTTATGTTTTATTCAGCTGTTTCTAGCACTTTTGGGTTATGGGTTTAGGATACAGGATAGACTCCTCTTCTGTGCGGCAGTCATTGAATCAACAAAATCCGTGTGTTCTTACAAGTGGTTTCCTTTGATGATCTAGTCTGTTTTGGGATGTTTTGTTCCTTATACACACATGAAAAAATATGCTAGAAGCTCCGATGTGGGCTCTTTTCTCATTGTTTAAGAAAATACTAAATCAACAGCTTTAAGGGGAATTATAGACAGAATTAACATCTTGAAAGAAAAAGGAAGTATTATTTTCTGCACGTGTCTGATTGTAGAGCAGATAAAGATGATAACTTTGACTTTCTGTAGTTATTGTTACTCAACAGCATTTAGTTACCTGATTTCCTCCATGCCCAGAGACTGCTCTTTTTATTGTTTAATTTGAAATGTCTTTGGTATGTGATTACTGTAGCTTCTCCTTGTATTTAGAACAGTGGCGTATATACCATAAACAGCACCTAGGGCAGGCATCGAAGTTGTGCCCATACTTTCTTACCCCTATCCCCTCCCTCATCCCTGCATGCATATCATTCCAATTCCTGCTGCCCACACACTCCACTCACATCTGCCCTGGCTATGCACACAGATGCATACACACGCGCGCACACATGTGCAAACACACAGGTTCTGGGTCATGTCTTATAGCTCCAGCTGGCTGGGCAGGCTGAATGTGTGGATGGACCCCTGCCCCATGTCTCCCTTGCTCATGTGCCTGACCTTCTTGTGGGGAGACCCTGATGGATCTCTCCCCTGACCCCAGCCTCTGCCTGCCACCTCTGCTCACCTCTGCCCTGGCTGCACCCTTCTCCACCTCCGGCAAGGGACTCTGGCTCTTTGGTGGCTGATGTGGCCCGGAGCAAGCCCACCTTGCAACACAGGGTGAGCCTGCCTTGGGACGCAGGGCAAAGCAGAACCTGGGAGACTGGAGCTTCCTCCTTCTCTCCCCTCCCCACCTTTCCCTGCCAGCTGACCAGGACGCATGTCCACTGCCCAACACTTCTGCCCTGAAACTGCAGCAGCACTCCTCCTCCTTCGTCATCTCCACCATCACCCTTACCGTCCCCCCCTCCTCTGCTAAACCATAAGCCACAGCTTTTTTGCATCCCCCTGGCATTGTTGCCCAGGGCACATGTTCTGTTTGCCCCACTCTAGATACGCCTCTGATTTAGAACCCCATTATATCTCTGTGCACTTAAAAGTTCTATGTTTAACACCAGTCTTGGGAGTATATGCATGAATAAATGTATTTGTGAGTTGGGTGTCCTAGGATGGCTGAATGTTTGAAATAAATAATATAGGCCATGCATAGTGATAATATGTATTTTTGCACCATATAGTTATAGCCTCATTGCCCCATGACTCTCCCGTTTTTTCTTACACACAGAGAACCATTTTTTATTCATTTCCGAAACAATATACATGAAACTACAAAAGAGAATGATTGTTGTGGATAATTTAATATTTATATTATGCTTTGATTTCAAGCTAAACATCCTGAAAAATATTAGCACAATAAAAACACTGAAAAAGCATAGCTATACATTAATTAAAATGATACTAAGATATATATTCTCCTAAATCATCCTGTTTTGATGTGGAGCAAAGCTCAGGAAGAATATTCAGTTGTGTGTATCAAACTGCTTTTAGGGAACTAATACTTTTTTTTTTAACTTGGTACTTAAGATGAGTGTTATGTGTGTCTACATGTAAATGCACATATGCAGTGAAAAAGAATTGGGGGCAAGATATCTACAGTATTTTTCTGAATACGCTGGACTAAAATTGATTGTCTTTGGTGTTTTCAGTTTGCTAAAGATTACTCTTTGCAAACTATTTAAGGTTTCAAAGAACTTGGGTAGAGTTACAAGGGCAGGACTGGAAATCTTCTTGAATTCTGTGTTGCAAGTGGACAAAGACAGTTTCACATTTATTAGGCCCCTGCTGTAGAAGCAAGGAACAATAAACCATCTTTTTTAAGTTATGAGATTTTGGAACAAGTTCCTCTAATAAATCCTGGGTTAAAAAAGAGTAGAACGTGCTATAGCTCCAAAGTTGTTTATTCATCTGGAACATATTAGTATTGTGATTAATAAGAAGACATCTGCAGTTTTACATAAAAAGCAGAGAGGACAGTTTGGCAATTGTAAATGGAAATGGAAGAAGAAAAAGCCAGACTTTCTGCAATTTTGTTTTTCAGCTTTTATTTTTACTGATTATTTTGGTAGGCATTACTACTTAACAGGGAAAAAAAAGGAAGGAGAAATTCAGGAGTGGTTGGATGTGATAGAAAGGGAAACTAGTATTTGAGGTTTGTGATTTGTGACTTGAAAGGTGATATTTATTTGTTGCTACTAATGGTGCTTTCATGTGCTTAGAAATGTGCTTTTAGATTGCAGTTTCCATGATCCTCCAGCCAGAATGGTCATTTTGGAGGGCTTCTGGGAATTGCCCAAAGAAGCAACTTTCCAGGCTCTGCAAGCATGTTCCCTTTCTCCATCTCACACTCTTCCAACAACCCCACACCTTATTGCTCCAGCTTCTGAACAGTTGTGTCTGCTGAACTGTATCTCTCTGGGGCATTCTTTGTACCATAGTTCTCATTCTCATCCATCCTGCTGAACTGCTTGCCTTTGCCTTTTCTTGTTGAATGGCTCGGGAAATACCCATTTGGATCAATAGGAGATACAGGCTGTAAGAATGTGTGTGCTTTCCCTAATGCTCCCAAGCGTTTTGCCAGTGGTTGCTTTATAATGTAGAGCAGCAGAGCTGGAGGTAAAGATGTAAACCAAAAGTGCAAGCAGGCTTGTTGAGGTTCATATATCTCTTCTCCTTCTTTTTCTCAGTATGACCTTTCACTGAGTCTTCAAGTCTTCAAACTTATGTGTATGCTTGTGCTCATGTGCGTGAGATTTTTTAATTCAATGAAATAAAAGTCTTCAGTTTTCTGGTGGTTAATAAAAACCTTATTATGTACAAAGCAGGTAGCTTCTAGCTGATGGTATTACATATGACCTCAACTCTCAGGATAGACAGATAAATGTCTAGTTGAGGAGAAGATTTTGTTCAGTGCTTGTGCACTGTTGGTCCCAGATCCAATTTCTAACACTTCTAGTTAGGGATAGGCCTGTTTGAAACCAGGGAGTTTTGCCAATTAAAGTTCTATGCAGATAATGCAGTGCTGTGATGTGTCATGGAAAATGCAGTCTTAGTGTATTCAGTGCCGAGTTTCTCAGACATTACAGGCAGCTTCCTGTATTCTACTTCACATACTACATTTTTAGGTATTTATGGAAAATATTTTAAGTACATACCTATAATGTAAAATTTGGATTGAATGCTGTTGATGCACTGCACTGGTGTGTTGGTCTATTATTCTAGTAGCTGCATTTTTTAAATAGCTCATGCAACAACTGTGAAGTACTGTAGGTTCCCTACTTTAATAAGTTCATCATTTGCAGATTTGATTTTTCACGGGTTATTACATTTATTTATTTATTTATTTATTTATTTATTTATTTATTTATTTTAAAAAATCTTACGCTATTTGCCCCTGCCACAGGAAAAAAATATTCTTTTTAGGCATTGCTAGGTCCTCCAGTGTGACTCTGTAGCCCACTTCCAGCAAAAGTGGGCCACAGAGTCATGCTGGAGGACCTAGAGAAGTGTTCTCAGGTTTTTAAAAAAAGTGTTCATGATTTTTATTTTTGTTTGTTTGTATTTCTCACTTTCACAGGGATCTTGTGTCCCTGCTCCCACAAGTGGAAGGCTCAGTGAATGGCAAAACTGTCATTCTTTTCACCAGGACAACAAGGCTGCTGGATCCAAGCAGTCTGTTTCTTTAGTGCCTGGTTTCTGAATTTGCCCTTGGAGACAAGGTGCTTGCGAAGACTGGTGGAAATAATTATCTATGCCATGGAAGTGTGTGTGTGTGTGTTGTGCCTTCAAGTCACCTATCAACTCATGACAGCCCCATGAATTGCATAGAATTTTCTTAGGCAAGGAATGCTCAGAGATGGTTTTCTCAATTCTTTCCTCTGAAATATAGCCTATAGCACCTTATATTAATTGGTGGTCTCCGATCCAAGTAATAACCAAAACTAATCCTTCTACCTTCTACAATCAGATGGGATCTGGTGCATTTGGAGTATTTAGGCTGATGAAGTCATTGTCCAAGCCAGCCTTTCCAAGCGACTTGTCTATGACAAGTTTGCCTCCTCACTATTCTCCCCTTCTCATCCCCCCGCCTTTTGCCCAAGTGTGCGTGTCTTCCTTCCACGGAGATGGACGAGAAGCAAGCAAGTGGTAGGGATACACACGCCTTCTCTGGTCATGTTGCTGCCCCCTCCCATTTGCTTGCCTATTGTCCAGGCACCTGGAAGGCAGTGTGGACAGGTGAAATGGAGTTGAATGGGGGGAAACATGTTCACACAGCTCCCCCTCCCATTCATTTCAGTATAATCCCGACGCCTGGAAGGTAGCATGCCCAGGTGAAACGGAGCAGGGGAAGTGCATGTGGGGCTGCCCCCTCCCATTCACTTACATGTCACCCAGGCACCTGGAAGACAGCATGCCCAAACAAAATACAGATGAATGGAGATAAGGAAATGCACACCTGGCTTCCCCCTCTTGTTCAGTTACCTGTCACCCAGGTGCCTGGAAGGCAGTGCTTCCGGGTGAAACACAAGTGAATTCCCTGGAAAGGAATTCACCTAGGCAAGAGGAGTTACTCACTTTTTTTTTTTTTTTAACTTTCATGAGAGTTCTGCCCCCTGAATCCTCAGGATAATCAAGGGACCACTGTCTTTTGATGTCACCCAAAGGGAAAAATAGTTTGTTTGGACCTGGCAGCCTTTGTCTCTTGACAAAGTGGACTACGATTGTGACTCATTTCCTTTGTGGCCACTGTGTCAGTTGCCTTCTCTGTCCAATGCCACTGTTATCCATGCCAGTGTAGTTACAGCATTGTAGGTACCTAACAGGATCTGGGGAAGTGAATCTTATAGATACTTATTTCATATACGCTATGTAGTATACAAGTACACTGGTGAGTCAGATGGAATAGCCCATAGTTTATGTTGCATGTGCACTCAGTGGCAAAACAGATTTACTTCTGTCATGTGTGGAATGAATCATAAATGGAGGACAGCTGGAGTTCTACATAGACCCATGTTATTGTTATCCTACCCTATTATTATCCTATTATCCTACCCCCATGTAGGATTTTGTGCCTGTAACATCCCCAAGATGAATGGATATTCAAAGAGCAAAGATTTTAGAGATACAGGAATTGCGATAGCAGTTGGATTTCTAGTTGTCAAATAGTTATTAAAGGCAAAGTAGCTTTTTAGGAAAACAGAGGCATGCTACACCCTCCCCACTTTTAAGATTTATGTCTGAGTTGTGAAAATGTTAAGTTTGTCCATCCCATGAGCCTTAGTGAGCACACAAGACACACAGCCACCTATATTACAACCAGTGCGCACGCGCACACACACCAAGTTGGGAAATGCATTAAAGGAATATTTATTGTCCTGATAATTCTTGTTTCTTTCATGGTGGAAGCCTTCTGTTGTATAGATACTTGTCTTGTAGTATTTACTTTAATGCTTATGGGTCCTAGCCAGTGTGTTTGGCAGCCATCTCCTTGTTTTCATCAAAACAGTGGTAGACAGGTTCTTTGGGGCCATTTGTCAGGTTGACAAGGGCTGTATATCATGGTGTGTGGCCTAGGTGGAAGGAGTGGAACTTTTGAGGTCTTTTCTAAATAAAATGGTTCAGATTGCTTATTTTTATATTTTTGTATTTAATTAGCCTTATTGACTAATTAACTAATAATCTTATTAACTAATAAAGTCTGTCATTCATACCTGATTATCACTAAATGTATATTAATATCTGAATGAATCATAAATTTACTTAAATTGACTATATTAATATGATATTGATTATAATGACTATTTAATATGATGCTGACTATGGCATTGACTGTCCCATTGACATTTAGTTCCTTTCTTTGTTGAATATAGTGCAGAAATTTAACAGTATGCTGTAATATCAGCTACAGAAAAATTCTGGTTGCATTGGAGAGCCATGCAAAAGAACTTGAAGAGACCATACACAATCTGTGATGCTCACCTTGCTCATCTGTGCACTTTAAGAAGGCTGAGAAAATTCTCTGTAGATTTTCATTTACCAGTCCTGGACTGGTGGTCAATTTAAATTCACAGAAATTCAGAATGATATGACGGTAGTGGTTTTGAGTCATCAAACTGGATATAGGCATCTGAACCTCAGATTGCTATGAGGAAGTACTAGTCACTGATTTCTAATCAGTAGGCTGTGACATTTATTTATTTATTGTATTTACATCCTGCCTTTCTTCCAAAATTGGAACCACGGCAACTTAAAGGATTCTTTTTTTTTTAATAATTTTTTATTGATTATATAACAAACAAAAAAACAAAAACAAAAAATTAAACACCATGTGTTATACATAATAGTGAATCAAACAAAAAAAAAGAAAAAATAATAATTTTTTTTCCTTTTTTTCTTCTAAACACTACAAACTTACATTATTTAGAATACTTAAAGTATTCTAAAAAAAAATACAGCTAAATTTACAAACGTTAAAAAGAGATTAAATTATTCCAGGTCTTAAAATATACATTAAAACAGTTAAAAAATTTTTTTTTAAAAAAAAGGTTTTAAAAATATAGAATTAATAGACTGTACTTGGCTGTTATCATAGCCAGAAAGATAAATGTAAAATGTCCATACTTCAAATAATATGTTGGACAGAACCAATTTATTTTACTCATAGTGAAATACAGATATATATGTTTTGTGAAATACAGAAACTGTATCATATCCAAGACACATTGGTGGGCATACTGCCTGGGAGATTTTGAACTAGGGAGTTCTAGTTCAAAAAAACCCCAAAACTTTTCCAAGCTCTGATAACCTTACAGAGGTTTCCCTGTAATGGAAACATTGAGATATTTTTTAAAAAACAAAGATGAATTTTAACAGAAGTTCTTTGAAATGTTGGCATGCATCAGGATCTGCTACAACTGATAATGGCACCAGGCCATACTATGCTGCTCAAAGGTATACGTATAGAACTAGACTTTAAATCTCTTAATTCCTAGGGCTAAAGCCATTCTACAGAGACATGTGAGGATGACAAAGGCCTCTTTAGGCCTTGGGAAGAAGCCATTGATTCTGGGAACTTGGTAATAAAGATCTGTTCTGACTGGAAAGATGTTTTACACAGCCAAGCATGATCTCTTAAGAAAGTTGTTCCACTATTAAATGATCACTGTGATGGCTGGATTAAACCTGAGAAGGAATTTTGGGGGAGTGGAGAGATGTTATGATCTAACTATATGTTTGTTTAAAATAGGACCTTGTCAATAGTGTTCTGAACAAATTGATGCTCATTTGGAAACTGATTAGGGATAACAGTTAAACAAAGATTATTGTGTACATGAGGGGTGTGAATTTTTCAAGTTAGCCATTCTAACTGGCTGGAAATATTATCATTTTGGCAAAGAGAATGATAATGTAAATTCAGTGCCAAGACAGATCTGTAGCATTTCATCATCATTTTATTTGGGGAGAAAAAAGCCAGATGCTTGTTAAAAATTATTACTGATACAGATACATAATCATCTTTAAAAAAATATACAGATTCAAGGATGAAAGTATATTAGTGTATTTAGCAATTATGTTTAATGACAAATCACCATTTTAGATATTGTTTACTTCAGCTTCATAAAGAGTGTAAATAATAATTATTATTAAGTTAAAGTTTACAGAAAATATACCCATAGTCCATATCTGAAATAATTAAGGGCTACTATTTCATCCCAAGAAGAGTTCTGATCTTTGTTTGTCTCAGTGTGACAAACCATACTTAAAATTAAGGGAAACCTGAAACACTGCCTGTGACACAGCATGGAGGGGTTGTACTGAATGTTTTATTCAGAGAAACAACATTATTCCTTATCCCTGTATTATGCCTCTCCTGTCTGGAACTGTGTCTTTCCTTACACTCCAGAACTGCACACCACCTTCCCTATTCCCTAGTACTGGCACTATCTCCCCCAACATGGATGGACTTTTGTGGGAAGCTCCTACACTCATGGAGATGTCTTGTCCAGCTTGATGTAGGCAGAGGAATATCTAGTGTGGGGCAAGTAGGGTACATGCCCTGGGCACCAATGTCAGGGGTGCACAAAAATGCTATGCCTGTAGGGGTGGGGGTGGGAGTAAGAAGGTAGGGGTGCAACTTCCACACTTGCCCTGGGTGCTGTTTACACTAGATAAGCCACTGGATATAGGTGTGGAAATGAATGCACATGTGGATGTATGCATGGAGAATTCCTTCTCGAGAATGGCAAGTGAACATTCATAAGAAGAAGGAAGAAGGCAGTGGCAACTTTCAGAGATAGCTTACAAAACCCTGCACCTTCTCTTCTAGAAGTTTGTGTGTACCTGAACACTCCTTGAAAGAATAAAGTGGGGTGAGAAAGATGGATGGATAGATGGATGGATTGGGGGAATATGAGCAGGTGTGTGTGAGAATGAACTAGTGTGGGAATGAGGGCTTCACATTGGCCCTGCTTATTTTCCCCTCCCATACTACTACTGTTGACATCCAGTCCATTGGTGGTTTGCCATGAGGTAACATGGCCCTCAACAAGAAAAAACTTTCTTCATCTGTTTTCTATAAATACTTTGGGAAACTTTGCTATTTACTTAGCAAGTCTTTATAGTGTCTGAGCTTAACTTCCATTCAGGCAGGGGACCTCATTAGGATCAAGGCATAATGAAACGGGGAGGCATGTTCTTCCTTCATGCCCTGGCTGTGACAAATATCACATTTCATTAGAATGCTATCACTGTATTCCCTTTGAGCTTGTTAGGAAATGTAGTCACCTCTTTGTAGGTGCTTTTAATTTTCTAAACTTCACTTGCTGGAACCCAAGGACAAATTGCCAATTTCTCCAATTCTGTAGGGGAAGAATGGAGCTTGGAAGAGTTACATTTTTGGACTGCACTTTTTTAAGGATTACCAATAGCATACTAGGTATAGGATTCAGGGAATTGTGGTCCAAGAAAAGCGACTTTTCCAATCTCTGGGAGAAGCTTTGGGTCTACCATGCAGAAACAGCAGTTGGCAGATGCTCTGGCATAGCACCTTCTTGGATGAGGAAGGCTTCCTGTGCCCCTTCTGCCCCCATTTTCCTTCTTCTTCTTGAAAACAGAAATTTCAGGTTCTTCTTCGTGGTCTCTGTGCCTCATACAATAGGAGCTTTCGCGCCTGCGCGGTAGCGTTCGGAAGATTCTAGAGCTCGTTGGCTTGGCGGGGAGCCCCTCCCCCTCGGTCGTACTGCGCATGCTCCTCCCGCCGAGCCACGGTCTCTCCTCAGTTCTTTCTTGTCCGCCTCAGCGTACAGAAGGTTCTTCTTGTTGGCTTGCGTTTTTTCTTGCTGCGTAGTTTCTTGGATTTGGAATCGACCTCGGACCGTCTCTTGACTCTCCCTATGGACTTCCCTTCGATTTTTGGTACGTTTTACACGTTTTCTATCCTTTTTCGCCTTTTCCCTCGGCTTCTTCTTTCGGCTCAGTGCGGCGTCCTCCGACTCTCCCCTTCTCCTCGCCCTTGCCCCGCGTTTTATGTCAGCGTTGTTTAAGTCCTGCGCCTCCTGTGGAAGGAAGGTCGCCCTTTCTGACCGACACTCAAAGTGTCTTTTTTGTTTGGGTGAGGGGCATAACGTCCAAACTTGCCCCGTGTGTAGGGAATTCACCCACCAGACACTTCGGAACCGGGCGGCAAGGTTAAAGTCTTTTTGCTGGGAGCAGTCTCTCCGCGCCCAGAAAAACGAGTCCGTTCCGATGGAAAAAGGCCTTTCTTCGCCCTCCTCCTCTTCCCCGACGGCCGCCGGGACCTCGTTACCATCGTTGTCGAAGTCCCCGGTACCGGTGATGAAGCTACCGAGGATTCCGAAGATCTCAACGGGTCGGTCACGAGACGACCCCGCGGCCTCCTCCTCGAAACCGCTGACTTCTGCCCAGAAGAAGCGCCCCGCTACCGAGGAGGTACCTAGGGAGAAGAAAAAGAAGAGGAAGGAGAAGCGGCACCCTCCGGAGACCACCCGGCCACTGACCCCGCCGCCTACCCAGCCCGCGGGAGAGTCGGCCCTCTCCGACGTCCCGGAGGAAGAAACGCCGCAGGCCCAGGAGATCCTGGAGCTCTCGGACAACGACCAGCCCGTCGAGGCCACCCCTTCCCAGCCTCCGAAGCTAGTCGTGGAGACTGTGCCGCCGAGCCGCCGTCCATCTCCGGAGTGCCACGTGGACACCCCGGGCCGGAGACGTTCCTCCCCCGGCATGGCGAATCCCGATCTCCGGACCACTGGGCCAGGCCTCCATCCCCGCGGTATCGGGAGATGCGCCTGGAGAGCGTGCGGGCGGGCGAGAGCGTGCACTCCCAGCTACTTGGGGAGATATGCGCTGGACCAAGGATGGCACGAGCCCCCGGGCTCCTACTACTCCTACTCGCCCTCCTATCGGGACCGCTACCACCCGGACCCGAGGTACTGGTCGCCACGACCACACTCCCGCTCGCCACCACGGAACGCCGCTACTCTCACCATGGGCGATCGCCCAGGGGCAGGTCTCCGATTTTCCACGCGGCCCGGGAACCATCACTCCGCCGCAGACCGGCCTCCCCGCCGCCACGGACTACGGCCACGGCGACCAGACCGACCCCGCAGGCCACCCCGGGTCGAGCGGGAACCTCGGCCACGGCGACGACCCAGGCGGTGGTACACCCGAAGCCATCGATACCGCCCCCGGAGACCGTGCCGGCCCCGACGGTACCGCCTGCCGCTCCGCTGATGCAGCCAGCGCCGCAACTGCCGAGAGCGGAGGAGAAGGCCGCGGAACGTTCGCCATCCCCGTCCGATGACTTCTACGAATCGGACTCTGACTCCGCGGAATCCACGCCATCCTCCCACGAGTCACTGCCACTGGGCTTCAGGGACCCGCTCCCGGAATCGGCCCCGGAGGACGTGCGCCAGTTTTCCGCAGTCCTCCTTCGAATGGCGGCGGCGCTCGGCCTCAAGGTAACGGGCCCGCCCCGCAGGTGCAAGACCCGGTCTTCCAATACCTGGAGACCCGACCTCCATCGGCTGCGCCGCTCCCATTCCTGCCGACCCTGGCGGATGCGCTGAAGCAACCCTGGGCTAAGCCGGCGTCCGCGCAGCCTACCCACATAGGCTTGAACATTTGTACAGGACCCAGAGGGAAGGAGCGGAGTTCCTGTTCAACCACCCCGTCCCGAACTCAGTGGTGGTGGAGTCGTCCCAGACACAGGGTGGCAACCGGACCCACACCACCCCGCCCGATCGGGAAGGCCGGAAACTCGACGGCTTCGGGAGGAGGTTCTACACGGCGGCGTCCCTGGTGTCCAGAACCGCCAACACCATGGCTTGCCTGGCGGCCTACCACCAGAACCTCTTCGATCGCCTAGGTCCTCTCCTGGCTGACCTCCCAGAAGAGTCCCGCGCGTCCGCCACGCAGATCTTCGGAGAGGCCGTGGCCGTGGCCACTCAACAACTCGCCACCTCGAGGCACGCCGTGGAGGCCACCTCGAGGGTCATGGTCGGTGCTGTGGCCCTCCGACGCCACGCGTGGCTCCATTCCTCTGGCCTCCAGGAGGACAGCCGTCGGAGGATAAAGACCTCCCCTTCGACGGGCAGGGGCTCTTCCACACGTCCACAGACGACGCCATGGACCACCTCGTCAAGGCCCGGCTGACGGCGAGGAAAACCGGGATGAACCAGCCTCCCCAGGCTCGCCAGTCGTCCCAGTCCAGGTCGTCATGGCGGAGGTCCTCCTCATCCTCGGCCTACCAGCCTCGGTCCCCGCGCTCGACCACCTCGAGACCGTCCGCGGCGTCAGCACAGAGGAGGCCCCACCGGCGGCAGCCTCCGCCGTCCAAGAAATCTTCCTTGGGTGGGAAGGCGCGCTTTTGATGCCTCCCGCAGGACACCACCGATGCCGTCCTTTGCCCCTCCAGCAGACCTCATCCATCATCCGAACCTGGCCAGACACCTCGACCGATGGCGCGAGATCACCACGGACTCCTGGGTACTTACCATCGTCCGCCTGGGGTACGTCATCAAGTTCCGGGATATTCCACCACGGGGCGTCTACTACTCCACCCCGGCCAACCCGGCTCTGCTGGAGGAGATCCAGTCCCTGCTCGACAAAGGAGCAATCGAGAGGCTTCCACCCTCGGCCAGGACCACCGGCTTCTACTCGAGGTACTTCGCCGTACCGAAAGTGGACGGGTCCCTTCGCCCCATCCTGGACCTTCAGGGAGTGAACGAATACATTCCCCCAAGAGGTTCAAGATGGTCACGCTGCCATCGATCCTCCCCTTTCTCCGACGAGGGGACTGGCTGGCATCCACAGACCTCAAGGACTCCTACTTCCACATCTCGATCCGCCCCCAGCACAGGCGGTACCTGCGCTTCGCGATCGACGGTACCAGCTACCAGTACCGCGTCCTGCCCTTTGGACTCTCCACCGCACCCCGCGTGTTCACGAAGTGCATGGCTCCCGTCGTCTCCTTCCTGCGGACGAGAGGCGTCTCGGTCTACCCCTATCTCGACGACTGGCTATTGGTGGCGTCCTGCAAAGACAAACTTTACAAAGACATTCACCTCAACTTGACGTGGCTCACCCGGCTCGGGCTCAAGGTAAACCCCAAGAAGTCCCACCTCGAGCCTACCCGCCTCCTCGACTTCATCGGGGCGACCCTCGATACCGTGTCAGGAAGGGCCTACCTACCGACGGAGAGGGCCCGGACGCTCACCCGCGCGGCACGGGCGGCCTCCCAGGCCCCGATGGTATCGGCCAAGACGCTGCAGCAGCTGCTCGGCTACATGGCGGCGACCACGGCCGTCACCTATCTCTCCGGGCTACGAGCGCGACCCCTGCAGCACTGGTTCGTCAGGGTCTTCGACCCGCTCCGGGACGAGCAGTCCCGTCGGTACCGCATTCCCCCCGAGATCCGGCAGACTCTCTTGTGGTGGCAGTCCCACCGGAACCTGATGTCGGGAATGCCGTTCCGCCAGCCCAGACCCACGGTCACGATAACGACGGACGCGTCCCTGCTGGGCTGAGGAGCCCACGCCGGAGATCTACGGTCAAGGGCGCCTGGATGGACGGCGAGACGTCCCTCCATATCAACGCTCTGGAACTCCTCGCCATCCACAAAGCCCTGATGGCGTTCCGGCACCTGGTGGTGGGCCGCTCCGTGCTGATCCTCACCGACAACACGACCGCCATGTGTTACGTGAACAGGCAAGGGGGAACCCACTCCACCACCCTGCTGACCATCACGCTTGCCCTCTGGGACTGGTGCGCCTCCCTGAGGATCCACCCGCTGGCGGTTCACCTGGCGGGGCAGGAGAACACCATGGCGGATGCCCTCAGCAGGGACACCTCCTCCTACCACGAGTGGTCCCTGGCCAGCGACGCCTTCCGGATGCTCCGACACCGGTGGGGCGAGCCGACCGTCGACCTCTTCACGACCAGCCAGAATGCGAAATGCCGACGCTTCTGCTCCAGGGCGGGGCACGATCCCCGCTCCATCGGCGACGCGTTCCAGATACCGTGGGATGAGGGGCTCCTGTACGCCTTCCCGCCGTTCCCGCTCCTCGGCCGCGTCGTATCGAAGATCATCGCGGACGGAGCAGACGCAATTCTGGTAGCACCGTACTGGCCGAGGCAGCACTGGTTCGGCCCCCTGATCGAGGCCTCCCGGGGGAGGACCCTCAAGTTCCCGCTGGCGCCGGACCTGCTCTCCCACTCCAACGACCAGGTGCTACACCCGGACCTTCCAGTATTGGCCCTCCATGCCTGGAGGATATCGCCGTAGGCGACCCGACCATCGGTACCGTCCTAACGGCGGCGAGGAAGGAATCGACACGGAGGAACTACCACTACAAATGGCAGCGGTTTGTCGCCTTCGCAGAGGAGCGGCGTGAGCCGATGTCCCCGGCCGGCCTCCGGACCGTTCTTCACTTCCTCCTCCACCTGCGGCAGCAAGGCCTTGCCTTCACCTTGATCAAGGTCTAGCTCACCGCGATCGTGGCATACCAACCGCCGAGATCACCCTCCGCGGCGTTCTTCTGGGACGATACCGTCAAGCGGTTCCTGAAGGGCCTGCAACACCTCTACCTGCCGGTATCACCCCCGCTACCGTCGTGGTCGTTATCGCTGGTGCTATCGCAGCTCACGAGGCCGCCCTTCGAGCCGATGGCGACAGCAGACGACAGGCTCCTGGCGATGAAGACGGCGTTTCTCGTGGCGATCACCTCTGCCAGGCGAGCCGGAGAGCTGGCGGCGCTGCGCTGCGACGACCCCTTCCTGGTCTTCCACCGCGACAAGGTCATCCTCCGACCTGACGTCTCGTTCCTGCCGAAGGTGGTCTCCACCTTCCATCTCAACCAGGGCGTCGTGCTCCCGGCCTTCTACCCCGAGCCCACCTCGCCCCTGGAGCGGGCCCTGCACTCCCTGGACGTCCGTCGGGCCCTTGCGTTCTACACGGATAGGACGGCGTCCTACCGACAGACACCTCACCTCTTCGTCTGCTATGGCAGGCGCAAAAGAGGCCACAAGGTATCATCCCAGCGACTCTCCAAGTGGGTCGCGCAGACTATCCACTTGACCTACCAACTGACCAAGAAGCCTCCGCCGGACCTGCTTCGGGCCCATTCCACCAGGGCCGTGTCCACATCCGCGGCCCTTCTGCGAGGGGTCGACCTGCCGGAGCTGTGTCGTGTGGCGACCTGGGCCCAACCGTCGACCTTCATCCGCCACTACAGGCTTGACTGCCGTTCCAGGCAAGATGCCCGGTTTGGTCGTGCGGTGCTGGCCTCTGTCCTCTAGGGTCTGGGACCTGACCCACCATCCTACAGGTGAGCTATTCAGTCTCCTATTGTATGAGGCACAGAGACCACGAAGAAGAAGAACAGGTTGCTCACCTGTAACTGTAGTTCTTCGAGTGGTCATCTGTGCCTCATACACACCCGCCCTGCCTTCCCTTCTCTTCAGGTCCCATGTTCTTCGGCGGACCAGGACTGAGGAGAGACCGTGGCTCGGCGAGAGGAGCATGCGCAGTATGACCGAGGGGGAGGGGCTACCCGCCAAGCCAACGAGCTCTAGAATCTTCCGAACGCTACCGCGCAGGCGCGAAAGCTCCTATTGTATGAGGCACAGATGACCACTCGAAGAACTACAGTTACAGGTAAGCAACCTGTTCTTTGTCTTAAAACTGTCGGTGTTTGGAATCAGAAATCTAAAGAACTGGAAAGAATATTACAGTGACTTGATCCAAGATCTTCGAGTCCAGACATTCATCTTAATGTAGACTGACTCATCAGTATGACAGAGTGCAACAAACAAAGCAGCCGTTCTGTCTCAAACTTAATTGTCTTAATGTACTCTTTGGTGTCTTCAGATGGTCACAGGTATGTGTTGCATTGATCTACATAGTCATTTGAGAATGCGTAGGGGGAATCATTAATATGTTTCTCTATGGTTATAACAGTAGATTACTGTGGAACAAGGACAGGAGTTATGTGACCCTTCAGCTGTTAAACTACCAGAAGTCCTGGCCAGCACAGCCAATGGTGACAAATGCTGGGAGTTATGGTTTAACAGCATCTGGAGGGCTGTACAATTCACAGCCCTGCTACAGAACATGGTACAAATACATTATGCATTGAATATTGCCAGCCATTTTGTTGTAATGTATTTGTTTATTCTTATGTCTGATCGAAACTTGTAAAACTCTCAGTAAATAATGAAAGCTCAAAAAAGCTTAGTGATTCTTTATCTTTGTACCCATTGCTTATCTCCCCATACATACTGTGCTAATTTCATATATACAGAAGGAGCAGGAGGAGGAAGAATCCTTGAAAATCATGTTAGAATTTAAAGGAACACCTATGAACAAACTAGCTCACTCCATGAGGTGACATGAAAATAAGCATATATTGAAGGTTAGGAAACAAACGTCTCGCGCTCACAAGAATAAAAGTTGGAGTATAAGCTTTCAGCAGCCATTCCACTCTCTAAATAGTAAAGCCTGGTAGCATACCATCAGTAGCACTGTGACTACTGAGTAATGCCAACACTGTCCTAGGCCTCTTTCTGAACACAGAAAGCCCTAAGGGTTATCAGTATGCATACTGCTACCAGAAGGGTTTGAAATGCAGACTTAAATAGAACAAATTCTAAAATGCTAAAACAAGTGCTTGACTAAAGTAGCAACAGGAATAGTATAAGGCCTCAATAACTTCTACAAACTACCAGAAAATCTGGCAGAACTTTACAATTCCAACACATAGTTCTATAGGAACCATTTTTAATGCTCTGAACTGGCATATGCCCCTCAGTCTCATCTTGGCAGCTATTTGTGCTCAAATATGACTTACTGTAGTGCTCTTTTTTGGTCACTCCTCAGTGCTATTAGGCCCTCAGTGGTTGTAGCTTTTTCAAAAATTAAAATATTTTCATCCCTTGTGTCTTTATTCGCCCTTTTCACATTAGCTTCAGGCTCTGGAGCTCCTGGACCACCCTTCCTAGAGAGGTTAGACTGGCTCCCTCTGTGGTGTTCATCAAGTGGCAGGAAGGCGTTTGGGAAAATGTTTATGGGGAAAATGCTCTTAATAATGTCTTTTATTGTGCATGTTTCCAACTTTCTAATGGCTATGTTTTTAAATTGATTTTTACTTCTATTGAGAATTCAATTATATTTTGATTTTTTTAATATATTATTATTGGTGTGAGCTTTTATCTGCATTTTTATAATGTGCCCTGATTTCTAGGGCTGGAAAAAGTCATGATGCAAATAGATATCATCACAACCATCACAGTTGTCGTCATAATCATCATCATCATTAGAAGCAGCAGCAGCAGCATGGGAGCAGCTATGGTTTATTCTTTCTTGATCAGTTAAGTTAATATCAGAATTTTATTGAGGATGTGGGGAGCACTTGCTGTGATTCTTCCCTATGCTACCATTGCCCCAGTTTCCAGAGCCCATGGAGAGAAACTCTGCATCAGAACAATCTGGAGCATGGATTGAACCACTGTAATTTACACCATTGTTACTATGAGGCTCAGCCACTGCAAAATACTTCTAAATGAGCTTCACTTGAAATAGATCCAGAGACTAAAACAGGTGCAGATTGGGGCTGTTCTCTCTCAAGATAGGAGCAAGCAGGCAGTTTGGAATCTGATATGTCAGATAATACAATTCAAAGCCTCAGAGTATTCTGGCTTTCAAATGCTAGGCCCATGTTTGTGGGCAGGAGGGTCCTGCTGTTTGTCCCTTCCTGATAGTTAACTGTCTGCTGGGTCAAGGCTGGTCTGATCAGGAACAGGCCAGGGGCAATTTTTTCCAGTTCTCAGTTGCAGAGTTCCCTCCCTGAAGTGAGCTGCCGCAACCCCTTGCTGGCTGCCTCCAAGGCATGCTCCGAGTCTTGTTTATTTTTGTTGCCCTACCTCTGGGAGCTTTATGGCCTCGCTCCCTTTGTTTTTGCATCTGCTATCTTTTTGTGTTACCTCTCCCCATGTTTTTGTCAATGTAGTTGGCAAAATGATATTTGTAGTTGGGAAGGGAGATGGAGAGTAGAAATGCTTCTGAATCTATGTTTCACAAGGGTAAGCAGTTTGTCCAGCACTGCAGGGCTACATTAGAAGTAGAGCTGGAGGGCCATTGCTAATCTTGAACATTTGCATTACCCTTTATTAATGTAATATGCATAATCATTTTCAGTTGAATAATTTGTGTTGTTCCTGAAAAAAACAAAGAGCCCATAAATTGCAATTACTGTAAACATGATGAAGTTGGTATGGTCTTTAACTTGATCCATTATTGCTTTTGCTTACTGCTTCTGAAGCCTAACTTCAGAATTGCCTTTTCAGTTTAAAATAGGTCTGTTTCATACCTTACAATTGCTGCTTTTCAGATGACATAACGTGACATATTGCCCTGTTCTGTGTAATAGAAATTCAAACTTTATTTTAATTCTTCATGGGTAATGGCAAATATATTTTTTCCTGTGTTGACAAGTAAAACTGTGATGTCAGGATTCATAGGGCTCACATACATGTCTTGTAGTCAACAGTGCCTATAAAAGACATGCCTGTGGTTTTGACTTTTGTTTTCCTGTTTATTTTGCATTTCTGTACATTATTTGTTCTTCCCTGCTTGTTTGCCACTTTGCACTTTTTAAAACTGTATTCATATTTTAGCTTCACTCTCACCTCACTGTTTGCATTCCACCACTGAACTGCTGCTGTAGATATATGTCTGAATTTCCAAGACTGCCCTCCATGCATCTGCTAATATGCTTAAGCAAAATTCATCTATAATGGTAGAAGTGTATACATCTGATTTTTTTCACCATAGTTCCAAGAAATATACCAAGTTCCATGAAATATAGACACAGAAACTTGGTGTGCATCCTGTGGAGATCTGGGCTATGTTTTTTTTAATGGATTAATTAATTTTAATTAATTAAAAAGTAGACTACAGTACAAGATTGAATCACTAGATGACAATGGATCACCAGGCCACTAGGGGGCTAACCCCATGCTCCCCAGGTGTAAGAGTAGAAGGCCTTATAACTAGGTCCAAATGCTTAGATTCTGTTGAAGGTGAGGACCAGGATTAAGGTTGCCATACTGGAGAGAACCTTGGTATCTTTAGCAGTTGTGTGGAAGGGAGAATTTCAGAAGATACTGCTTGTTTATCTGGGTGCATGAGAAACATCACTTGCTGAAATTCCTTCTTCTGTACTACCATTAAAAGTGCAGCAGCAGTCTCCAGTTTTCAGTCTGACAATCCTAATCAGAATATTTAAACTCCACCCTTTTGCACTACTGAAACAACACAGTTCTCATTTGTGTGTAACCTAGCTGCCTGATGTACTTCGCTCCTAACCCCATGTATGTATGTGTTTATGTGTACACATTTCTTTAATACTGAGAATGAGAGTTCCTGCTGCCTGATAATGTGTGGGGATGGAGTGAAAAAAAGAATAAAATAAGTATGAAAATGAGCGGTTGATATAATTGTCATATTGCCCAGTTGGCTGGGGTTTACTTGAATTCTAGCCATACCACCTGGTGCTTATTTTGCACCTTTAGCTCACCAATGTTCCCAGATTTCATTTTTTGAGAAGAGGGAAAGGTGCACCTGCACTAGACAACTGTATCAGTTTCATACTATTTTAATTGTCATGGTTCCACCCTGAGGAGTCCTGAGCTTTATACTTTCATAGTTACCATGAAAAGAATGGGATGAGAATTTCATTGCGTAGTGAAGACAGCACTTGGGGTATCTTGGGAATTATAGTCCTGGAAAGCTATCTGACAGAGATATTTAAGTGCCTCACTAAACTATAAACCTCAGGATTTCTTAAGATGGATAATTAGAAAGGTATGAAACTGATACCCTGTGTAATGCTGACACACCTTGTGTCTGCAGCCTCTGTAGATGCTGATACAAGGCAAAATCTGCAGTCGCTATGCTGCCCAGTGGCTACTGCCTTTCAGCACCTTTAGCCACTAAGTGCAGCCACAGCTATGATTCATATCACATTTATATGTGATAGAATTTATTGTAGGGTAATCCATTGATCTCTTTATTTCAAAGGCTATGCTGGTTGATCGATTCTAGGAGTTGTAGAAATTTCAAATATGGGATTTGGAAATAAAGCTAAGTGTAGTGGACATTAAGATAGTTCCAGATGCTTTGAATAAATTTCTAAATTGTATGGAATCTCTTTTTCTTGGAAGGCTATACCTATTGACACCCTATTGCACCCCTTGACACCCTGTTGCACCCCTTGCAACTTTTATAGGCACTTGCACTCTCAAAGAAGAAAAGGGATGATGAGGCTACACAGAGCAGTTTAGGATGAATGTTGTGTGCCACTGTGTTACTTGCTAAGAAGCCAAGAAAATGCAATGCTCCTATCTATAAAGAGGCACACAGTAGGAAATAAGTTGTATGTGTATCTGTATCAACCTTTTCATGACTTGTATAATGCAAAAGTTGTAGGAAAATGTTGCTGCCTGGTTTTGCAGCACTAGAATATGGTAACTGGAGGAGAGAGGAAGAAACACAATTAGTGATTTGCACAATGCAAAAATATTATGGAAATGTGGCTACCTGACTTTGCAGCCAGTTACGAAGGGATGGGGATGGGGGGCAGGTCGGCCTGGGCAGCAATGTTTTTGGGGCGTCCTAGCCCATAGCCACACTTCCACACACCCTTGTGACGCACACACGCACTGTAGCCACACCCACACCCACAGTGGCCACACCCCTTGTGCCATAGCTCCCCCTCTCCTACCCCCCCTCCACATATTCCAAGCTCTACCACTGTTTGCAGCACTAGAATGGAGGGAGGGAAGTGCTAATGGTAAGGAAATGTTGAAGTGGGAGGGGAAAGACCAACAAGGGAAGAAAAAGTATTTGGATGAAGGAGAAGAGAGAAAGCAGAGAAGAGAAAAAGCTTTGGTTGAAGAACTCCAGGGTTTCTAACCGAGCTGAAGATGGTGCTGGTTGAAAAAGTATTGGAGTAGCAGGTGTGAACCCAAAAAAAGCTGGATGCTTTCACTAATGCTATGGTAAATATGTTCATCTCAAAGGTGGCACATGAAACTCTGTTATCTTCGACCATTGCTTTCCCATTGTCGCAGGTCCTGGCACTCATGTCAACAAGATGGTGAATTCACTCAATGTTTTAATCACAACTTTAAAGGAGCCCTTTAAATTGCTGAACCTATTTTGGGTAGAGTTCAGCACCTTGGATTGTGCCTTTAAATCTTAGACTAAAACCAGTAGCAGATTCCCTGCCCTCTGTACCAAACACTAGTGTTTTTCCACTGTGTTAAAAAAGGCTGTGATCTAGTGTCAAATTCTCATTTCAATTTAATTAACTTCTAGAGCCTGACTGCTGTTGCGTTTTGAAATGCCTGTAATGAAGTGTAAGGCATGATCCTGCAATAGGATAATCCAGTAAACATCTTAAAAGAGTGACACAGCATGTGAATAGTCCCATAATCATATGCATACATAGATAAGCACATGCTTTACAGCTTGACAAGATCAGGCTACTTTATCCTCCAGTGAGATCTATCAACCCACAGTTGAAAAAGACACACAGTTTTCTACGTCCTAATCCATCACCTTGTGTATAATTGTTCCAGTTATAGTGAATTCCGTCTCTTGCAAGCTCTTTGTTCCTGTTCTTTTTAAGAAGTAGTTTTCACTCTATGTAGTCAATAAGAAATATAACCTTTGCTTTACCTAATCGGCAAACTGTTACTTAGCTTCAGCAATAGATCAAGCATTTGCACGCTGCTGTGGGGAATGGTGAAGTCTGGTGTCAACAAAACACAATTCAGAATGAGTGCAGAGTCAGGAAATTTGGTACAACAGATAATAAATAGTGGAAACAAGGAAGGATTAATATTACATGAATCATTTGACAAGGCAGCAATGGTCAGATCTACTACAGACCTGTGTAGAAGGACAACAGCAGTCAGCAAATAAAATTTAATAAGATTCTCCTTTGAAGGGAGCCAGTTGACTATTAATGGGTTATCAGTATAGGGCAGACTCCATTGCTATTTCTGCTTAGAACAATCCCATTGAAACAGTCACATTTGTGGTTCTTAATATGTGCTAATAGTACATATGGTTTGTATGAAATATTTATAGCATGCTTCTGGCTTGTAGTAAAGTATTGAGTTCTTACAATCTAATAATCTATAACTACTCAGCTATTAAATGCCATAGAATCATAGAAATCTAGAGTTGGAAGAGACCACACGGGCCATCCAGTCCAACCCCCTGCCATGCAGGAACACCCTCAAAGCAATCCCGACAGATGGCCACCCATAGTTTCCTATGTGATAGTTGGGTATTTTTTCTTTCTTTCTTTCTTTCTTTCTTTCTTTCTTTCTTTCTTTCTTTCTTTCTTCCTTCCTTCCTTCCTTCCTTCCTTTCTTTCTTTCGTGTTATACATTAAACAATAGTAATCAGTTACAACCAGTATTGAGCAAGGATTCCAGAATAAGGACAGCTGAAATATGTTATGAAGAGGCAAAGGAAACTTACGTAAAAATCAGTACTAAACTTACGTAAAAATCAGTACTAAATCAATACTTATTTCTAATCTGCAAAGAAACGAGATCAACATTATCTTTTCAGTGCCACCTATTGAGGCCTTTATTGTTGTTGTGTGCCTTAAGTTGTTTCCAACGTATGGTGAACCTAAGGTGACTCTATCATAGGGTTTTTTGGCAAAATTTTTCAGAAGAGGCTTACCGTTGCTGTCCCGTAAAGCTGAGAAATTGCAGTTTGCTGAAGAGCAACCAGTGGGTTTCCATGGCTGAGGAGGAATTTGAACTCTGGTCGTCAGAGTTCTAGCCTGACATCCAAACTACTACATCACACTGGCCCTCAAGGCGACATTACTGTTGGTTTGTTTAAAAAAAAAATAGCTGTATGTTTTTTCCATTCTATTCTAAAATAGACATGGGAATGATTTGGATGAGAGCCCCAATGTGGGAGCCTCGTGAGGCTTTAACTCTTTACCCCAGTATATTTCCAATCCAGATCAAGACTATTGTGTCTACAGTTTATTTGACAAAACAGCAACCAGACCTTTCATAAGTTACCATTTTGCAACATAAATAGCAGATACAGTAGGGCTGATCCCAGATGAAACCATAGGACAGAACTTGGAATAGTTACATTTTAAAATAAAGTAGTTACTTTATTCATTAGTCTGATCACCCAACATGTCATATACTGTTGCTGTATTCCAGAAAGCTAATCTGTTCATGTATTAATTACTGACAAGTTACCTTTACACTAACATATTTCAGCTGTACCATTGGAAAATACAGGGAGATTATCTCTGCCCCTGCCCCAAGCTAGCCAGTTTAAGTAATGTAACCTGGGGCCATTTCAGCACAACACTGTTATAGTGCTATTACTCTGCTTTCAATATCCTATGGAATTCTGGGGTTGTAGTTTTCTGAGGCCAAAATGCTCTCTGACTGAGAATGCTAAATGCCCCTCCCCAAACTGCAAACACCAGGATTCCATAGGATATTGAAAGTGGAATAATAGTACTATAAAAGTATAGTATAGAAATGACCTTGGATTTTTGTTTAAAAAAAAAAATACACTGAAACTCAGTCTTGACCGGCTACACTGATTCCGTACAACTGCTCTATTTGGATTTAGCCCTGAAAAACATTGGCCTACATCTAATCATTAGTCCCAACTAGAACAGATCTACTGAATCAGTGCAACTTGCTGATATAAAATTTTTGTATTGTTTCAGTGTGTCTACTGTAGTTGAGCCTAACAACTGGATTTAGGCCAGATGTGGGAATTCTGCAGCCCATGTGGAACTTCATGTGGAGCATCCTTCCAACATTGGCGCAGAAATGAAAAACAGTCTTCATGAAACAGAGAGGGAGGAGAGAGAATCACAGCTCCAGAGGCTCCCATAATACAGTTATCCCCGTTTTTGAATCTTTGGGACCCCACAGCACTCTTCTGAAAGGCCCACAAAAGTGTTAGTGGTGGGAGGAACCAGGGATCCTATCACTACCCTCAATTATAGCACTAAAATGCTACATTTACTGCAGTGGCTGGAGCCTATGGTATTTTGGGATTTATAGTTAGTTAAGGCACTATAGAGTTCTCTGGCTGGCAGTTCTAAATATTCCCCCCCTAAATTGAAAATCATAAGATTCCAAAAGATGTTGCCATGGAATCATTGTGGTGAAAGGGCCCCAAAAGTGGCATTCTGGCCATTTCCAGTATTGATAGATTGATAGGGACGCAGTCATAAAGGTTCAGAGTACCTCAGTAATGGTTTTTGTGCCCTCTACAGCTGCCAATCTATGATTTAGTCCATTGGGTTTGATCCAGATTTAGTTACATTCAGAGTAGATCTGTGAGAGTTAAGCAGTTATGATTGTTTCATCAACATAAACAATTTAAGTTAATTTATTTTAATAGATCTACTATTAAGTTTGGATCTAAGCCAATGCTTAGAGAGAATGTGCCACTGAACTCTTTGGGATTTACTTATCCAGTAAACATGCTTCCTTATCACTAAAAGGGTTATATTTCTTGTAACATTTAAAAGTTCTTTTTTGGTGTATCTTTTTAGGACAGTCTTCATACAGTCAAAGGATTATGTTATTTACATGCCATTTCCAACCTTCACTTTGTATATTCATTTCCTAAAGGCAAAGACTGTTAGAAATTACATATCATCAGTCATTGCAATTTTAAAATATTATTTAAAATCTGGCAATTACAGCAGCCTGGGCTTGTGAAGCAGTAAAGTTATTAATCAGTTGAATAATCCACATTAATCAGCGTTCTCTCTCTCTCTCTCTCTCTCTCTATGTGTGTGTAATCAGTGTGATAAACTAAACCATCTTCAAATGAGACAGTTCTGCTTAGAATTTGAGAAGTGTTAATGAAAAGGAAAATTATAAAGGAAGTCTACAGAGGTGTTTCAAAATAATGGCTTAGAAAGACACAACAATATTGCCCATGAGTTCATATCCTGATTATTGTTTCTGTAAAATCTTTATTGCTTATTTATGTGTCTATAGGCTTTCCAAATTATTCAAAAGGGTTCTCCACTATGAGGATGGGAAAAAAAGGTCTGGTTTGTTTGTCATAAAAAAAAAATCTGCAGAAACCTGAATGTGTAACATTAATGCTGATAAACATATATGTAAACTCTGACTGCATATTCAAAGGATCTGTATATGGAAACCACACAGCAATGCCAGGAGCCATCTTATGCCAGCTGATTAAAATGAATAATCTTGAGATATCTCTAGATCACTGAAGCAAAGAAAAGGTTATCCACAAGATGAAACAGCATTTACACACAAAATATGTATTTTAAATTAAAAACTGGTTGGGGTGCATGATGATTGATATTGATAATTCATTGTTTTACTGAGAAGAACAAAATAGCAAGTATTAGATTACTCCCTGTGGAGAAAAATGAGGGTGCGTTCATATATACATGGCTTACATTAGTATAACAAAAATGTAATGTAAAACATATGATCAGAAAATGTGCAGGGTTGAGAAGATAATTCAATTAGATGTGTAATACAAAGAATCATAAATAGGGAGAGGGATATTTCAGGCAACAACTGGATCCTGGAAAAATTTCTCTGGGAATTATGTGCTTGGCATTGCTGTGTTCACTATCATCATGAACTACCTTTTCAGGATAGCAAGTTTGTCTCAGATCAGCCTCTTCTTTTTTCTAAACTTTGCTATAATTCTTAAGAGGTGCCCTATATGAATTGTAGGCACAGATTGTTGTTCCCCATTCACCAGTATCATTTTGCAGGAGAAGGGCTTGGTTTGGAAGGGTATCTCACCCATATTAGATTCAAGGAAGGTGAAAGAAAGAAGGAAAGAAGATACTACAGTACTACTTTCTTAGCCCTCAGTCTGTAAAAATGACAAAAGAGGGGAAAGATGGCAAACACTCTCACCAGAAACGCTCTCTCATTCATGGAGCTGGTGGTTGATACAGGCAGTTGAGCTCTTACAATAGAATTGTTTGTCTTCTGGTTTTAGATGGCTTTCAATCCTCCAAATTGCTCCTTGAATAATAGGAAAAAGCAATTTGAATTTCAGTGACAGATTGGACATAACAGGTTGCAACTATTAGGTCTAATTTTACCATACTGAGAAATAAAATTGCCTAAACATAAACATCGATCACTGATGCAGTAAATTAATTTGTACAGAAAAAGTAGTTTAACTGCAGTGCACATTAAACATAGAAAATTTTCAAAATTACTGCTCTCTGAATTAATTTGTACACTTGTTTACTTGTTCAAAACACAGCGTAACTTCCCTTCTTCCACATCCAGCCTCATTCTGAGTCATGTTTTCCAAGGCAAGGCAAGTCGTGCAGTTTTGAAAGAATAAATGCATGTGGTTTTAAACTAGTGGTAATAGGCATGACTGTCAATTCCAGTTTGACTTCGGGGTGGGAGCCATGTCTTAGTGAGAAGAAAAGAACTTCCGCTGATGTGGATGCTTGAATTTGTTTAAATATGCATAATATGAACTTTCATGTAGGCAAAGCTAAAAATTATATGGGTTGCAGGAGAACTTGACAGATCTGTTTTAAAGTGATCAAGTGGCATCTTTCCTTGTGTCTTACCATACTGATGGAATTAATGAATACTTTTCTCAAGTATTCCTTCCTTTTTGCAAGACCAACATGACATTTTAATAGGTCTGAATGATGTTTTGCTAATTACTTAAAGTAAAAGAGGTACTGTGTAATTTAAAGATTTGAGATTATATTCAAGTGAAGGCTTAGAGAAGTTTCTAAAAAAACAACTTTGTCACTACCTTTTATTTAGATTGATATTTTTATTTTATCCTGCTGTGTAGAGAGCTGATGGTCAGAAATTTAATTGAGAATCAAATGTTTTCATTCAAGGCAGAAATACACATTATATATAATTCCACAATTATTTTTTGTGATTTTTTAAAAGGCACAGTGCAGCTGCTGAAGTTTCAGTTTGAAGCAAACCACCCCAAAGTTCTTTTACCTCATTGTAGAAAGAAAGAGACATAAACCCAATATGTGGTCCAGACTAAAGTTGACCTGTTGAATCAATTGCTGAATTGATTCATAAATTAACTCTTATTTAAATGCAATTGTTTCAGGGGCGAGACTAGAAATTGGTGAGACTAGCAATTGGATTTAGGCTAAGGCACTAGGTCCTGTCTGGTCTTGGAAGCTAAGCAGGATCAGCTCTGGTTAGTATTCGGATGGAAGACCACCAGTGAATGCCAGGTGATTTAGGCTATGTTCAGAGGAAACAATTGGCAAAACTACTGCTGAGTATTTCTCACTGAAGAAAACCCAATGAAATTCATGGGATCACCATAAGTCAACAGGCAACTTGAAAGTACCTATATACATGCTCATGTCATCATAAGTCAACAGATGACCTAAAGGTGAATATACACATACCCATGTTACCAGTGTTTTTCAATCTTGAAAAAAAAATCGTAGATGCATAATACACAGTTCCATTTTCAGTTCAGCCAGGTTTTAGGACTGTTGTATACTATAATCTGGTGCTCCATCTATCAATGCAGTGGACATCAGGAATCCTATACTTTGTGTGAGTGTTATGGTTCATTGATTTGTAGGTCCAAAGTTCTGCAAGAAAAGGGGAAAGTGTTCCTGGTTTGACTTCTGTTAGCTGGGTCATCCTTTCCCCCTCATCTCACTAGCCATAGTGTCAGTTGCTCACCTCTCTGAGTCTCTTCATCGTCCTCTCACCTAAACACCGTCTTCATCTCCTCATGACTCCAGGATTTCACCTACCGGTACCTCTCTTTTTTCTCTCTCTGTTTACTATCTCCACTCTTCTCCCATCCACCTCATTGTTACCTCAGAACCTACAGTAGAGTACAAGGCAGTTACATGGGGCAAACACAAGCCAGAAATATTGAATACACAATATTCCTCTACAGTTCAATGTTGCCATGCTCTTGTAAGTATAAATGTAACTAAAATGTTAATATTCCACTATAAAAGAAGTGAAATTATCCCTGATTAAATTGCAGCTGTCTACCTTTGTTATGAAGGAATTAATTATGGATAACTAATTGTAACTTAATACTTCTAAGCCCTTCCTCTGCTTAGCTACCACCTCATAACTGGCCTTAAACAAGGTTCAGATTCCTAAGGTATTCTTTATCTGGATTCTTCCAACATAAGGATTTGCAGGGCAGGTACATTTGTAAATTACAAATTACAAGTTGTATTTGCAAAACTATGAGTAATCCTAAACAACATCTGTACTCTGTGTAAGTCTAAGGAAAGGAGCTGGCCAAACTGCAGTGGAAGTGGGCTTGCCAGCCTTATAGTGTCTACTTTTCTGTTTTCAAGGCCAGTTCTTTGATTCTACTACAGTTCAAATAAGTGACAGATTTTCATATCAATAAAGCCCTGACAAAGACAGTGCTCTCAAGAAAAGTGACTGGAGATAGTTGGAAGATGATTCCTTTCATTCTCCATTGGGCTGACACTCAAAGATAATAGAAAATTAATAGAGGGTCTTCATTTCCATAGGATGCTGAGGTTATCACTAACAGTAAAGATCCTAGTAAGTGGCTGGCATTTCTTTTTAAAGAATCTGGGGTAAAATGGATATAGCCAGGTGTGTGTGAAACCAGCTGTATGAATTGAAATACAATTTGAGGCTTGTTTGTAAAAAAAAAAAAAAAAAATCTATGTAATAATTCAGATTTTGTCCAGTTCCATTGGTGCACCATATAATGCAATGTTAATTAAATGAAACTACAGTTTCATTAATATTCAGCATTAATGAAAAAAGACTAGAATGTCAATTACTTTAATATAATGAATTTTTGTTTTTATTGAAGGTCTTAGATATTTCATAATATTTTTGCTTGCACTGCATTATTAATTTTGTATTTTAAAGCAGCACAAGTAGATCATAATTACATTGCAGGATCACACAAAATTTTCATCTAGTCCAGAGTAATGTTTTCAGCAGCAGCCAGGCAGATGCATGATGACCTATATTCTTTAGCATGGCACACACACTACCTTTCTTATGTTCTGTGCCCTGTTCCTTTGATGATCTCCAGTCCATTGACACATTGGCTTTCTCAAAAGGTCTGTTTCCTTTTCTTTGTCCATCATTGCTGCCCATTTCCAGAACTGGGAAAGTTACCTTTTCAGATAAATTGTTACCTATACTTTTTACATACCTTTCCTTGTTATTTATTACATTGCACTTGTTAGTCTTTTACACTGCATTACATGTCCACTTTTTACAGAAGGGCGCCATATTTTAAAAAATGAAATTGAACTGGCTTAAAATTTAAGATGTTTTCCAAAAGCATTTTCAAAGCTCCAAAGTAACAGAAAGAAGTAACAAGTAAACATGACATTATCCCCAAAATGTATAGTGTTAGTAGATGTTATATGTCATATGAATGGTCCATCATTATGCCCTCATTACCCTGAAAACAATGCATTATAGAAACATCATTATTTGTAATATGCTACTTCCAAGCCCAGTCCATTCCATAGACTCAGTAGTTTCCTTCTTGAACTTATCCTTGCCCTTGATTTTCAACTTGTTAGCCCTCTCAATTATTTGTTTACTCCTTTAACATCTCATTCTGAAATCCCCATCCCCTTCAAGACCTGTCCATCCTTTGATTCACTTGAATACTTTAGGATGAGATAAGAAATGGTTGGCTTCACCTATTGTAAACTGTTCTCTGCCATATTCTTGACAAAGCAATACTATGACAATGCAGAGATCCACACCAATTTCTTTGAGTCCCGAATGGCTTCTTATTCATTTTTGTTGCCCAGGTAAGTCCTACTTCACAGCCTCTTCACTCTCTGGTCAAAACTTCGCAACCTTGAGTAATCAATTTGATACGGAAGTAACAGAAGCCTGTGGCATCTTAAATGCTATCATATTTATTGTAGTGTAAGTTCTTGCAGTTTTAATCCATAAAAGGTCATACTGTAATAGTTGTTGTAGTCTTTAAGGTGTTGGTTTTGCAATAGATACATGGATACTCTTGTCAATCATGAATAAAATTTTCTCTTCATGTTTGATTATCCTCTCTTCTTTTTCTCTATATTCAGTGTGATAACAAGTCTTCCTACTTCTTCCTATCAAGTGCTATGAAAATATAGCCCTTCCTCTCTGTTGTTGACAAAAAATCCTTATCTGACTACTGCAAACTTTCCGTTGTTACACCTCAGTGCCCTTTTCTCCAACAGACTTTGCTCACTGATATTCACCACTCTTTCTATACACTTGAGGTGGCCATTATGTTCCCTCCATTCCTACCTACGGAAGCATGTGAAATCAGCTGGTACCACTGGCCAGTCTAGCTCAGCATTGTCTGTACTGTTTGGCAGCAGCTCTCTATGGTTTTAAGACAGGAGACCTTTTAATAACAACAACAACAACAATTTGTTTGTTTATTTCCCATCTCTCCTCAAAGCTCGAGGCGGGTTACAACAAAGATACCTGGATTGAACCTGGAACCTTTTGCGTACATAGCAAATGCCCTGTCGTTCAACTAAACCTTTCCTATCTGGTCCTGTAGCCACTGAGACCCAGCGTGGTGTAGTGGTTTGAGCATTGGTCTACAATCCTGGAGACCAGGACTCAATTCCCTGCTCAACCATGGAAACCCACCTTGGCTGCATCAAACACTCTCAGCCCCAGAAAACCTCATGATGGGTTTGTCTTAGGGTCTCTATAAGTCGGAAATGACTTGAAGGCACACAACATAAACCACAACAACCTGTATCCAATAGAAAATTGCTTCCCCATGATGTGAACACACACAGCTGTAGAATGTGTGTGAATACTGCAATCATGTTTATAGGATTGATCACTTGGATTGGGTAATAAAATTCCATAATAGCCCCGGCCCAGTGGCTGTTACACACTCTCTGCCTGTCTAGTGTCGTACCATCAGGCTTCTTTGCCACTGAGTTTCTTTGCCACTGAGTGTCTATGTGCAGAACGTGGACACATTAGTTGAAGTTCCCATTGATTTAGCAAAAAACAGGCTTATGTTTCAAAACCACAATACCGTAAAAATTGGTACACTAGAAGTTGCACTTTCTCAGGCATTGTATAAGTACAATCTCTAGCGCAGCCAAACACTATGCAAACAGACACACAGCCCTCTTATAGCACTTTCATCTTGGTAATCTACAATTACACAGTTCGTAAACTCACAGTATTGATTGCCATAGGACAGTAAGTTGTGCAACTGTGGGATCCAGCATAACTACAGTGGAAAGTATTTGTACTATGCTAAGATACTGAAATTAACTACTGCAGTGTTACTGTCTCTCTACACCAGATCACTACCTTCTTGCCCATCTAAACAGGGGGAGACTGGAGAAGACATTTTTCCTGGGGTTAAATTAGCCAAAGATCAGTCTAAACTAAGAGTGGAACAGGTTAACTGATTTTTCTCTAACATTCATTTGTCTGTAGCAGCACAGAACTGTCAATATAGTGTACAGCTTCTGATAGATACCAGGTTCTCCTCAGCTGAAGAGATCAAGCTGATAAGATAAAGTAGCCTTTAAAAAAATCAGAAAGAAAGAGAGAGATTTAGGAAGTATGTTAACTGCTTTGGCTGCTGAATACCCCCTGGTAGCCAGAGATAAGACACCTTGAGCTTCTCACAAGATTTTAAACAGGATGTAAATGAAGCGATAAAAAAATTCAAATCCAGCAGCTATTCTACTGCTCACTCTTTTTTCCTTCCCAATTGTGACAGCCAAAGGCTTAATTTACTATATTTCACACAGTGTTTCCATTCCAGACACAGGAAGCTGCTACAGGTCATTTTAGATACAGTCTTAAAGAAAAGATGTCTGTATTTCTGAAGAGGCCCTATTTCAGACAGCTAATCATGATTTCCAGAATTCCAAATGGAATACATATGTAAGGAAAATATTGCCTGTGTTCCTTTTTCACTTGAAACTATGTCAACCTACATGGGGAAAGTTGCATGCAAATCACATTGAGAAAAAGTGTGTTTAAAGATGCAACAGCAAAATAGTCAATTAGTAACTCTATTACCCTCTGTTCAGTTGGAGTTAAATTGTTTGTGTGAGTCTGTGAATGAGTTATAACATTTCTCTGCTGTCTGTGGAGTTTTTCTAAAAGCAGCCTCTCATAGAATGGGCAATCCAAGGCAGCCTGGAGGGAGTCATCCTTTCCTGCCATGTAAATTATATTTATAGTCTTTCATCTGCTTTGTGCTATTACACTGTTCATAGTTCTAGGTAAAGAACTAGTGTTTGTGTTTGTGCCCTGTCCTTTTTTCATTTCCTTTCTTAGAAGTGGCAATAGATTATCCTTATGTTGGTTTTTGGTGTCAGATAAAAGATGGATGCTGGCTCTTTTTGCAGATTTCATATTTAAAAGACATATCCACATAGGTCTTTATACAAATTAACACATCGTTGTTTCTAGATCATGTAGGAGCCAACAGTGTCTTGCACTGTTTTGCCCTGCTTTCAAACTAAGATAAACACATTAGCAAAATTCTTGAAATATTTCAAAACTTGTCATAGTGAGCCTTGAAAAGTCAATAAAAGAATAAATAAAAATAGAAGTATAGCTGTAACGCAGAGCTTAACATTGTCACTTTGTGGAAGGTAGGAAGGTCTGCTTCTGTTGTTCCTTCTACTACGTGTGCTACAATATCTAAGGCATAAGTAGACAGTGGAAACCCAGGGCAAAATCCACTGATAGTCTTTCTTACAGTAGATTTACTGAAGTGAGTGGAATTTCATAGTCACTACTGACTTGAGTCATATTGATTTCATTGGGGCTATTTGAAGTAGGACCAATTTTGGATTTAGTCCCTAGGTTCAAATTGCCACTCAGTTTTGAAACCTTGAGCAAATCTCTGACTATACTGAGATAAGCCTCCAAATCATTGCTCAAAAAGTAAAGAACAAGCACTGTACTTAGGTACTTCTTCCTTTCCCTCCGCTTCCCTCTTCCCCTTCCATGCCACTATTACTTCCTAGATTGAGCAATTCCTTTTTTGTTGTTGAATTAGAATTGATGAATTGCGGTTTAAAGTCATACTGATTCAATATATAGCTCAAAAAGAATTATATAAATGAAAATACAATATCATCTCACTGTTTTGAGAAGAGTGGAAGTTTTTCAGTCTGTTGTCCAGATGGTGTTGATGGACAACTTATGGTTCCTCATGTTTAAATGTGATTTGAACTTCAAGCAGAAGTAACTTCCAGTGAAAGGACTGTCCAGTGAGAATTTTTGGCAAAATAGGAAACGAACACTGCAACTCTGTTTCATTGTTGACATTAATGTCAGAATTAAGAGGCAGCTGTTTAATAACTCAAAACAAACAGTATAGTGGTACCTTTACTAGCACAAGAAGAATAAAAGGAGCTTTTTAGGTTATCGAGACACTTTCATCACAATGGACATGGAAACAGAGGCCATTTCTGCACTACACTATTATAGAGCTATTATTCCAACATCCTGTGAAATTCTGGGGTTTGTAGTTTGCTGAGGCCAAAGAACTCTGTAATAGCACTATAACAGTGTAGTGCAGGAATGGCCACAGAGAAAGGGAAGGCTTTTTTTAAAAAATGAAACTTACGTTGACGATTATAAAAACATCTTAATCTTTGTTGTGGAAGGCTGTAGCTCAGTGGTTCTCAACCTTCCTAATGCTGCAACCCTTTAATACAGTTCCTCATGTTGTGGTGACCCCCGACCATCAAATTATTTATTTATTATTTTCAATGCCTCCCCCCCGGCAAAGGCCGCCTTGCCGGCCAGGAACAGGGGGATGCGGGCAGAGAGGGAATGAGGAGCCACGCGTCTCCCCTGGGAAAAAACTCCAAGAATCCCCCTGGGCTTCTGCTTCACTCTCGTTTCCGCTGGAGGCGGCAGTGTGGGAAAAGTTTCCATAGTGTCGATCCTGGCCAGGGGGGAGGAATCCCAGCGCCTTTGTCTTTTGTGCTGGGCGCAGCTCGCCTCCCAGAAAAGCGCCACCTTGCAGCCCCCCAGCCCTTCCGCAGCACCCCCTCTGTGGTGAGTGGGGCAGGGGCCGTGGCGAGGAGGGGGCCTACACCCCGTGCTGCTGCCGACCCCCCAAGCTGGCCTGTCAGACGGGAGGTTCTCCTGGTAGTGGAGAAGGGGAGCGATTTCAGTCCCTTCTGAACAGGGGGCAGGAGGATGCGAGCGTGTGGCTCGTGCTTGCACACCACCACTCCTGGGCCTTTTCTGCACGTTATCTTATTGCGGAGGTGGGGGTGCCATTCGCACAAGCAGGTTCTTGCGCGAGGCGCTCTCTTCACTGCTCCTTCGTCCCGCAGCTGGCTTCCTGGTCGCGCAACCGCCCCGCCCCTTCCTCCCCCAGCGCAGCCTACTCCCAGGTAGCTGCACGCGCTCCCACCAAAGGAGGCAGGAGGACGCGAGCGCGTGGCTCGTGCTTGCGTACCATCACCAAGGAGGGAATGGAGCCTAAGACCATCGGAAATATGTATTTTCCAATGGTCTTAAGCGACCCTGTGAAAGGGTCATTCGACCCCCAAAGGGGTCGCGACCCACAGATTGAGAACCGCTGCTGTAACTGGTGCATCTGTAATATCCTTTCCTGAAGAAGGCAAATCTACCCACTATGTTGATAATGGCTACATTTGCCTCAGTGATATCTAGATTAAATGACTGCATCATAGGCCCTTTCCACACGTGGGCGAAGAAATGGCCGGAAACATGCTGAAATGGAGCTTACCTTAAACCGGGTAAGTCCGTCGCCAGTGGAGCAGCACGTTTTCGCTGCTCCACACTCGTCGGCGTCCTGTGGTGTCCTGCAGCGCCCAAAATGACGGCTTATGACTGGCGGAGGCTCTCCACCAACCGGAGAACCTCGCCAGCCAGAAATCCCGCCCCCGGCAGATCTGCAGGCACGCCCTTGCGCATACCTGCAAATCCACACCGGGCGCTGTGACGTGGCTGCATGGGGCTGCATGCCCCGTGCCTTTTAAAAACCACATAAAAAGTGGTTTTTAAAAAGCACACGGCGGCGCCACTTCCAGTCGCCCTAGCGCAGATCGGGGTGTGGAACTACGCAAAAGTAGTCTGCTCCAATTCACTTTACGGTGTAGACGACCTCCGTCAGAGGTCGCTCTACACCATTTTTTAACCCCCGTGTGGAAAGGGCCATAGTCTGGACATAATTCTTTTAGGTGTTTTTTCAGATGATACGGGATTTGGTATTCCCTTCCTCCCTCCTTAGCACCCAAAGTGCCCCACTGCCTTGCTGTAAAACCGCTGAAGCCACCCTGCCCAACCGTTCCAAGCTTCACAGTGAGTGGGCAGGGTTGGAGGAGCATCTCCAGAGCGAGGTAACATTGGTGCTGCTGTGATCATGGGAATGGGTACATGGAATGCCATATTTATGGTGCACTGAGGGGATGTTGAATTGAGACCTCTATGTAAATGTCCTTATAAAGTATTTGTAGCTAGGCTTCAACTGGTATAGAATGTGACTGACAGTTTATCTGGGATTTGAGTTTTGGAGCATATAACTGAGGCTTACCTGTATATTTCCAGCCACAATTAAATCATTACATGATTTGTAATGAAATCCAAGGAAAAGAGGAAACTACAAGCCAGTGTGGTGTAGTGGTTTGAGCATTGGACTATGATCGTGGAAATCAGGGTTTGATTCCCTGCTTGACCATGGAAATCCATTGGGTGACCTTGGGCTCATCATACACTCTTACTCCCAGAAAACTGTGTGATAGGTTTGCCGTAGGGTTGCCAGAAGTTAGAAACAACTTGAGGGCACACCACCACCACCATGGCCATTTCCGCACTAGCCTGTTACAGCGCGATGATTCCACTTTCAACATCCTCTGGAATCCTGGGGTTTGCAGTTTCGGGAGGGGCCAGCTGGCCCCTCCCGAAACTGCAAACCCCAGGATTCCAGAGGATGTTGAAAGTGGAATCATCGCGCTGTAACAGGCTAGTGCGGAAATGGCCCATGTCTCTGTGTGCTCAGTGAATGGTTTTTATTATTGTTGTTATTATTACTATTATTTTAGAACAACTCATGTATATATTTCATGGCCTTCTTCAAGTGCAATATGCTGTCTTGCAGCAGAAGTTTCTGGAGCTGAATAATCTGATTCCATTTGCTGGACTCACAGTAATCAATTACTGCTGCAAGATACCATATTTCCCCTGAAGAAGGTCATTGAAATATATACATAGGCCAAAACACGTTACATTTGGTCTAAAATAATTAAAAAAAAAAAAAAGCCCTCCACTGAGCACTTAGAGACGTATTTCCCCTTTTTTCCTTGGATTCCACTGGGTGCTCTCCAGTATTTGGCTCTTCCATTTTCTATAAAGCCCTAAATGCTATGGGATGAATGTACTTGAACCACTTTGTCCTGCAAACCAGCTTTCTTATTAGAGTCTTGATCTGCATACTATTACCATCCGATCTATGATGGGGTAATATGTGGGGCTTCCTCTGTGGTAGTGTCCAAGTTGTGATTTGCTTTTCATTTTAAAACAGATTACGACCATGTTATTTCTTTGTGTGTTCACGTAGGCACACACTCCCTGTTGTTTTATAAATCTGATTCAGGAAGATTGGCAAGGCCTTGAGATAATAAATTATGTGAATAAGAACATATGGAGAAGGTTGATAATTTTAGGTATCTGTGTCTCAAACTGTTAGATATTTAAAGGTAAAAGTCAGTGCTTCAGACTGTGTCAAAATAACAAATGACCAATGCAAACTGAAGAAGATGATAGTATATTGTTCAGATCATATAACTCCAGTTAGTAACCTGTCCCCACAGTTTTACATAAGTGAACGTTTTGACTGTTTTTCAAAGGCATTTCCACATACAGACCATAATACTGTCTATCTTAGGCCATTTCCACCCTACACTGCTATAGTGCTGTTATCCCACTTTCGGCATCCTGTGGAATTCTAGGGTTTGTCCTTTGCTGAGGCCAAAAAGCTCTCTGGCTGAGAATTCTAAATGTCCCTCCCTAAACTGCAAAGCCCAGAAGTCCATAGGATGTTGAAAGTGGAATAATAGCACTATAACAGAGTAGTGAGGAAATGGTCTTTGATGTAACTAGAGGATGGTAGAGCCTGACTTTGTTAGGAAGCTTCATAGCTCATATATCAATATAAGTGGGAAACAGGATGTCCTAGTCCATCAATGCCACTTGGATTTCAAGAAGGCGTGGTCAAATAACACAATCCAGCTGGTATTGATCCAAAACAAGTTGCATATCTAACCCTAGAGGAGATGGTCCACTCATCAATAATAATTCTGTCTGTTATTCTGTAATTCCATCTTAAGTTTCCACCTAGTTTGTCGGTTTCACTCCTTCACAGCTGACAGCAGAGGTTCAAAGCTTATGTTGCTGTCTCAGGTTCAGCTATAAGTAGAAGAAAGCTCCATAGCCTAAATCAGAGCTTTCCAAACTGTGTGCCGCCTCTCCTACTGCCATAGTGGGCCAGGCCCAGGTGAAGGTGTTGCCTCTGCCACCACTGCCACCCTGGGCCAAGGAAGACCCTGGTGAGGGCAGCAGCAGCAGGCCAGGTCCAGGTGGAAGGGCTGCCTCTCCTGTCGTAGTTGCTACCACCCAGGGCCAAGGAAGACCCCAGCGAAGGTGGCCACGGGCCAGGCTCAGGTGAAGAGCTGCGTCCACTTACTGAATTACTTACTGAATTACTGTGTTGCAAAATGATGCATGTCTAAAAAGTGTGTCACCAACATGAAAAGTTTGGAAAGCTCTAGTCTAAATCTTGCTGGGTGACTTCATCTCTCATCATTTATTTTCATGTGGGTGTTTGCTAATTTAGTTTAATGGTGGGGATGTTGAACAGTATGTGATCCTATATGCTGCAGCCAAGATGTAGAGCAGTAATACTCTAGCCTCATCTTCTCAGCTCTGTATTCCTTTTCCAAGAATGAATGGAGTCACTGAAAAAAGTGTTCTGCAAAGCCCTACAAAACAATCAAGGAAGGATACTGTGGTTGATGGCAATGAATTCCTAATAGATCCAGGAGAATTACCTTCCCAGTATCCATAAATACTATAGGTAGTTTCAGTTGACATAAACTGCCTTTCAAATGAAATGATAGCATAAAACATTTAAAATGAATAATAATTGAATGGGGTGTGTGTGAAGGGGGAATACAGCAGTATTTTGTTTGAAATCTCTCTCTCTCTCTTTCTCTCTCTCTCTTTTTTTCTTTTGGCAAATACAAATCAACTTTGTATTTATTGACTCTAGCAAATTTATCCATATCACCATCTTTTGCACCACAGCCTCTCCATAGCTTTCATTTCATGCTTGTCCTTCTTTAGCTGCACTTGGGCAACACTGTGTGCTATAGAGCAGAGGTGGGAATCATGTGGCCATCCAGGTGTTGCTCTTCTAGCCTTCCTTCCCATGACTATGCGTCCAAAGTAAATAGCAGACTGTATGATTCACACCCTTATTGTAGAATATCTTAAAAGATTATGCTAGAAATGGAAACATAACTTTGGTTTGAAAAATATCTTCCCTTCATTAAGTAGAATGGGTGGTTATGTACCTCTATATATTTAAGTGTGCGTGTGTGTGTGTGTGTAATTTTTGCATGTATATGTTAATTTTTTTCCTTATGATGTTAAAGAAATGGTGACCTTTTAAATAAAGGAACTCATAAAATTCTTCTTCTGTGTGCATTTTTAACCAATGAAGACAAAGCACACATATTGGTTGTCATCCTGTTGGTTAGTCCCAATTACAGTAGAACCATAGAATTAATTGTCAGATGGTGAGTCAGTGTGTAAATTAATCCAAGGGATTCAGTGGTTCTACTTTAGTTAGTAACAGCAATAGAGTTTAGGTGCCTGTCTCTTATATAAGAGGAATATATTTATGTGGGAGCTGAACTGCATAACACAAACACTGCTTAGGAAAATAAGCTTGTTACCTAAGGATGAATGGAATATTTCAGATACCAATCTTTGGTGTGGCATTAAAATACCTAATATTTTTGATTCTAGAATTTGAGTTCCTTTCTTGTCATTTTGGCTGAAACAGAAAGAATCCACTCGATGCCATTGTTAAGGCAGAACCCCTTTAAGTGTCTCCCCCAGTAACTCAACTGTTAATGCACTTAATTGACCCTCCCAGAGCAGTTTTGAAATATTGATAGATTTTAAAAACATCTGTAAATTATAAATAATTTTTAAAGTTCATATTTCTCCTTTGAATACCCATTACAGAGTATTAGTTTTCAAGCAGTTAAATAAGTTATGAGACAAATGAGTGAATTTAATGTGAGGCCACCGATGTGAAAAAAAAGTGGTGGTTGTAGTATTAAAGTTCTAGCTTTTCTCAAAACTGTTTCTATTTCTATTGAGAATAAATGGTCAAAATTATATTGATAACATATGATAGTCAGTTTAAAGTGGTAGGAGGATTTAGCATATTATAATGGCTAGACATAAAAACAACTAAGTTCTACTCAAGCATCACACATTCTGGGGCCCCTTAGAACTGGAAGCTGTTCTGCAAGTGTAGAACTGCAGTTCTGGAGGCTGATGGTATAACAATTGGTGATTGTGTGAAGAGAATGAATTGTGTGCTGTACTATAGTTAAATATCTTGTATTTTATATATATATATATCTTGACTGTTGCTTAAATTGAAATTATGCGATGTACTGAAACATAATGAATTATTCCAGTGATGAATATAAACCAATGCTAAGCGATTATACAGTGTTTTTATTACAGTAATATCTGAACCTTTAATTTGTTCACACTTTCACATTTCTGTGAGATTCCTTATTTTTAAGGCAGCTTTCTAGACAATTAGTTGCACACAGATAAAGATGAAGTATATCATACCCTGAAATCTGAAACATCATTATAAGTGATGTGATACAGAATGCCCTGGAGCAAAAGTTCTCTGATAATATCATACCTTTAAAGCACTAGAAGTCTACTATCTGTCTTAATTCATTGCCCATTTTATATCATTTAATTATGCTTTGGAATCAAAAATGTGTGTATGAGTGTTTGTGTAGGCATTTGCTTGGTGTGCCTGTTTTTATGTTAGTGCACATGTAAATAGGTATGGATATGATATACTGGTGTGTCTGCTTTTGTCCCACAGCTAGAATATATTGCTTTGTCAATTCTTTTTCTGTACAGTATTTTCTTCGAAAGTAACCACTGTTGTAAATCCTGTCTCTGTTAAGGAACCTTACTAGGTTGTACTTGCTCATACATCAAGTTGAGCCCCCTGGGCCCAAGGACAGTTATGGGCCCAAGGACAGGTCTGCCGTTACAGTTAACTAGCCCAGGTAGCAAAAATATATCAGCAAGACCTGCAATTGGGAGGTGCCTGGCCCTCTGATGTACTGTATTTTCTTTTTAATCATGTAGTAATCCAGCAGCTGTAGGCTGCTTGGTGACTGTTGATTTTAGAAGAAAGCAATGAATTTTCTTGGTCTTATGATGGAAAAGATTATGGTTTTGCTTCAGATGTGGCTTGTAAGTTCAAGTGGTTCCATGCAGTTACACCTGTTGATAATGGATTACCCTGATCATCTGGTAGAAATTCAAGAATTGTACAGAGCTCACTGCCACAGCTCCCAGGAACTTCAGGCACATGAGGTGAGGTTAGATGTTTCCCAACTATTCACATACTGCCCTTCAGAACCATAATTGGTGTGTTCCTCTATCCATCTGCCCCAGAATAGGAAAAAAAAAAGTCTTTTGAGGCTGACAAGAAGATAAAAGTGACTGAAGTGACCAGATGGCCTTCAGCCTATTTAGTTCTGTTGCAGACGAATGTGAGACAGAATGCCTCCTTTGCACTCTAGTGGCATACCCACAGCATGTTGCAGTGTGTGGGTGATTTGCCTGTGATAGTTTTTGGTTTCAGTAGCTTTGGAATCTGTAGAAAATCTATCAATTTCTTCTTCAATCCATGCCACAGATTCTTTGCATTTTAGAAGTCCTGTTTCTCCTGTGGGTGCATGAGCCCCCCTCATGACTAGGCTGAGGGGTGAGGATGATTGAGCCCTGCCAAAATGGCCAGGCAAAATTGGACTGCCAGGACTCCTATGTAATTGAGCCTTCTTAGGATGGATGGATGGATGGATGGGTGGGTGGGTGGGTAGATAGATAGATGACAGATAGAAAGATAGATAGATAGATATTACAGTCATTGACCTTCTTAGGAATTATCAAGCACTAAGAAATATTGAGATAGGCATTGTCTTCAGCCTTCCCCAAAAGAATCAGGGCTGCAGGCAGTCTTATCCTATGCATACATACTTGAAGGTAAGCTACAGTGGACATGTGGAAGGAGCTTCTAAGTACACATTATGCGGTATCTTCATATATAGGTTGTTTGAATGATAATGGATGGGAAAAGGGAATTTGCCCCCTCCACTGGAAAAATCTGCAAGTAGGCAAAATTAACAACTTGCCTGCCAATGTTGAGCCCCCCTTACCTAATAACCAGTTCATTGTGTGAGTGTGAGAATTGTCAATCAGGAGTTAGCGCACTATGGGTTAGTCTATTTGAATTTGATAGTTTGTTAAATAGTAGTGTTAGCTGAACAGTAGTGTTCTTTCTCTCTCCATCTCTCCCCCTCTCTCCCTCCCAGTCTCTTCCCTCTTCTTTCAGTATAAAATTTTCTAAATGGTGAAACTTCACCAGCATTTCCCCATCCTTGGCAGCTCCAAACTACCCAAAGTTCTACTAGGCCCAACTTGTGGCTATGAAGTAGGATGGAAAGTTAGAAAGTTTCCTCCCTTTTCTACATGGTGAAAATGCATCGCTCAGAATCATGCCCTTCAATTGTTGACGGACTGCAATTATCATCATTCTGCATTATTGGTTGTTCTATCTGGGTTGCAATAATATCTGGAGGGCAGCAGGTTTTTCAGTTCTGCTGAAAAGTATAACTTTTGGCAGAAAGAGAAGAGCATCATGATATGACTTCCACAATTGTCCCATAGGTTCTTATCCAGCAGAGAAAGCTGAGATATGGCAACATGGACGACAATACACTGATGGGGTGAAAAGTTGGCTATGCATGCTATATGAATTAATCACAGGGCCAGATTGTCAGCGGTGCAGTTAGTCCAAGCCCTTCACTGGTTAAGGGCCCAGCACTGGAGAGGAAAGATATTCTTTGCTTTTTTCTTTTCCTAGTCCTTCTTCAATCTTTTGGTCTTTCAGAGATCACTGAAATTTTGTGCTTTGCTTGAGTAATTGAGTAAAAAGAGACAGTATTTAACTTACTAAAATTACAGGGCTGAAAAGGGGTTCAGACCTGAAAATGTTTGCATTGCTGGCTATTTTATTTTCTCTGATATTTATGTATTCACTTATTCATTTTATAGCAATGACTACCACTCTTAGAATAACTTTATGCTTGTGTACAAAAGGGGCTTCCTTTTGGGAGAAACTGTTTCAGAGCCTCAATCACTTTAGTCTGGTCTTAGTTAATCATGGCGTATGCCAGACCTGGGCTGTGTCAAGGAGAAAACTACTGCTCAAAACTATTTACATATTCTATGAAGAAATCTTCTTTGCTTGTTATTAGATCTAATTGAGTATGTCCCCTGCCCTGTCCGTTGACCAGGTAAATAAGCCTGTAACTTAGAACACATGTAAGTGATTTTCATTAGGACACAACTCAATTTAAAGGGACCGTTTCCATGGTCTTTATTTATTGTTTTTTAAAATAACAGTAGCAGTTGTTGTTGTTGTTGTTGTTGTTGTTGTTGTTATTTCTTTGAGACAATTATAGAGTAGCAGTTTTGAAAAGCACTCAAGCCCCTGTTGACTTGGATCATAAGCCTGTTAAGAGCTTTGATAATGTTAGCCAAAAGAAAGAGAGGAATGGGTGGATGTGTAAATACAGGAGAACAGAGCTCCTACTTTTCTGCTTGCAAAATAGTCAGCTGAAATGTGCATATGTCATGCCCCTTTCTGATGCTTAACCACCTTGTTTAGAAGCAACTCTGTTAATTCAGTCTGGGGATCACTTTCAAGACTTCACAGCTATTGAGGCTGGCACATGAGTGTCTGGCTGCTTGCACCACAGAGGTGCTTTTGTGCTTTGATGCCTCCTCCCTCACACCCCTGTGGAATAGCTCCTTCTGGTATTACTTCACTTTTCTGTTAGGAGAGCATTTCCCCCATAAATATGACTGAACAGGTGTTACTTTGCCACTAACTGAGTTTCCAGCTGTCCTCTTCCAACACAGACTGGGCAAAAAATCTGTTGTTTGGTCCTAGAGTACTCTCAAGCCTGAGATGGAGGTCTTTCTTGCAGGATATAGCCATTTTGTTGCCAGAAGATGGCCAGGAAGGCCTGGCTGGCTAACAAAGACAGTCCTTCAGCAGCTGGGTGTAGTTCAAGCTTTGCATTCCCTTTGGCAGCAGCACAGAGAGTGCGGCAGTGTGGCCAGCCAGCAAAATTAGGAAATAAGGACCTCTTTTATTTACTCAGGCTGCTGAATCATGGGCATTCCTGTCTGCTTGGAGAAAAGTCAGGCAGCTCTACTTTCCACTGGAAGTCTCAAGAGTGTATGGTACTTTCATCTTGGAGTGTTCACACACTTGTTTTAATGTGCTTTATGGAAATGGTGAAACTCAGCAAGAGCTGTTATGGGAGGGGAAGAAGAATGCTCCCCCCCACCAAAATGCACTAACTGTTAGTTCAGAGGTGCATCTTTAAAAAGACTTCACAGGCCAAGGAGTTGATTTCTAGCAAATTCTTCAATTGCACAAGCTGGGTCTTGCTTTAGGAGTCAGCTGGTGTGAAGTGCCTGGTTCCCAAAATTAAAAATTAACATGGACATGCTAAGTGCATCACGCTGAAACACAGAATCTTTGCCGTAACACAAAAAAGGCATTTACAGTAAGTAGCACTTAGTGACTGGTAGGATTTAAAAGAAAATAGGCACGCGTGCATACTTGCAGGGATACTTGCTCGCTGACACAATACACTGATTGGTTTAGAAAATGTAGTTTATGTCTCCACCCAAAGAAGATATGTAAACCCCTCCCCCACACAAGCATAGACATACACAAAGACTCTGTCAAATTCTTCAAAATACAATGTGTAAGCACTCCCTATTGCTTCCCCTGAAGAGACTTACTTATGTGTTGCTTAGGGGACTTTAGATGAAATGGTATTTCTTTTTAGCAAAAAGTTGCATATAAAAGTGTAAATTAATAAGAAAAAATACAACCTTCATCAACATGTGGTTGCACATATTTTTATGTTCCTGCATAACCATGGAACTCAGGACATACAATTGCTATCACTGTCTGTGAGGTTGCCCTCCAGATGAAACTGCTTCTGTCAGGAGAAGCAGCAGAAGGGTGGTGCAGCCTCAGTTCCTCTTGTATTCCCTTCAGATGTGCTCCAGTGAGATTGGGAACGCCAGTGCAGGTTTTGCGATATTACAGAAGGTTGCAGGGAAGGCAGGAGGGGAATAGAACATTCTGTTCTGCTGTAAACATGACACTGAGTTTAGGTCATTGTCACAGATGAATGCTCAGGGCTTGGAAAAGTTGTTTTTTAGACTACAACTCTCAGAAACCTGCAGCCAACGTGGCCATCATTTCCAGGCTCTGTGAATGATAAATACATCATAGGACAGAAGATTTCTATCCTTCCTGTTGTTCCATAAAATATAGCAGCTGAGATTGCAATTTGGTTTGGCTTCTTAACTCTCTGCTCTCAAGACAGTTTTCCTTGTAGAAAGTCCACTCCATTGAGCCCAATAGTCCTGACATTTGTAAGAGCAGCTCTGTGTGTGAGAGTGACTTTTTTTTTTTTCAGGAAATTAGTACAAATAAAAAAAGTGCTAAGATGTCCTTCTCTACCCAACATTCACACACTCATTCATTCGTTCATTGTATTTCTGTCACCTCTTCTTCTAAAATTAAAGCAAGCACTCCAACACATCTTAAAATAAAAACTCTAGAAACTAAAGCAATTGAACTAATATATAATAAAAACATCAGATGAAATCATGTATTGGGAAGGGTGTTAATAAAAATCAATAAAAGCTTGCTGGGGGAAAAAAAAACCTTTAAAAGCTCTGCAGAGACCAGTTAGAAGCCCCAAGCAGTTACATTTTGTAAATCAGGGAAGAAAAAGGTTTGAAAAGAATAATGGAACTACCCATAATTTGTTGCCAGATTTGCACAGTGAGAGGACTGATCCTGTCAGGTCATGTTTCCTTCATACAAAAGGCTGTATTTATCTAAGCACAGTGCTGCTATCTGAAAAATGTGTTTATTCTACAAACAAGGGGAATAAACATGGAAGTTCTTCATATAAGAACCATTAGCAGCTGGTGGATCCAAATCATTGGGTCAGTGGGTTTTAGCCCAAACATGAAATGTACCTATTTTGTGGATAGGGTTTAGCACCTTGGGCAGCTCCTTTGAAGGCTGGATTAAAACCTAGAGGGCCCCACAGACATGGAAATCACAAGCTACCATTAGCAAGAAGCCAGAAAGAACATGGAAAAATTGGAGTTTTGACTCATATGAAGAGTGTCCATAGACAGAAGAGGGCCTCTTATTGAGACCCTTCCCTTTTCATGAGAACAGAGCAATAAAAGAGAGAGATAGGACTAGCATCCTCCTATGTTGAATAATTGTGCTTTTAGACACCTGAATAGGGCTGCAGAAAATGCAATGTCCCTTATGGCAGAAACTCATTCCCTTAGATTAATAGCTACAACAAATTTGGAACAAATTACTATATTGCAAAAGCTCCCAAAAACTTTGAGCCAATAAGGCCAGATCAAAAATGTTTCCCACTGCTGGTGCAACGTGGTTGAACTAGCTGTCGTAAGATTGTCTATTCTGCCCAGCATTGAGAGTAAATATGGTTGAGATGGTTGATTCCACATTCCTTATGGAGATCCTTCACCTCTACTTTGGCTTGATAATGTATCAACAAGGAGGCTTCTTACATTCTTTGCATGGCATGTGCATAATGGTGGAATGACAAGGTAAGCCTCAAAGGTCTTCTGTTCCTGGCCCCCTTCTGTGCAGCTCCAGGCAGATACCCAAATTCATTCTCCATCTTGATATTTATTTGTAGATGTCACCCAATTTGTATGTGCTGAGTTGCTTCCTGCCCTCCACCACCATCCTGCTGATTTTCCCCAGGAAATTCTTGTTAATTTTTGTTCATGGCAAAAGGGAAATCATACCAGGTATCAGTGCAGCAAGAGATCCCTTTACAGTGTGGAAAATGTAGAATTTCACGTTTAAAGTAGAACTGCAATAATTAGCTTTCTGCAATCTTAATATTGTTTTAAATGAGATATCCTTATAACACTAAGGGTTATTATTCCACTGAATCATTTTGGGCCTGATTCATAAAAATAAGTCAGAGCTGGTTTGAAAATTTATCGATCTCCCCCCTTTTTCCCCCTGCATTTTTTGTTCTGAAAGAAAATTAGAAAGATGCAAAGGGAATTAATTTTTTAAAGACTAGGAAGTGAATGCTAAAAATATAAGAAAAGCTTTTAATGTACTTTTTCCATCCTTGGAAGTCTGAGAAAAATGTACAAAATAGCACTTTGTGCCAAAAGAGAGGTAGATTTTAACACAGTCCCAGCAGTGATGCATTGTTTTAAACACCTGTCTGCTTCTGAGTACACATAGAACTTTATTTCATGTTGTAATCAAGGAAAACAGACAAAAATGTAAGCAGTATTGTTTAGTAAGAGACAGTGTGGTGCAGAGGTTGTGCATTGGACTATGACTCTGAAGACAAGAGTTCAGATTCAAATTGGGTAAGTCACACTCTCTTGGCCTCAGCGGAAGACAAAGACAAAAACTTCTGATAGGTTCACCTTAGGTTTGTCATAAATGTGAAATGACTTGAAGGCACATAACAACAGCAGCAGCAGCAACAAAACAACAACAACAACAACAACAACAACAGTTTAGCAAGCAATAAAACACACCTTTCAGCAAATATGGTGTGGCCAGGGGTAGGAATCATGTGACCCTCCAGCCCTTGTTAGACTGCAAGTCCCATCAGCCTCTACTAGTTCAGCTAATGATGAGGAATGCTGAGAGCTGGAGTCCAAGAAAATCTGGAGGGCTTCATGATGCCACATGTAGTTAATTTCAGGATACACTTTTTTTTTCCTTCATGAGAGTTTTTCTCCCTGCCCTACAATATTCAGGACAGAAATTTGCAAAACTGTGAAGAATGGGTTGGCATATTTTTATTGCTGTGAATATTTTTCCCAGAAACTGATAGGATGGTTGTCTGTGCTTGTTTTAAAATTTCATCTTGCTATTAGCATTCAGGACAAAACCAGGAGATTCCAGCTGTATATTTGCTTTTGTGGGTGGAGTGCTGGTTCGTGGCAATGCAGAAGACATGGAAAGAATTCCATGGACTTGATTCTCCAGGGAGCCATGTCATCTGCTTGCAGGCTTTCCCCTCCTTTCCTGGTTGAACTCTTCAGAAGGGGAGAGGAAGCCTCTTGGTTCTTGTTAGGCCTGCCTCTGAGGAATTATAATTCAGCAGCCAGGAAATATTTCAAGATGGCCCTTTCCCCTGAAGAGCTTAAGTGAGAAGAAAATGCCAAGGGTGGAGGGAGGAACCCAGAAAGGAAGATATCACAATGGGTGGTGATCACAGGCTTTCTTGATGTCCAGAATTCTGTGAAGAAGCCCATGTAAAAGTGATCCCCTGCAGCTATTTTGGCCTACAATTCCCATTATCCTCAACAAATATGTCCAATTATCAGGAATAATGGGAATTGTAGGCCCAGGCTTCTGGAAGGGATCAGTTGGAATGCTGGCAGAGACAGAGAGAGATATTACTGTATCTAAATGCATACGTGATAGAGGGAGTGAGAGATCCAAGTAAGAGAGTGATATACACATTTTCTTACACATACTCATATATATTTTTGTTGTTGTTACCGTTATGTGTTTTCAAGCTGACTCTCTGGCTTATAGCAATCATTTTTTTGGAAAAGTTCATTCAGAGGAGGTTTGACATTGTCTTCCTCTAAGGCTGAGAGAATGTAACCTGCCCAGTTTAACCCATGATAGAAGAGGGAATTTTAACAGATTTTGCTTGTCATGCAATCTGGTAACAAGCGGAACCTGCTGAAATTCCCTCTTCTGTTCAATGGCTTAAGTATCCTGATGTGAATTAGACATAAATGTGGAAAGCCCTCGCAGAGGATACAGAGTTGTCCAGTATTTAGCTTACATTCAAAAGCATTGTTGCAGTGGGCAAAGCTCCAGGAATGGTGTTAGTTGTTTTCCCAGAGTTAGATGGTTGCTGTCTGGCATTGATAATGAGATGGTGTTGTTATCAGTTTCAAGATGCAGGAAAGGAATGAATCCTCATCTGTTTCCTGTGGATAAGCAAAGGTTCATAATCTAGTAAAATCTTGCTACTTTAAAGAAAGCAGACTTGGAATGTTTTTCTAAAACCCAGTTCTGATTGTTATGTTGTATGATAGCTTTCTTTGTGGAGACTGTAGAGTTTAAGGAACTTTATGTGTCTGTAGCAATCATTTTAAAAAATGTTTTTCCCCAGAGGCATATTCAGTTTTTTTTAATAATGGCTTTATTCTAACAGATTTGTGTTGCAAGAAAAATTATTATGACAATATTATTTATCAAATAAACTTGTTTTACTTTAGCTGTCAGATGTTTTGCTTTCAGTAGAAGCATTTTACACCAAGATGGAGTTATTTAATTAAGAGAAATCACTTCAGATTTTTCTGGTGGAAACTTCTTTCAAATGCATAGGCAGCTTCCATTCAGTACAGTGGACTTGTGTATGAAAATTTGCTAGTGCATTGAGGTCCAAATAAGTGATAATCCATTCTTCCAGAACAGATAAACAGGAGTACAGAAATGTTGCTGATTCAGTACCATCCATTTTGATATATGAGAATACAGATGTTTTAAATAAATTTATATTTTGAATCCAGCAGCAATTTTACCTTGTCTCAGAAGCTGAAAGAAGTACATTAAAAAGAGCCATGTAAGTGCTTCTCCATCGGCAAAGAGAGAGATCTGCTTGCAGAATAAAAGCTAAAACACAGCTATAGAATGTCTCACCAGCATTCTTCCATGGGGGTCTTTCTAGGACAGCTGCAGTTCCTGGAGACAATGGGAGGGAGAATGAGAAGGTCTACCCAGGCCCATTCTGGTTAAAGCAGGCTGTCAGGACAGTGGAAGTGATTATTGCTCCACCAAGAAATCTTTCCTTGCCCAAAGATAGGGTTGCTCTGTAAATCTCCTCAAAGCATTCTCTGACTGATGACTGAAGTCATTTGTGTACTGGGCCATGATCTCTGAAAGGAAATCTACATATGTTCTATAGGCTAAAACCTAAATCTCAGAAATGATGTAGTATAAGTAGGTTATAGGTTGGGTTACTGTTTGGGTTGTGCTCTTGTTTGTCTTTTCATTGTTACTCATAAATCTTTCACCTTTTACCATAATAATGTCATTTGTTCCTGTTTCCAGATTTTTTTTTACATGTTGCTTTGTCTATGAGCTTCTCAGTGTCCAGGCTCTGTTTTACTAAGGAAGTTCAGCCAGCAAGGTTTTTTGCAAAGAGGAAGAAGTGGTGGGCAACCTTTTGAACTTTAGAAGAGCAAAATACACTGTTAGGATCTAATTTTCATGAGGTTCACCCTCTTCACTTAACCTTGGCTGACTCAAGGAATCTACTGCCTATTCATTTGTAATTAGTCATAGTCATGTGTTAATCCTGCTGCTGATCACTAGCTACTAAATTATCTGAAAAGAGCCTTGTGGCACTTTTAAGACTAACAGATTTATTTTAGCATGCAACTCTGTGGATGTGTCAGACGAAGTGGAATTCAGTCCACAAAAGCTCATGCTAAAAGAAGCCTCCTAGTCTGAAACGTGCCACAAGGCTCTCTTTTTGTTATGGTGCAACAGACTAACATAGCTACCCCTTCATAAATTATCTAAGCACACGTGAAGGTCTATGAAAAGTAAAAAACATGTATCCCATCACAAAACAGGAGTGCTAAGTGCTATCCAGCCTGGCACAAGAATGATGAATTATGGTTAAGCGGTTTAAAGATGGCTGCTCCTTGTTGTATAGTAGATCTTCTTTTTCCCTTTCATCCACCATGAATCTTCCATTACAATGAAGGCAAGGGAGTTCCCAGATTTTATGATACATCTTTCCCTGAGAGTTACTGATACTCTAGATTTTCAGAGTTTAATTCTCCTCAACATTCCTTAAGCACTGTATGTGCGGTCTCTGTTAGCTATTTTAGAGTTTGAGAGATTTCCTTGTCTTTTAATTTATAGACCTAAGTAGTATTTTTTGCATAGCATTTAGAAATGCAGAAACGCATTTATTTATTTTTCAGTAGGCCCATCTATTTCCAAAGTGGTTGGCACTGGGTTACCTGTATTTTGTATTAGAGGGAATGACTGGTAGTACCATTTTTTCCCCCTAGTAGTGAAATCAGCACGACCATTACCATTTTTCATATTTTCTTTTTTATTTGAGCATTATTTGAGCATTAAGATTAATAATAATCCACTAAGCTGTGTTGTTCTCCGAACCAACATTAATTTTTTAAAAGGCAGAATTACTTTTTTATTAAGTAGTAGATGTTCAGGTGTCTTAATTTTTAAATACTTTCTAAATGCTCTTTGTTCCAGTTGACTTTTCAGATGTCCCCATAATATGCAAATCATTTTATAGAGGATACAAAAGAAACTTAAAATATATTTTAAAAAATCTGGATTTTAATAACATTGTCAATGTATAATGCATATTGGCCAACTACAAATTATTAAAAAAAAGGGATAATGCAGGAACAGACAGATTTCATAGCCTTTTCTGGTTTTACAATCTGATTTAAAATAATGTTGTATAAAAGTAGGTAGATATGGACCTACAGTTGCATACCTATGTCAGCTAATGGTCAATATTTAAACGTTCATTTCCATTTTCCTGCCTTTTTCAGATGGAATAGACATTGAAGATGATCCCTCCTGCTCATGGCCAGCTTCTTCACCTTCCAGCAAAGATCAGACTTCCCCAAGCCATGGAGACGGTTGTGACTTTGGTGAAGAAGAAGGTGGGCCAGGACTGCCCTACCCATGCCAATTTTGTGACAAGTCTTTTAGCCGCCTTAGCTATTTAAAGCACCACGAGCAAAGCCACAGTGACAAGCTCCCTTTCAAGTGTACATATTGCAGCCGTCTTTTCAAACACAAGCGGAGCAGAGATCGCCACATCAAACTTCATACAGGAGATAAGAAGTACCATTGCAGTGAGTGTGATGCAGCTTTTTCAAGAAGCGATCATCTTAAAATACACTTAAAGACTCATACCTCTAACAAGCCATATAAGTGTGCCATTTGTCGGCGTGGATTCCTGTCCTCTAGTTCACTTCACGGACACATGCAAGTTCATGAGAGGAACAAAGATGGTTCTCAGTCTGCCTCCCGGATGGAGGATTGGAAAATGAAGGACACTCAGAAATGTAGTCAATGTGAAGAAGGTTTTGATTTTCCTGAAGATCTTCAAAAGCACATAGCAGAATGTCACCCTGAGTGTTCCCCAAATGAAGACAGAGCTGCTCTTCAGTGTGTTTACTGCCATGAACTCTTTGTAGAGGAAAGTTCACTTGTAAACCACATGGAGCAGGCTCATAATGGAGCAGAAAAGAAAAATATGTGTAGTATTTGCTCAGAGAACTTCCATACTGTTGAAGAGTTGTATACCCACATGGATAGTCACCAGCAGCCAGAATCTTGCAATCATAGCAACAGCCCCTCTTTAGTGACTGTTGGCTACACCTCAGTATCTAGCACCACACCAGATTCAAACCTCTCAGTGGACAGTTCAACTATGGTAGAAACTGCTCCCCCCATACCAAAAGGCCGTGGAAGAAAACGGGCAGCTCAACAAGTGGCAGATATCACAGGGCCTTCAAACAAGCAAGCCAAGGTTACCTACAGCTGCATTTATTGCAACAAGCAATTGTTTTCAAGCCTTGCAGTACTGCAGATACATCTGAAAACTATGCATCTAGATAAACCTGAACAAGCCCACATTTGTCAGTATTGTTTAGAAGTGTTACCTTCACTTTACAATCTAAATGAGCATCTTAAGCAAATACATGAAGCTCCTGATCCTGCACTGATTGTTTCTGCCATGCCCACAATGATCTACCAGTGCAATTTCTGCTCAGAAGTTTTCAATGACCTCAATACCCTTCAGGAACATATTCGATGTACTCATGGATTTGCAAATCCAGCTGCTAAAGACAGTAATGCATTCTTCTGTCCTCATTGTTACATGGGGTTTCTTACTGATTCTTCTTTGGAAGAGCATATTAGACAAGTCCATTGTGATCTCAGCAGTTCCCGTTTTGGTTCCCCTGTCCTAGGTACTCCTAAGGACCCAGTTGTTGAAGTATATTCTTGTTCTTATTGTACAAATTCTCCAATATTTAATAGTGTTCTTAAACTGAATAAGCATATAAAAGAGAACCACAAGAACATTCCATTAGCACTAAACTACATCCATAATGGAAAGAAATCTAGAGCTATGAGCCCCTTATCTCCAGTGACTATAGAGCAGACTTCTTTGAAGATGATGCAGACTGTGGGTGGTGCCCCTCCACGCCCTGCTGGTGAGTACATTTGCAATCAATGTGGTGCTAAATACACTTCCCTGGATGGTTTTCAGACTCACTTAAAAACACATCTTGATACTGTTCTACCTAAACTGACGTGTCCTCAGTGCAACAAGGAGTTTCCAAACCAAGAGTCCCTCCTGAAGCATGTGACCATTCATTTCATGATAACCTCTACTTATTACATCTGTGAAAGTTGTGATAAACAGTTTACTTCAGTGGACGATTTGCAGAAACATTTGCTTGACATGCATACCTTTGTGTTTTTCCGTTGTACTCTATGCCAAGAGGTGTTTGATTCTAAAGTTTCCATTCAGCTTCACTTGGCTGTCAAGCACAGCAATGAAAAGAAGGTGTACAGATGTACGTCCTGCAACTGGGATTTCCGCAATGAGACAGACTTGCAGCTCCATGTTAAACACAATCATTTAGAGAACCAGGGCAAAGTACACAAGTGTATTTTTTGTGGCGAGTCTTTTGGTACTGAGGTGGAGCTCCAGTGCCACATTACCACACACAGCAAAAAATACAATTGCAAGTTTTGCAGCAAAGCATTTCATGCTATCATCCTGTTGGAGAAACACTTGAGGGAAAAACACTGTGTTTTTGAAACCAAAACTCCCAATTGTGGAACAAATGGAGCATCTGAGCCAGTTCAGAAAGAAGAAGTAGAGCTACAAACCTTGCTCACAAACAGCCAGGAAGCGCACAATAGCCATGATGGCAGTGAGGAGGATGTTGATACATCTGAGCCCATGTATGGATGTGATATTTGTGGGGCAGCCTATACAATGGAGTCTCTTCTGCAAAATCACCAGCTTCGAGACCACAACATCCGACCAGGGGAAAGTGCCATTGTTAAGAAAAAGGCAGAGCTCATTAAAGGGAACTACAAGTGTAATGTGTGTTCTCGGACGTTCTTCTCTGAAAATGGCCTCCGTGAACACATGCAGACCCATTTGGGTCCAGTGAAACACTATATGTGCCCAATATGTGGTGAGAGGTTTCCATCTCTGCTTACTCTCACTGAACATAAAGTCACACACAGTAAGAGCCTAGATACAGGGAACTGCAGAATTTGCAAAATGCCACTCCAAAGTGAGGAAGAGTTTTTGGAGCATTGTCAGATGCACCCTGATTTGAGGAATTCCTTAACAGGATTCCGCTGTGTGGTATGCATGCAAACAGTGACTTCAACTTTGGAGCTGAAAATCCATGGGACATTCCACATGCAGAAGACAGGCAATACTTCTGCAGTACAGGCTACAGGGCGAGTACAGCATCTTCAGAAACTGTACAAATGTGCTTCATGTCTGAAGGAATTCCGGTCCAAACAGGACTTGGTGAAACTTGACATCAATGGGTTGCCATATGGTCTGTGTGCTGCCTGTGTTAATCTCAGCAAAAGTGGTAGTCCAAGTGTCAACATCCCCTCGAGCAGTAACAGACAAGGCATGGGCCAGAGTGAGAACTTGAGTTCCACTGAGAACAAAAGCAAAGCAGGAGGACTGAAGACTCGCTGTTCCAGTTGCAATGTTAAATTTGAATCAGAAAGTGAACTTCAAAATCATATCCAGTCAGTCCATAGAGAGCTCATTCCGGACAGCAATAGTACGCACCTGAAAACGCCACAGGTATCACCAATGCCCAGAATCAGCCCATCACAATCTGAAGAGGTAATTTATTCATTCTCTCTTCCTTCTTAAATAAACCTTTGGTTGTTTTTTTTAAAGCTTTAAAAAACCTTTATCTTTTGCTAGTTATTTCCAGGATATGCTTAGCTTGAATATGTGATGTATCTCCCATAGCCATTAGCTAGCTAGCAATTACTTGCTTCTTGATAAGCCTTGTGTTTTGGCTTGAATGGTACAGAGTAGGACTAATTCCAGTCTCCCTAGGATATTGTCTTCTTTATCACTGAAGAGAATAATCTTCATGCCAGCACAACTGAGAGCTGGAATCTTAGCTGAGGTTCATTTTGAGTTGGAATCCCTAGTTCTGAGTTATGCTTACGGCACAGAGTGTTAATGACATAAAAGTAAACTACATCAAGCCAAAGCATTGGCATGCAGAGTGCTGTTTTTTGAAAATATTTGTGAGCAACAGAGCAGGAGGGCTATTTTTGTAAATTATGTTGTTGACATTAATTTTTCCCTGTCTTGCTCTACTTTGATTAAAAAGGAACACCACAGTGTAACACCTACTTTTGCTAAAGGGTAAATTAATCTTTTCGCTGCAATTCAGTTTTTATGTGGGTGTGCATATACAGTATTTGTGTGGAGTTTTTGTTGTTGTTGACAGAAAATCATAGTAGGCATCAAATGATTATCATTTCTTTCAAAATAATATGCAACATAAAATTGTATAAATGTGAGTGTCCCATGGGGATCAAAGACTTATCCCAGATTAATTGATTTGCAACAAATGCTGTGGCATTTCTTTGTTATCATAATCACTAACACAAATTAGAGTTGCCAAAGGGGGCCATATACACTTGAACGTGCATTATTTAGCCTTTAAATTGCATTAACTTCACTTTTGCTGACACAGGGGACAAGAAGCATATGGCCCATGGCTCACATCCAGTTATTTTATTTCTTGGTCCACTATTCCTCCTCCTCTTTGCCCCTCTCCCCATCAGACACCACCCATGTCTTTCCTGCTGAGAACCAGGACAGTGTAGCTATGCGGAAACTAAATAGCAATCACAGTCAGGTGAAAACACACGGGCAGCTAGAAGCATCTCTTTCCCATACTTTACTTGTTTGGTCTAGCTGAAGTATTAGCTTAGAGACAATGAGAGAAAGAATAGTTATATTTATTAGTTTTCTGTGTACAGCTGACCAATCCCACTTATAATAACCTGTTGATCTCTGGTTAATTCTTACTACAGATTAATTGTACCAATTGCTTGTATAGAGACAAGCATGAGATGACATTCTCCACATAAATGGATTTTGATTTTTGAAAAATGTTTCCCTACTTTTCTGAAAGCATAATTTACATACAGAATCTCTGCCGTCCTTGATCCGAAGAATGAACAGCAGAGAGGAATGTTTTCAATAATTTTGTGAACATCCTGTATCTCATAGTGCTTGCAGAATATCATCTTTGAAAGGGTTGAAGTCTCATATTTTAAAAAGGCTTTTTGTGTTTCCTCAATAAAATATATACAATAAAAACACTTGATAAAAACAATCCCCAATAAGGTGATAAGATCAATAAAATAATTTTAAAAACAGTTTATTAAAATAGGGATAACCGTGATGTTACCAAGCAGGGAAATAATCAGGGGAATGCCTTGTTGGACAAATAAGGCTTAAATTTCTTTTGGCACTCTGTTTACTCTCATGTAGAGTCAATTCATTGAATGAATTGAGCTTCTGGGTTCCTGTTGATTCAGTGGGTGTGATTAGCTGGGACAAACAATTGGATATGAGCCTAAATTGGGACTAACAGATGAATTTAGTTGATATTAACAAATGGGTTTAGGCCTGAGCCTTTGGTTAACAGTGGAAACACCCAACACTGCACATTCTCAGTGGATGCCACAACAAAGATAATTTCCAATTGATCAGGGCAAAAAAATGACTTCATAACTTTTGTCTGCAGAAATCAGCAAATGAACATTTCCATGACATTGAGATAACATTGTCTACAAAAGTCCGCCAATCACATTATAATTAAAGACTCAGCTACACTTTAAACCAACCAACCAACCTGGGAAACTTAGACAGAGGCAAGAAATACCAATTAAAACGAAAAGCAGTATCTTTCTTTCCTTCTCGTCCTAACGCTTTGCTAATTGGTCCTTATCACTTCAGAGAAACTGTAAATTATACATGGATGGACTTTTGGATGGACTTTATCTACTGAAGAATCTCTGAAAAAGGTTCTTACATTAGAATTAACCTGGACAGGGGGAATATACCTGTTTACTTAATTTTTCTGCCACTGCCATTCATCCAAATTTGTGTTAATGCATGCTGGGATAAGCAAGTACTGTAGTAATTCCATAACAAGTTTACTGAATATCACAAGTGTCTCTCCAAATGAAGGCAGTAGAAAAATAATGTCTCCCTCTGGTTCCATTGCAAAAATTGATAACCATAGAAGCAATAATGTATGATATGCTGATTTGTGCTGTGTTAGCTTTATTATCATTTCTCAGATGGTTCCTCCAATAGACAATTTTTTTAAGGTTTAGAAAAATCTCTGCTTTCCCCTTGTCCTTCAAAACACACCAGAGTATGCCAAGAATTGGTCCAGTTTGAGAAATCAAAGAACTTTGGTACTCCTAAGAATCTGTAGAAGAGGATTATAGGGAAGAAGGAATATATTCAGGGAAGGTGATTTGATACTTCATCTAGATGGAAAAGCTTTTTTTCAGGTCATTCTAGCTTCTATAAGCATAATCTGGGACTTTCAGGTCTATCACAGATGTTTGAAGGACACTTGGACTCATTAGGAGAAACAGTAGAGTGGCAATGCTCAGTTGGCATTTGAGTGGAGCTCAAGTGGAACATCATGTTGGTCATCACATCTTAAATAGGTTTCATATAAATGGAAAACATGTCAAAAGAGTCATAAAGAAATACTGATAAAAATAATCACGTATAGATAGCCCTAGAGTTAAGAGCAGTTGACAAGGGCATGATGAGATTATCCTGATAGTTATTTAAAGAAATACAAACAGAATACCAACACAACTGTTAGGTGCATATTTAGATGGATAGGAAAGACGTTCCTGTGTAAATGTGGAATGAATAAATGAAAATTTTAGACTTGCTGTCTCTGAACAAGAAGATTGGGTGAAGATATGATGAGGGGTGATGCAGGTTCACAAAACTTAGCATAGTAGATGGTTTAGATGACACTTGGTGTTCTCTGAATTGTAAAAGTTTTTGACCGTAAAAGTCCCATTAAAAGTAAAGTCCCAAACTATAAAGCATTTTCATATTCACTTTGGTCATCATGAATAGAGATATTGACCATATCAGCATATCCTCACCCAGTCTTCTTGGTCAGAGATAGTGAATCTAAAATTTTAATTAATTCATTTCACATTTACACAAGGAAATTTATCTTATCCATCTAAATATGTACTTCACCAGCTTGAAACAGTTGAGCTGGTATCCTGTTAAGAAGCTAATAGCAGTTGCCACCAGCAAAATTATTACTATGTATATTTATAAATTGAAAAAAATGCCAAAAAGTCAACCCCCAAAACCTGGGTCAAGTTATACACATGTTTATGTGCCTACCACAGTGCCACTTCTGGCCTTTTGTAATGCCTACTTGAAAAAAATGGTGGTGGCAGTGGCTCTTTGACACTTACTTATCACAGTGGAGAGAGCAGAGGGGGTCTTTGGCACTTTCTTATCACAGTGAAGAGAGCAGAGGGGGTCAGTGCTTTTTTTAGGCTCTCTGGCTAGATTAAGCTCTTGTGTTAGTCATCCTGGGAGAACCTGGAAAAAGCCCTGATCCCCTCTGATCTCTCCACCACAGTGGTAGCTCTTTGGGGTTTCTCCAGGGTAGAGAGCGTCTAGTGGTTTAGGAGAAGCTGAAGAAAGCCCTGATCCCCTCTGCGCTCTTCATGGATGTGGTGGCTATTTGGTGCTTCCCCCTGGGGTGCAGAGAGTAGAGTGGGCTTCTTTTAGGTTCTCCACAGATGGACTGAGCTCTCATCTTGAGAGCTTACTGTGTCTGTGGAGAACCTAAAAGAAGCACTGATCCCCTCTATTCTCTCCAGCAGTCTTTTGCAATGCCTAGGTAGGAAAATAGCAGTGGCAGTGGTGGTGGCTGGGGGCAGCTGGTTACCTAGGGTGACACTGGCATTTTTGTATCTCCATGGAATAGGAATGGATCCTAGGAGCTCTGCACTGAGCCTCAAATTTTACCCTTGGATTTATCCACCAATTATACCAAAATCTATAATTTTGGGCCCAAAATGTGCCCTCAACTTACACAGAGCTCAACTTATACACAAGTATATATTGTAATAATTTATTCATTTGAAAGGTATTTAATTTACCTTTTATGTAAGCACTGCCCTCACAAAGCAGCTCACAAAATTACAAATAACATGCAAATACAATTACAATTACAACACGTACACACTAGGATTTTAAAAGTACCAGAACCAGAATGGAATAAATGTCTTCAACTGTTTGTTGTTGTTGTTGTTGTTGTTGTTGTTGTTATTGTTTTGAAGCTAGAAATGATGAGGCCATATGCATCCCCAGAGGTTGGAACAGGTACTTTTTAGACTGTAACTCCCAGAATTCCTAGCCAATATTGGTAGTGACCATGTTCACTGGGGATTCTTTGAGCTGTGGTCGTAAAAGTACTTTTTCAGGCTTTGTGCATCACACTGGAGAGAGATTTCCAGAGGTATGTCACCAGTATGAGAAAGCACTGCCCCAGCACCTGTAAGTTTAATGGCTTTCATTGGTGAGTCCCAGAGCAGGGTCTCTAAAGCTGGCCTTAATGCTTGAGCAGGATAATACAGCTGTAGGTTTTGTTGTTGTTAACTGCAAGTCAACTTCAACTTATGGTGACCAGTGAGAAATGTCCACGCCACCCTATAATCTACATCCTGCTCAGGTCTTGAAATCTCAGGACCATGGCTCCTTTGATTGAGTCAGTCTGACTGTAGTGCATTCCTCCTCTTTTCGTACTGCTTTTGGCTTCATTATTGTCTTTTCTAATGAGCACTATTGTATCATGATACATTCAGATTAGAGTACCTTCAGTTAAATGATTTTGGCTTCTATTGAGAGCTCCTAGACCAATTTATGTGACTTCTCTCTTAGTGGTCCATGGTATCCATAGACCTCTTTTTCAGCACCTCATTTCAAGTGACTTTATTTTCTTCTTGCCACCTTTCTTCACTGTACAGCTTTTACAACCATACATAGAAATCAGGAATACTATGGTGTTGATGATTATGACTTTGGTATTTAATGATATAGAGTAGTCCTTCAAATAATATAATCTCAAACTAATTTGGGTTATAAAGGACCCCAAAATAACTGTCACAGGAGTGGTGCATTTCTCAAAAGAGACAGCATATTATTTAATGAATAAACTTATATAAACTTTGGAATATGAAATAAAGGTGCTTCTGGTCTGATCTGAATACCGAAATATCATTCTACTTTTAAAGTATTGTTACACTTAATTTTAATGAAAATATCATAATTTAAGTTAAAAAGCTTTGCCTGTGTCATTGATGACTGCTCCTGTCACCCTGCAGGGGGAAAAAAGTCTGTTGTGGTCACCCAGAGGCTCACGTATTTTTCATTGTTCAGTTCTCAGTGCTTGTCACTCTTCTCATACAAAGAAAGATTTTGTAATTTATTTATCACTGCATATGGTTAAGTGTTTTGTTTTCCCATTCAGATACTGAGTGACTAACAGTATAACAGAAATGATTTGATTAAGATTGAGAGTAAAGTACATGGGGATCTGTAAAGACAGCACTGGTTTTAAAAAGCTATATATATTAAAAGAGAATGACATTGTTTTCAAAGGTGAAATGGAGGAATGATGTCAGTAGAGTTTTTTAAGGTGATTCAGATTTATAAAATTTTAAACAACCCGACATGTTGCCTCAGAATCCTAAGAGCTTTTACAAAATTTGCAATAGGTATAAGTGTTGAAGGAGTATTCTCCAGTGAACACTTGCAAACTGTTACTTTTATTGGGCACAGCTGTTGCTGATTGTAGGTGGAAAGAATGGTTGGTTGCTTGAATGCTATCTCATTGTCTTGTAGCAGTGTGTGTGTGTGTGTGTGTGTGTGCGCGCGTGCGCGCGTGTGTGTATTTCCCCTCCCTGGTTATTCACTGGCTTGGTTTTGAGTCCCCCTGTGGTCTGTAAGCTCTGTTTTGGATTTATTTGCATCCTGGAGGAAGTCATCTTTCCTTCTGTTTCTTCTCTGTGTAAAACGAATGTTTCATACCTAGAATATAGATTGAACCTATTGTATCCTGATTATATGTAGATGTCTCCTACAAGCTTTCTAACTCTAAATTTTGCTTATGTGTGACCCAGAAGTAGCCTGTGGTCTGATTCACCTTCTTGTCTGGATATGTTTGAGATATCTCCTGTAGGTTGAGGTCCTGCTTCTCAGGCTACCTCCTGATAAGGGGACTGGCAGTTATTTTTCCCATTGTGCCAGGGTTTAGCACCATATTTGTACCTATTGGTTACAGGTGTTTTTTTCTTTCCTGGGAACAGATGAGGGACTGGCACTGGTTAAGGGACCCACACTTTAAGTAGCACTTACTTAAGGGATTTTCCTTGGCACTGGTTTGTGGCTTTGTCTATGCACGCAGCAGAATTAGTGGAAGTTTCTACATCTTACCAAATGTTAATCATCCATACATAACTGCACCTCAAGTTCAGATTTATTCTTTTCAAAACCATACTTCTTCTTCGTGGTCTCTGTGCCTTCATACACTAGGAGCTTTAGCGCCTGCGCGGTAGCGTTCGGAAACTTCTAGAGCTTGTTCGCTTGGCGGGAACCCCTCCCCCACGCCGGTACTGCGCATGCTCCTCCCGCCGAGCAACGGTCTCTCCTCAGTTCTTTCTCGTCCGCCGCCGCGTACGGAAGGTTCTTTAGTTTGTTCCTCTCACGTCGTGCTTGGCTTGCTGTTTTTTCACGGTTTTACGGACTTTCGGACTGTCTTTGACCTCTCTTTCGGACTCCCCCTTCGGTTTTCGTCTTTTTGGATTTCGGAGTTTGGCGTTTCTTCGTCTTATGTCCGCGCTCTTTAAGAAGTGCGTGTCCTGCGGCCGCAAGGTTGCCCTCAACGACGGCCATAAGGAGTGTCTCTTCTGTTTGGGCGAGTCCCACAACATCCGGACTTGCCCAATTTGCAGGGATTTTACTCCCCAAACTCTTCGCAACCGCTCCGCGAGACTCAAATCTTATTGTTGGGAACAGTCTCTGCGGGCGATAGACGAGACCTCCGCTTCCAAGATGGCCGACAAGAAGACGACCACGCCATCGACGGTATCGGCGGCTGCCGTTCCGTCCACCTCGTCGGTATCGGGCTCGGTACCGGCGAAAACGCCGATCTCGGCGTTACCGAGGATCCCGAAGCTGTCGGCGGCTGCCAAGTCAGCGAAAGGATCCTCGACGGCGAGGAAGGCTGAGGCTCCCCTTACGGAGACGCCTGCAAAAAAGCGCCCTGCTCCGGACGGAGGCAAGGGCAAGGAGAAGGAGAAGAAGAAGAAGAAGAAGGAAAAGAAGCGCTCCCCGGCTGGGGACGCTCAACCTCCTACTCCTCCTCCTACTCAGCAGCCTTCCAAAGGGCGAGGCGAGTCCGTCGACCTCTCGGAGGATGAGATCGAGGACGTTCCCCAACAGCGCCCGGACTCGCCTGTGGCAGACCCTCCAACCCTGGTGGAGGAGCGCCACCGCCCTCTTAGCCGTCGCAGGTCGGCCGACCTGCAGCAGAGAGAGCCCTCTGCTTCTCCGGAGCGGCGTTCGACCTCCTTCAGGTCCCGGTCCCGCTCTTCCGAGCGTCCGGTGGCCTCGCCGCCTCCGAGGGAGACAAGAGAGGAACAACCTCGCTCGTCTGCCTCCAGATACACCTCGGCGTCCTACGTGGCCAGGTACGCGAGGGAATCTGAATGGAGAGAGCGCCCGGCCTCCTATCGGTCGCATTCGCCATCGTACCGGGATCGGTACCATCGTGGCCCGAGTCGCTGGGAGACCTTCCGGAGGTCCCGGTCACCTCGTCAACAGCGCGAATCGCGCTCGCCTAGAGGGGACGAGGCTCGGTACCGTCGACGCCGAAGCCGATCTCCGTCGGACCGCCGCTCCTTCAGCCGCTCTCCCTCCCCTCGATATCATAGGGCGAGGGAGCCTTCACCACGGTATCGGGCGATATCGCCACCTCCTAGGGTCACGGCAACGGCGACGCGCCCTATGGAGTCGGTGGTGACTGAGCGGGCTACGACGACGTCAGCCAGCCAGACTACCCCGGTCACCACCAAGAGGGTGAAGTCAGTAGTCAGCCATCCCAAGCGGGACGCTGCTGCTACCACCGCCCCGGCTGCGGAGAAGCCTAGGAAGGCAACACCTGCGGCGACTACGAAGGAGCCGGAAAGCGAGCGGCGAGAGGACTCACCGAGCTCGGAGTCGTACGACTCGAGTGCGGAGTCAGAGGTGTCTGAGGCGGCCTCCCAGGAGTCTCCTCCGTTGGGATTCGGGGACCCGATCCCAGATTCTGCTCCAGAGGACGTCCACCAGTTCTCTGCGATGCTGCTCCGCATGGCCACTACCCTCGGCCTTAAGATCGCCGATGCGGAGCCGGAGGATGACGATCCAGCCTTCTCCGTTTTCGAGGAGAAGCGACCTTCCACGGCCCCGCTGCCTCTCCTGCCCCGGGTATCCAGACTGGTGAAGGCCGCCTGGGATAGACCGGCCTCGGCTCAGCCGATACCGCAGCGGTTAGAACACCTCTACAGGGTGCAGAAGGATAACGCCGGTTATCTATTTAATCACCCTGCACCGAACTCTGTGGTCGTCGAGTCTGCGCAGACGAAGGGCTCCGGCAGGCAACACACCACCCCGCCGGACAAAGAGGGCAGGAAGTTGGACGCCTACGCAAGGAGGTTCTATTCAGCTGCCTCCTTGCAGATCAGGCTGTCCAACACTCAGGCTTGCCTCGCGGCATACCTGAAGAAAGTGCTCGATCGCCTGCAACCGGCGATGGAGGCGGTACCGGAGGACATCCGCCAAGCCTCCTCCGTGATCTTCAATGAGGCTATCTCCATCGCTCGGCACCAGATGGCCTCCTCCCGGCACGCAGTGGAGATCGCCTCCCGGGTCATGGCGGGATCCGTCGGCCTCCGCCGCCATGCTTGGCTGCGACCGGCCGACATCCAGGAGGACACCAGAAGGAGGATTGAAGATCTCCCCTTCGACGGTGAAGGCCTATTCAATTCGTCCACAGACGAAGCTTTGGACAATCTCGTCAAGGCGAGACTGACCGCAAAAAAGATCGGGCTGCAGCCGGCCACGCAGGCCCACAGGGCCTCCACCTTCCGCCCATCCTGGCGACGATCCTCCACCTCGTCGTTCCAGCGTTCGGCCCAGTCTGGACAGTCGAGACCGTCCTCCGGCTCATCGGCCAGACGCACGATTAGGCGGCGCCCGGCTTCGTCGAAGAAGTCCTCCTCCGAGACAAAGTCTCGGTTTTGACGTGCCTGGCAGGACCCACCAATACCCACTCTTCAGCCTACCATCAGCGCTCGGAGACCGACCGACTCTCGCTCGACACCTAGCGGAGTGGCAGTATGTCACTACGGACTCTTGGGTGCTTTCCATCGTCCGTCTTGGCTACGCCATCGAGTTTCTCGATATTCCTCCTCGCGGCGTTTACTACTCCACGCCGTCGAGTCCGGCCCTCCTGGAAGAGATCCAATCCCTCCTCCAGAAAGGGGCGATCGAGCGGCTCCCGCAAGAGGCCAGGACCACCGGCTTCTTCTCCAGGTACTTCACGGTACCGAAAGCCGACAGTACCCTCCGGCCGATCCTAGACCTCAGAGGGGTGAACTACTACATCCGCCCCAAAAGGTTCAAGATGGTCACGATACCGTCGATCCTACCCTTCCTACATCGAGGGGACTGGTTCGCCTCCATCGATCTCCGAGACGCATACTTCCATATCGCCATTCGCCCGCAGCACAGACGGTACCTCCGCTTCGCAGTCGACGACACCTGTTACCAGTACAAGGTGCTGCCGTTCGGACTCTCGACTGCCCCAAGGGTCTTCACCAAGTGCATGGCCCCGGTGGTATCCTACCTGCGGACGAAGGGCGCTTCCGTCTTCCCCTACCTCGACGATTGGCTGTTGGTGGCGTCCTGCAAACAGAGACTTTACCACGACGTCCACATGACGTTGTCACTCCTGACCCGCCTTGGTCTACGAGTGAATCCGAAGAAGTCCCACCTCGAGCCGGCGAGGATCTTGGACTTCATCGGGGCGACGCTCGACTCGACCTCCGCCAGGGCGTACCTACCAGAGTCTCGAGCACAAACCTTGATCCGGGCCGCCGCTCACGCTCGTACGGCCCCGACGTTATCTGCGAGAAGCGTCCAGCAGCTCTTGGGCTACATGGCTGCGACGACCGCTGTGACATATCTCGCCAGGCTGAGAGCAAGACCTCTTCAACACTGGTTCGTCCGCATATTCGACCCCCTGCGAGACGAACAGACACTCCGACTGCAGCTGCCGGGAGACGTCCGCTCATCCCTCCGATGGTGGCAGTCGCGATGCAATCTCATGTCAGGGATGCCTTTCCAACAGCCGACACCGAAGGTGACGGTAACGACCGACGCCTCCCTGTATGGATGGGGTGCCCACTGCGGCGATAGAGTCCGCGACAGATGGACCGACGACGAGACCGCTCTCCATATCAACGCGCTGGAGCTGCTCGCCGTCTGGAAAGCCCTACGGGCGTTCCGCCATGCCGTGGCGGGGCGCACGGTCCTGATTCTGACGGACAACACCACCGCCGTCTGCTACATCAACAGACAAGGTGGGACTCATTCCACGACCCTGCTCGACATCGCGCTCGACCTGTGGGAATGGTGCATTCGCCTGCACACGCATCCCGTGGCGGTTCACCTGGCCGGGCAGGAGAACACCACGGCAGACGCCCTCAGCAGGGACACCTCATCCCATCACGAATGGTCTCTCTCCGGAGAGGCGTTCAGACTGATTCGGGACCGCTGGGGCGAACCATCGATCGACCTCTTCGCGACCAGGGAAAACGCGAAGTGTCGCCGATTCTGTTCCAGAGCGGGCCACGATCGTGCCTCCATCGGGGACGCTTTCCAGTTTCCGTGGACCGGGGAACTCCTCTACGCGTTCCCGCCGTTCCCGCTGCTCGGCCGGACGATATCGAAGATCCTCGCCGACCGAGCCGACGCGATCCTGGTAGCCCCGTACTGGCCGAGGCAACATTGGTTCGCACCCCTGCTACAAGCCGCACGAGACGACCTGCTCCGGTTGCCACCGACACCGGACCTGCTCTCCCACTCCGGCGGCCGAGTCCTCCATCCGGACCTGCCACGCCTGGCCCTCCATGCCTGGAGGATATCGCACTAGACGATCCCGTGCTCGGTACCGTCCTCGTCGCGGCCAGGAAGGAATCCACCCGTCGCAACTATCAATACAAGTGGCGACGCTTCCTGACCTTCGCTAACGAGAGGAGTGAGCCGGTATCGCCCGCGGGGCTCTCGACCGTCCTGCACTTCCTCCTGCACCTCCGGCAACAGGGCCTGGCGTTTCCATCCCTGAAGGTGTATCTCTCCGCGATCGTGGCATACCAACCGCCACGATCTGCTGCCTCGGCCTTCTTCAGGAACGATACCGTTAAGCGGTTCCTGAAAGGACTTCATCATCTCTACCCGCCGGTATCGCCGCCGCTACCGCCGTGGTCCCTCTCGCTGGTGCTCTCGCAGCTGACGAAGCCGCCCTTCGAGCCGATGGCGACCTCGGATGACAGGCTCCTGACAATGAAAACTGCCTTCCTGGTAGCGGTGACCTCAGCGAGGCGAGCGGGTGAGATCACAGCTCTTCGTTCCGATGAGCCCTTCACGGTCTTCCACAGGGACAAGGTGGTCCTGAGACCTGACATCTCGTTCCTGCCAAAGGTGGTGTCCAGTTTCCATCTCAACCAGGACATCATCCTGCCTGCCTTCTTCCCGAACCCGACGACACCGTTGGAGCGGTCCCTCCACTCCCTGGACGTGCGTCGGGCATTGGCTTTCTACAAGGACAGGACTGCTTCCTTCCGACAGACGCCGCATCTCTTTGTTTGCTATGGGCGACGTCGGAAGGGCCTAAAAGTGTCCACCCAGCGCTTCTCCAAGTGGGTGGTGAGGACTATTGAACTGGCGTATGAGCTCGCGAGGAAGCCTCCGCCAGTCCTGCTTCGAGCCCACTCCACCAGAGCTGTGGCTACTTCTGCGGCCCTCCTGCGAGGAGTTGACCTGCATGAACTCTGCCGTGTGGCGACCTGGTCCCAACCATCGACCTTCGTGCGCCACTACAGGCTCGACTGCCGGTCGCGCAGAGATGCCCGGTTTGGACGTGAGGTGTTGGCTTCCGTGCTGTAGGACCTGACCCGCCGTCCGACCGGTAAGCTACACAGTCTCCTAGTGTATGAAGGCACAGAGACCACGAAGAAGAAGAACAGGTTGCTTACCTGTAACTGTGGTTCTTCGAGTGGTCATCTGTGCCATCATACACACCCGCCCTTCCTCCCCTCTTTCTCAGGTCCCTGTAGGTTCTACGGCGGACGACAGAACTGAGGAGAGACCGTTGCTCGGCGGGAGGAGCATGCGCAGTACCGGCGTGGGGGAGGGGTTCCCGCCAAGCGAACAAGCTCTAGAAGTTTCCGAATGCTACCGCGCAGGCGCTAAAGCTCCTAGTGTATGATGGCACAGATGACCACTCGAAGAACCACAGTTACAGGTAAGCAACCTGTTCATTTTCTTACTGGTTTTAAATCTTTCAAATATTTGTGTAGAATAACACCACTGAAAATTGAAAAACCCCTATCAGTAATTCTTCATTTGACTTAATTCTGTATTGGCCTTGGTCAAATTCCAAGAGTTCCTAGTAAGTCACCCACCTTCTCTTTGCCATTATTTCCTGCCTACAGAATTTCTCTAGTATTGAAAAACACAAAGGCATAACTTTGGTGTGCATTTATTCCATATTCTTAGCAGGGCACATCTTACAAAATGATTATTAAAATCAGCATTCACTTTATTGTACCATATATAACCATGCCAGCCAGACTTCAGTTCATGCCCCTCTAATTCCAATAGTCTATTTTTAGTCAGCACAATCTAATCTTCCAGTGAAATCAAACAGTATGTGGAAAAATACAATATCAAGTTAGGTAGTCCTAGTTCTCCCTTTTGCTTTGTATCTTTTAAAACTTTGTATTTAACTTTGCTATATGAATATTGACAAGTCTTTCTGACACTGTTTAAATACCACATCACTAAAACAGATTGGTATTGTCAGAAACAGAAACAACATTCTCACTAAAACACTCATTTTTACCACTGAAATTCTCCTCAAAATGACAGTTTAAGTTTTGTAAATCTTCCTTAATACTATTCTGTATCTTAATGAAAATACTCTTCAGTTACATACAATTCATATTAACCTTTTTAACATCTAAGTATTTCATCCTTTTCTTAATTTTAAAACCTATCTTATCCTTCAGTTGTATTTGATCCTCTTTTCTCATATTTATTAACATCATCATCTTTTGTTTATTATTCTTAAATCCAGCCAGATTTCCAAATCCTTTTAGTCTCTCCAACAAGGGCTTCAGAACTTTCGAAAGGATCTTTCAACACAATCACAAAATCATCTGCAAATACCCCAAATTTGAATGTTTCCTTTTTTATTTTTAACACTTTAATTATTTCATCTTGTTTTAGTGATCTACTTAAAACCTCAAGGGTTTTTCTTGTCCCTTTTTGTATATCGCATAACTTTTTAAACACACCATTTATCAGAATTTGTGCTTTCTGTATATCATAAATTGCCTTAATCAAAGTGAGAAAATCATCACCAAAGCTATTTTCCCCCGAAAACTCTGAATGAAAAGGCCGAGATTCAATTATCAATTTTTTTTTCAGCATATCAAAATTCCCAGTATTGAACAATGTTTGGACATCAAAAATGCTGCTGTATTTATTCAAGCTGTTCCTGGGATTTTATTGTGGGTAGTTTTTAAGACAAATTCTCTTCTCAATTTCATTTTTTTAAAGTTAGAGTTCAAAAATATTTTATAGTTCACCTTTGGAGTAATTTTTTTTAAAAAGAAAACTGTTAAACCCTTTTGGATATCCTTCATTAGAAAAAGGAGGCATACTGCTTTTTAATGAAATCAGTACAAGATTACAATGAGTGAATTTGTGTGGTTGTGTCATTATTGTGTGCATGGGTGACTCTGTGTTGGGAGGAGGTACAATTCACAGGCTGCATGCGGGCCCAACCCCTCTCCCCAGTCCCCCAGTCGTGTTTCACAAACCTTGGACCACCCAATTTAAAAACAAAGCAAAAATTATCTAAAATTACTGAAACCTCTGCAAAAGTGCCCCCAAACATCATGGCTTAACTAACCATGCCCCATGATCACCCCAACAAAATTTAAAAGAAAGACAAAAAAGGAAAGGAGAAGAAAAAAAAAGCACACCAGGAAATGAAAACTGAAAATAACTTCTGGTTTCTTCTGGGTTTTATATTGGTCTGAATTTAACTACATTGGTGCAAGACACCAGATGGATTGCCACAGTTGACACCTTTGAATATCCCAGACTCTCAAGTGGGCTTGTTTGTTACTTTGAAAACTGAAGAGATATTGTTAAGCTTAGAAGAAACTAGTGTTAGCTTAGATACTTAGGTGAACATAAGGATTATCCAGAAAATTATATGCTTGCAAGCTGGATTTAAGCAGCAGGAGAAGTTTATAGGGAGAGGCTAATCACACATTTAATAGAAGAACACCTAGAAAGTTAAGATCTAATGAAAGATAAAGGGCCCAGTTTCTACAGAGGGAGATCATGGCCAGGAATGTTGATTGAATATTTAGGCAAAGTATATTCACCAGAATTGAGGGAAGAGGCAACATACATAATGAATACATTTTTAAAAAAAGCTTTAAAAACAATAGAACAACAAAGAATAATCTTCAATGTAAGTACATAATAGAGAAATAATCTTTGTATATTGGGAAGGCTGCAGAGAGAAAGAAGAGACAAAAAGTTTGTAAAATGTTAACCAGCAGCAGGTAGGCATCTGGTGTGTCTGAGGGCCAATTTTCTGCCTCAGGACCTTCAAGGGCCACATGGACTGCCAGAACTGCCCCCAAACCAGGTGACTTCCAGGACAAACAGCTCACCTCTCTTTTTGTCCCAGAAAGGATAGTCCCTGGTGTTTGAAGTGATCAAGGGCTATAGAAACAGCATTTGACCACCCTTGTTCTAAAATGAAAGTGTTCGAATTGTAAATTGTTTAAATTAAAGTGTTCAAATTAGCAAATTACTGGTGGTCCATTTAGGTGGCCTATAGATTATTTGTGGAACAGTTAAAAATTTCTGACCTTGAATTTTTAATTAATTTTAATGTTTAGTTATTTGGTTCTACTGACTGTAGAGATCAAGACCACATAACTGGAGTAGGATTGTCTATCAGATTAATAAGGCTGCAGTCTAGGGCCTATTCTATCAAAATGTGGTGCTGTTTTTGACAACAATGCCAGGGCCACAGAAAGAGATGTTATTTAAAATATATTATTTATGTGTTTTGATTTACAGGACAGCAAAAATAAGTGGTCTACAAATTCCATGTCTCCCCAAAAGTTCATGGTTTGAACCAAAGCCCTGTTGGTTCCTAGTAGCAAAGTGAAATGAAAAGAGGAACAGCCCATTCTTTCCCTTCTGGCTTGGCTTGAAAAAAATCTTATTTCCCTCCCTTTGTTTGAAACGGGAGGAAAATGTTCAGACTGACTCTCGGTTGGGCCTAAATTTTTTCCTTATGTTGTAGAACACTGTTTCTTAACCTTTTCTTTACTGGGAACCACCTGTAAATATAATTTGTTGCCAGGGACCCCCCAAGGCTTAATTCAAGGTTTAAATATTAAATTTAGATTTAAATATTAAAACATTTATTTACATATTCAACTATTTATTTATTTAAGGCCTCTGGAAACTAGGATTCAAATTTCCACTCAGACACTGGGTGACCTTGGGCAAGTCACCTTCTCTCAACCTCAGAGGAAGGCAAAGGCAAACCCTTTGTGAACAAATCTTGCAAAAAAAAAAGCACACCTGTGATAGGTTTACCTAATGGTTGTCTAAGTGAGGAGTGACTTGAAGGCACATAACAACAAAGTGCCATTGACAGGAGGAAGTTCTTTCCAACCATCATGTCTTTCTCCTTTGAAAACTGACTTATGGTGACCCTAAGGGTGTTTTCTTGGCAAGATTTATTGCCTTTGCCTTACTCTTGGGGCTGAGAGGATGTGACTTGCCTGAAATCAACCACTGAGTTTCCATAGCCAAATGGAGATTCAAACCCTAGTCTCCAAATTCATAACTTGGGTGTGTGCATACACCTGCTGCTGTGTCCCCCTCATCAGGGGTGTGGCAGCTCACTCATTTGCCCTGTAAGGGGTCTGCAGACCCCAGGTTAAGAACCAATGTTGTAGAATGTACAGAATGATGCAGCCCTGGAAGAACTTTGGATGCTGCATGCCCAGGCCCTTCCCTGCTTTGTTTGACCAGATCCCCAAGCCATCTATTGCCTCCTGCTCAACAGGTTTGCAGAAAAAGCTCCCCAGGCCTGGGGTGGGAGCATCTGATCTCCCCCTTTGGGGATGGCAGCTCTGACTCTGCTGTGACTGTCTTAGGCACTGTAGGATTTCACCTTGATTTTTTTTTTGTTGAAAAAACCTAACACTTACATGATTGTCTTGTAGTTTTTCTAAATCTCAGATAAAACTCTTATTTTGATCTATACATTACTAAAGTCAGTGAGAAAACCCAAGAGGCTATAATGAGAGCAATAACCTTTTAGACTGTGGCATTGTTCACCTGACTATATTTAATTTTAGAAGAAGAGAGGTAGTTACAGTATTTATGGAATGAAGATCTCCTCCTCTCCAATGCATAGAGGCAAAGCCAAAATTATATACTACTACAGTGTATTTTCAATAAAGGGTTGAGAACTGTATAATTGGTAATACTTGTTTATAAGCCTAAACAAAGATATCATGCTGTTACATGCTCCCCACTTCCCTGAAGAGTGAGATGTTCCAGCCAGGGGCAGTGCTACAGGGCTCTGTTTCCTTTGGATGAGAACACTGGAGACTTATGATGTCTTTGCAATATTTGTTTATTTACAAATATACAAGCAGAGCATATTAGAAGCAAATTGACACTCCCGCAGCAGGCAACAACTCTGCTAATCCTGCTTCTGATTCTCTGAAAAAGAACGCCAAAAACACAGGGGCCATTCATTCTGGTCAACTCACACCTCTCTCCAGGGTTTATTATACATTTTTTTCCCCTTCCCGCACAAGAAGCCAGAAGACCAGTACCAAGAAGGGATTTCTCCCCAATCTGCTCAGCATGGTGCATTATTTTGCATGATCACACAATGCATCATAAAACTGATGGAGACAACCTCACTGAGACATTGACTGAAGATATACACTGGCACTGCCCCTGAGGTATGACGTCTCTTTGGATAAACTGACAAAATTTATGTAATACTGGATTACGTTACATTACTGGAATACATTACAAAATTGGTGATGAAAAACAGAACTTCTAAGGTGCCCATAAACCCTGCAGCTAGAGATCTCTTCATACATGTACCCTCCTTGGTTGCAGATGGAACAGTCAGGTACACGGCTCTATAGAATACTGTTAATATAAGGTTATAAAAACAGAAAGTTCTCAGTAGTCGTATGTAATATTTTCTTTCCTTTTTACTCACCTGATTATTTGAAGAAACAACCTTGTTTCAGAATCAAGTCCATACTGTCAATTGCATTAAAAGTTATTTCCACAGTTTTATTTTCCTCCTGCATGAATTGTATCTGGCTTCATAACAGAGTAATGCCTGACTTTGATTCTCTCCATTCACACTGCAAGAAGATACCCCTGCATTGCTTTGGTCTGAACCCTACCTGTCTGCAAATTACATGGGGTCAGGGATTTCACCACTTGTTGGTGAAGAAGCATCATCTCCCCCAATCTTTGACAGTTAGCAAGCCATCCGCACTAAACAGAATAGCCTCCCAGCTCCCATACCATTGCTGACCTTGTTTCTGAAGGAAGCTATTTGGATCTCCATGGCCTTTTTTCACCCTCTCCCCACTCCACCTCTGTTCTCCCATTTTGCTTAGGTAACATTACAAATTCAGTTGCCCAAGAGTTTCTTTGTTTTTCTCTTGTTCCAGGGTGCACACTAAATCAACACACTTTTTTTTGAAGTACCTACCTGCTTTTTCTATCCTTCACATGCCCCCCTCCCCAACAATTTTTCTTACAAGGAAGGCTTTTTGTAAACAAGAGCACTGTTGAAACTCTTTGAGCAATAAAAATTTAACTCAGTCAAGAGATTAGTAATTCTTGCCAATGTACCTAGTTCTTCCGCCTTTTCACTTTTAGATCATAAAGTCTTTGGCGTGGAGAATTGTATCTTACTTTCCCCTAGATGCTACAAGTGCACAAAAGAAGGTGGTAGTCATGATTAGCAAGCTGAAGTACTTGCATGAACCATCAGCTTGATCTACAAGACTGATCTGACAGGCATTCAAATTAGAGAAGGTTTTGCTGATTATTTCAGAAAAAGTTAATCCTGTGCTTTTTTGCTGAAAGCAAAAAATGATGGAAATGAGAATACTATGCTTGTTTCAGCAGGGTGTGACTATGACAGTTTTTTTGATCAGGTTGAAATCTAGGTTCAGTGACACAAGTCTAGTTAAGTATATTGCTGACTTAATAAAGGTTGATAGTAACATTTTAGAAGCTCTTTGGAGTTTAAAAAGAATTGTTGTTTGATCTACGAGCAATGACAAGAACAGTTGCTTGTTTTGTGATAAAAGAAGATGTCTGTGTTGATCTGCAAATGTGTCAGATCATTCTGAAGAGGCTAGTAAGTGTTACAGTGTTTTTGTTGTTTTTGTCAAGTGATTTCCTCCCCTTTATCATTAAGCTTCAAATAAAGGGGAAAAATCCTTGTATGTCGTGTCATTGTATTCATCCATCATAATTTTTGTTGACAATGTTTGACATGCACTATGTTTTACAGTTCTAACGAGAGAAAAGACCAGCCATTAAGTTTACGTTTCTTTGTTTTTCAGTAAAGTCACATATCAGGAATAATGCTAAGGGTATGCTAATAAACCATATATAATACTGGTCATCTGGGAGCAAGAAATATTTTCTAACTAGTTCTAAAGGGAAATAATGTTTAAAAAAAGGAGACTGATTGTTATTTATGTGGTGTATGTTGGTCTGCATGTCAGCATCAACAACATGTTTTAAGGTGCCTAGCATAATAAATCTTAGGCCTTGATGGTTGTTGTAGATTTGATTTTAGTTATCTACAGTTTCCTAGCTAGAATGGCATGTTTTAGAGCATTTTGTACCTACTTTCTTTTAAAAATAAATTCTACTTTTCATGTCATGTTTAAAAGTTAAATAATTACTAGATTTTGGTTATACAATTAAACTAGTTAAAATTAAGTTAAAGTTAAAATTAAGCTGGATGTGTTATCCAGCCATCGTTATCCATTTCAAGTTACTAGTCCAACTAAGTTACCACCAGTGAGAGCAGTGAAGTTTAAATTGCTCATAACTTACTTGTTTATTTGACTGGAATGAGTTTCATTCATTTATTTATTCCATATATTTCTACCTCTTCTTCTAGTGTCTAGGCACTACTCAAGGCAACTTATAGTCACTTAAAGTCTCAATGCCGTGAAACAATGCGTTCAATCAAAATGTAACAAAGGCAGAGGTCACAGGGAAAAATAGCGATCTTTAAATAAAACATCAGGTACTTAGCAGAGAAAACACCTGCTAGAATAAAAATGTCTTTCTTAATCAGCAAAAGATAGCCAGAAGGGGCTACCTGTGCTTCATAGTAGCAAAGTGTTCCATAGTGTCAGCTGTGCTTTCAGCTTAGGTGAGATGAAGAGATGGGCCTTTCCTTCTGATCTTTGGGAGTGGGCACATTAGTAGAAATTGTATACTTAATCCATGGCATTTAGAGGTTTAAACACTCTGAACACTGAACTGTGCCCAGGAAGAGACTAGTAGCACCTATGCATGTGTTGCACAGTAAATGTAACATGACCTCATGAATGTGTACCCATTATTTTCATTATTTACTTAAGGTATTCGTAGATCAAACTTCTTTTGGCTTCGTTAATCAGCCAAGAAAGACAAGGTTCAAGTGTACATGGGTGGTTTCACACTAGCACAGAAATATGTCCATATCCTATCCATAACTAGATAAGTGAAGGAAGAAAATAATAATCAGGAGCTAATGAAGTTTTGAAATACAAGTTGGTATGAACATGATCAACTTAATTTTCTCAGTTTCTAGCTAATTTGTCACACCAGCCAAATAAGTCCTTCTTCTCAACTAAAATACATGGCTCTGCTGGACCACACTGCACAGGTGCAAGAGAAGCAGGAAGATATAATTTCTTTCCACAATCATTATGATGTTACAAGGTTTCATATGAGCTCTACTTTGTGTCCAGTCCATTTTTATCACAGTTCTTCCTCCTGATGCTTCATCATCTTGAGTTGTCCACAAAGTTAAGGAGCCCAACTGACTCTACCAACAAGAAGAGCATGCTCAGGAGTATTTGTGAGAACCAAACTTCCCTGTTCTAGAGCTTGCCCAAGATTTGAATAAATAACCAATTGAGGCAGTAAAAACACTTCCAGGGAACAGTTCAGATCAATTTTCCTTTGTAGATATATATTTCCTACAACTATATAGGTAAGGCAAAGTCACATCAGCAATAATCTGCCCATGACAAAATGACCACACACTATCTAGAACAAAAAATAAGCCCAGGTATGACTGGGTTTGGATAGGTAGCCCCATAGCAGTTCTTTGGTCATGAAGTTTTGAGCCATTTAAAATAAGGTGGTCTCTATGTTGAAATTCTCCAGAACTATCAGTATGAGTGACTTTAGCACAGTGGCTAAGAGTGTACTGGCTAGCTCAGAATAGGACACTGTGGGGCTCTAGCTGAACTGTGTTATTCCCAGGCCTCCTGCCTCAAGATCAAACATGGAAAGTACATAGGTAAAGCACCTGGTCATGGAATAGAAGCCATGTCATCACCTCACCTACCCAGAACCATGTCATCACCTACCAGTTGAGGATGGTGCTGTATTGAAAAATCTGGTCAGATTTACCAGAGCTGAGGACAAATTCACCAACCTCCAGCTTCCAACTGTACACATCATCAAATCCATATTCTAGATGATATTGGTTTTACCATTTTCTGAACAGGCTTTCAAAAGTACCACCTTCAATCTGAAGAGTTGGTGGGAATGTTGCAGCTACAACTCCAAAGGCCAACATTCACAAAGAGAATGGTAGGAAGGGTTTAGTCAGAACAGTTTTTAATTAGATGGTAGTTTAAACCATGAAAAGCTACAGGATTGTTTAAAAAGCATCAGAAAGAAATCTGTTGTTTGCACTGAAAATTAACATATGGTATGAACCATTGAGAATGTTAATTTTTCCATTTTTGTAAATGTAAACATTTGTAGAAATTAGTCTGCAGAAACAATACTAAAACTTTAGTTCATCTCTTGTTGATATTTCAAAACCATCCTTTGGGTTTGAGACAGAATTAAGTCTATATTAAAAGCACCATTAAGAGGGCTCTTGATGCAAAGCAACAAAAGGAAGGAGAAAAACAAACTGTACAGTACAATCTCATACATGTCTGTGAGCAAGTAGTAGAATTTCAGCATTAATGGCTATCTTCAGCAAGGAGTGCTTCAATATGACTCATGTCTTGACAGATTATCCCCCCTCCCCACACACAAATGCGTTCTCTCTCTCTAACCTTGATGTTATGGAACTTATGAGAACAGGTAGCTGTTTCTTGAAAACATATATGCAGATGTAAGTATGCACTTGACAAGTGTGGGAATATGAATTTAATTGCTTATATGTGCTTTGGTAAATAAAAGTTGATCAATCTATCAGTTAGTAGCAAATCTTAAGATTTTACGAAGCCCAATAAACAATGTAAGAAATTATTATGTCAGGGATGGGAATTGTGCAGTCCACTAGTTATTGTTGGACTGGCAGCAGAGCTAACCAACATAACCAGTGATGAGGAATCCTGGGAAATGCGTGCATTCCAGCAAAGTCTGGAGGGATGCAGGATTCCCATCCAAAATTTAGGTTACGAGGCCTTTCAATATCCTTTACTCGTAGGTGATTGTAGCAAGGATAAGATCTAGACATTGAATGAAAGCACTGAGTCAGCTCTGAAATTTACTGGTAATCATCAAGGATTCTGGTAATAATACTGAATGTTACTCAAGCATTGCAATTTCAGATACTGGTTTGCAGATTTTGGTGTGGATAAGTGTATATAATACATTTCAGTGTCAGTAAATTCAATATTTACCCAAAATTGCCAAGATTAGGAACAAATTCAGAAATAATGCAAAGTCACAGTTTGAAGGATTGTGTACTGATTAAAGATCAACAGCTCTTTTAAAAAGCAATTTTATATGTCTTAAAATTTAGCAAAATAGGGCATCTTGGCTATCAGGTAAATAAAAGATCCAACTCAATTAAAATGAAAAACAACAAGTTCAATGATCAATTTCTAACGGATGACTTGTTATATTTCAATAGCATGCTGAAAGTTTGCGAGCTTATTGAAAAAGACTGAAAACATAGAATTTATTCTTGTATTTCTGTATTTCTGATGACTGATCTTGTATTTTCGTATATCTGGTGTGTGAATGTGATGAGTTGCTGTTGCCAGTATGAAAACAGAGCTCCAATTTTGGAAGAAATGCTTTAGAGAAATCCAAAATGTAACATGAAATCCTGAACCTTCAACGATATAGCTATGATAACTGTAAATTTATGTTAATTTACACATATAGTTGATAATTTAACTTAGATTTGGTTATATTAAATTATCCTTGTCAAGATTTTAGTAGCTACATAATATTCTGCTCAGGTTGTCATGGGAGTTTTCAAACTGACTTTTTGCCATTTTGGTACCAAGTTCTGAATTCTTAATTTAAATCAGAGCATGTATTTTGAATGTAGATGGTCCTAGCTTCAGTCCCAAGCAACTCCAAATAGCTTTGGGAAAGACCTCCTTCTGAAGTCCTGGAGAGGTCCTGCAATAATAATTATTATTATTATTATTATTATTATTATTATTATTATTATTATTATTATTATTATTATTATTATTATTTCTATCCTGCCTCTCCACATGGATCGAGGCGGCAAACAACATGAATTACATTAAATACATTAAAAGATATTAAAAACATCCTCCCCAATCCTCCCCACCTACCAACCCACCTAAACCAACCCCTTAAAACACACAACCATTAACAGTCCATCAATTAACTATTAACAAAAAAGCATAGTATTGAGCCTGATGGAACAGTGGTCTAGTTGTCAGTAGGACTTTATATGGTCGAAATCCAGCATTGTGCAACAGGACTTCACCTTGTACAACAAAATCTTGCCTTTTTCTGCCTCCCTGTGCAATGCCCTGTCTCCCCATCTGTTCTGGAGAGTTCACTAAATTTTTGTTGCTGCATTTGAGAGCATTTGGAGAGTTGCATGTAAAAGGGGAATCCCCTCCGTGTTCAGTTATTGAAAGACCTTATGTAAGGGGTAGAAACATACAGCCCTAGGTGAAGAACAGGGCATTAAATTGTACAAAATTGAAAAGGTTTTCTCTTTTGTTTTTCCTTCCCCACTCCTGTTGTCCAGACATGTATACTTCCCAGCCTCTTTGAAAGAGGGGACAAAATCACCAGAAATGAAGAATGAAGTGTGCTGTAGTAGAAATGCATTCCATTAAAAAAAAAAAAAAGTTGTCTGTTACTTCTTTCACCAGCAACCTTTTAAGGGTGGTAGAGAGTAATCTGGCTCCTGACATTTGTTGGCTTTCTGAATGGACATTGTACTTCTCGGCACCACCAGTTGAAAGAAAGAAAGAAAGAAAGAAAGAAAGAAAGAAAGAAAGAAAGAAAGAAAGAAAGAAAGATACGTGCTTCAGTGGACCTGTCTGTAATCTAGGAACCACACTATCAGTGGACGTAGAAGTTATTGTGCATGGTGAAGAAACCAGCTTTATTAGGGCCACAGATCCTAATATCCCCCAGGAGGCATGGAAATCAATTACTGTGTAAAGAGAACATAATCCGCATTACAAACACAGTGCCTCCTTAAGCCCAGGAAATCACATGAAATTGGTTGTACTCAGCTTACCAAGAAGTAACCTGCACTGGGAGCATGTAACTACCTGGTAAGCTGGTCATTTTGGTAAGCTACAAGGATCTTAGCACATCATTGTTTTCCTAGATTTCTGATTCATACCTGTTAAGATTTTCTTCCCCACTCAGAAGAACAGTGAATTTGATTGACCAGTGCCTATATGTATGCTATGGTTAGTTTGCACTTTGAAAATGACAGATCTAGTATCATATGAGACATAATGGGGCCTTAAAAAAAAGGCAGATCCAGAGGAGAATGGATCAGGCCTTTCTTTTGTGGACAATAAATTACTGCAATGCAGGAGTACAGAAAAGAGAGATAAGGAATGTATGATTCTGTACTAGTATTAAATATATTTTAAATATCTGTATTTTTTATTTTGCTGGGCTTTTTTTCCATTTGAGTTGTCTGAGAGTGATATTGTTTGTACAATTTATTTAATTAAGACTTTCCACCATTGTTTCCTCTAGAAGAAGACCTATCAGTGCATCAAGTGCCAGATGGTTTTCTACAATGAGTGGGATATCCAGGTTCATGTTGCAAACCACATGATTGGTGAGTGAAGTACTAAATCTTGTTCATGATAGAGAGACTGTTCTCCTAGCTGTATTCATCATTGCCTGTAAAATTAAACAGAGTTAAGGAGAAATTAATTGTACAAGCATCAGTGATTTACCCAGGTGTGATAGAATTTTTTTAAAAAAATCCCATTATTAGGCCTAATAAAACATTAGCATGCTTTATTTTCTGCAAGGGCTAGTTTAGACTTCTGCAGAGAATCATATACTACTGCCAGTCAAAACACAGGTGATTAACAAATTAAACTTCTAATCATTTTTGCATTATTGAAAACAAACTAACAGGAATAGTTAATGAACTGGTTGTTAGCTTTCCACAGAGTTTTAGACAGGTTTTAATTTCAGAAGTTATTATGATAATGATACTACTGAGTGCTGCTCAAACACCTTGGTATCAGTATAAGAACTGGCAAGTTTTGTCAATAAGAAACGTATATAATTCCAGTGGCCATAAAATAGAGATAGATGTTGTATTTAAACAGCCTGAAAACAATCCAGAAGGGCTGTCTACAAAATGAAATAATATATTTCATTGAGATAAAGCTCAAACCTGTTGTTGGTAGCATTATGAATATGCACTTGCTGTTTATAATATTTATATGAGGCATCTGAAGTTAGCAAATATCATTAAAACACTAAGCATTGTCTTTGATCATCATATTTTGATAATATTTGCTTACTCCCTTGGGGTTATCTGTACTGTTTATAATTTGGTTACTATTTAGTAATAATAGTAGGGATTCCACAAGCCAATTAAATTTATCAAGCACATCTTTTGCCTGCTAATAAAACAATATTGCCTTTTTTCTCTCTGTTTTTTTTAAATCCCTTAAGCAGGAATTAGCATCATTGTCTTGCACTCCTTTCACACTATTTATTTTAATATGGAAAACAAAACAGCACATTGAAACTTTCCCCAAAAGATTCAGTTCAGCATACAACTCTATAGCTGCAAGTCCATTTATTTTTCAGAAAACATCTTTGGATCTCTTCTACAAGAATCACTTCATGTTTGGTTTTACCTCCTGATTTTTACATTCATTTTCATGTAATTTTATGGAAATGTAGAAATTGGTATATTACTTTAGTATGCCTCCTCTCCAGTTAACAGCTCAAATTTCTAAGAAAAACAGACAGAAATCCTAAACACTCATAGAAGAATCATACACGTGTCTACTTAGAAGTAACCACTACTGAGTGAAATGGGACTTAGCTTCAGGAAAGTCTTTGTAGGATTTTTTTTGTGTTATATAGAGTTAATCCCTTTCAAGCCTATCAGATCTATTTCTCAGTAGGTTTGGTTAGGATCAGGCTGTCAGGGAATGGAAGTTAAACTCTTTTTGCAAGAAAAGCATTGTTATGGAATACAAGTTGCATTTTATAACGCTAGTAAACTGTAAAGTTTTGTATTTACCCAGCGTTGCCTAAGATTTTATTTTCCTCCTAAAAACTCAGCAAGCTGTCTTCTCCAGCATCTGTAACTTTTCTCCACATTTCCCAATGCAGTCTGTATTCAGAGTTATTTACATACACAGTTTGGGGTCCTGAGGGAGTACACTGTCTTCCTCCTAGCTACTAGGCCTCATCTCCATAGCGACCAGCCTATTCCAGTACCTGTAACTTTTCCTCATGTTCCCCAATCCAGTCTGTATTCAGTGTTTTTAACATACAGAGGTTAGGTTCCTGAGGGAATACACTGTCCTCCTCCTTGCTACTAGGCCTCATCTCCATAGCAACTGGCCTATTCCAGTACCTGTAACTTTTCCCCATAGTCCCCAATCCAATCTGTGTTCTCTGGCAGTTGATATACTGGCTTTTGATTTTTTTGTTTTCTGTTGATTTCGTGCAATGGCTTTACATTTTTCTGGAACCATTTTTTGTTTTGAATTTCAACTTTAAGATTCCTCACATATGAAACCTATACAATCTACTGTGTGAGATGAGAAGACCTTGTAGCTACATTGTGTATGTCACTTTAATTATTCCCACATATGCCTTCCAAATGTTTTCTGGCATCCTTATTGATGGTAGGCCTCATCTCCATAGCAACTGGCCTGAGGCCCAAGAGCTCTTGGCTGAGAATTCTAAAGGCCCCTCCCTAAACTACCAACCCCAGGATTCCATAGAACCGTCACAGCCAGCCAATCATATGAGGTCTTCTCACCTCACACAGCCAATCATTTGAGGTCTTCACCTGCCTGACGCAGACAGACAAACTCACAGACAAACTTTTATATAGTAGATGAGTGAAGCTGTTACCAAGGTAGAAGTTAGAATGAAGCATATTTATGTTTCAGTTTTGTGAACTAAGGTATTCTGCTGGTGACAAATGATTAAAGATGAACCAAGGAATTTTGGTACCTGTGACAGAAAATCTAAATGTAACAACTCGCCCTATAACAACCAAAGTTACGGTTAGATCCAGATATTCTTCATACTTGGCATAGCCCTGTTCAAATCAATGAATATTTTATTTTATTTTATTGCATTCATGAAGTCTCATTTTAAGTCCCATTTAAATCAGTTTTAAACTGTATATGACTAATTACGGATCTAACAATAATAATTTGTTATGCTTTCCTGACGTTCCAAGATAAGCAAACTAAGGTGGCCAACTTCACCTTTCCTAATGGTAGATTCAGGCTCCCAAGATTCAGACAAAAAGGAAAAGCACCACAAGGAGATAACCATCAATGAATTAGTGAAAAGCAGTCCAAGTTTGGCTCCAATTTTGATACACAATTCCAGATTTCAGAAGTGGAATCAAAAAATGGTGGACAGCAAGAACAGAATACAGCTGTAGTATATTTAAGTCCATCTGTTGTCATTTCAGAAGTGCCTGGCCCTTAGTCAAGTTACCCTTAGTCAAGTAAACATAATTTTCTTCAGAGACTATTTTGCCCAGGCCCATAGGAACTTCCTGCCATATCTTATGGTAGTGGGTATCAAGCAGTGGATAGGGATAGCAATGGCTATCAAGTAGTGGGTAGTATACAGATCATATGGAAAACAACATATAGTTCTGAGGCAAATTGGCCCCTCCTTTTTCATGTAAGTAAAACATAAATGGTTAGCAAACGATGCGTCATTGCTCAGCACTGCATTCAAGAGTGACCTTACTCTAAACTGACTTCTGCTGTATCTTGATAATGTTTTCCTGTGTCTGGCTTTAGGAAGTGTCAAAGATACTCTTTTGTAATCTTCAAAGGTCTGTGTTGGTTTAGCATCCCAAACCATAGATAATTGCTTGCAAAAAGCACACTGTGTGCACACACCTTACAAAGAAGCAAGCTTAGCTTTGCAACACATGATTGGTGCCGGGTTGTGTGAGTATGGTTAGAAAGTGTGCAATTGGATATTGGAAAAAATGTTAAATATCCATTCTTTTGCGCAGAACCATTGCAGAAAGAATTGTAACTGTCCACTGTTGTGCCTCTACTAAGATATGTAGAGATAAGATATTTGTACAATGGAATCAGCGGTAGCTGGTGGCGTCCGTGTCCAGTTGTAGGTTGAAATTTAAGATGATGAATCTGTTTTAGATATAAGGTTCAGTATATTTGATAGATCCCTTAAAGTTTGAACTAAAACTCAGACCAGTTTCACTGTCCCACTGATAATTAAGCTACCAGTCACCACTGAGAGTAATCCTTTGCATCTTCATTATGAAATTAGTTATCCTGTGTTGGGTGGAGCTTACTCCCAGGAAAATGCACATAGGATTGCAGTCTTAGAAAATCCCATCTTGTGTTTATAATCCAACCAACAATAGCTCACAATTAAGGAGATAAAATGCAGTTAGAAAGGCAAGATGAAGTAACAGTTTGCAACGGAAATAATGCCTAGCAGAAATGAATGCAAACAAATAACTAGAAATATATACTGGTAACACAAAAAGAGTGACTCAAAGCACAGATATTTAAACAGTAAGATCTTCACCTAGTGACAAAATGGTCATAAAGAAAGCATCAGGCAAGGCTTTCTAGATTCCTCAGTCATAGTAAATAAAATCTTCTCAGTGAAAGCAATAGGGACTACCATTTAATAGGGGGAGTGGTATTTCTGCTCCTGCCCCAGGCAGTGAGAGAGCTTGGACCACCAGTGGGTGGTAACCAATTCTACTTCAGTAAGTGTTGGACACCAGAAGCCTCAGAGGAAGATCTTGAAGCTCAGGCAGGATAAATATGGGTAAAATTAAGTCTCTTTGCCCAGATATCCTTATCCTAAACTATTAAACGTTAAGAAGCACTTTGAGTTGGGCCTTAAAAAAGCCTGAGAACCATTGCAGCTGATAAAGCACTGGTATCTTTTAATAATATTAGTTGTTCAAAGATACAAAACAACATAGAACACACACACACATTTCTTGCCATTTCTTTGAATGGATCTCAGTGTTTGGATATTTTTAATGAGGTGTTCAGCAAGCAGTTGGAATGGAACATTTGATATGAAGAAAATTGACACTTCTCTGTGTGGGTGAGAGATTATTCTAGATTGTCAGACAGTCTCATAGGGTATGTTTACTTGCCACCCACTTTCCACCTGCCTCTGATCATTTGGTAGAGAACAATTGAGTTTTCTTTTCTTTTTTTCAGGTAAAACTGCATCAAGCTAGTTTGGGATCTTACTTCAGAGAGGGAAAATAAGTATTGAGGATTTTTTTTATTATTATTCTCTCTGTTAAAATTGCGTTAACATTGGAAATCACTTCTAGTGTTGCAAATTTTGTTCACGGGTGTCACTCCCATTGTAACCTCAGAAGAACTTAGCATTTCTAATGTGCTATTCACCTCACTAGAGAAAGCAAAATGCTGATGTTACTAATGTTGTAGGTGGGCTACTTTGCCTTAGAGTCATAAAAGTTGGATGAATAGCAAACAGGTACATTTGTTCTGCTTATTGTCTTACATGGTATTACTTTACACCAAAACCATAATGACACCGATTTATGTGTGTGCTCACTATCAAATCTTTCCACAAGGGGAGAAAATGCCTGCATACAGTGTAACTTGTAAGTCATGTTTCACTTACCTGCTTTTAATGCATGTAACACCTAATTTCCATGTTTGAGATGCATTACTGATAAAAAAAAAAAGTCAGATTGATTTTAAGGTAAGAAAACTGTAGAAGATTAATAACCTGTAATGTTTTCTTAGAAAAGATGAGTTTTACTCTACAGGAAAATGAGGTTTTCTTGTTTTTATTTATTTCCATGTGGCACATATTCTTCTTCCTCTTATCTTTTTGTTTTCTAGTGTGATTGTGACACCTTCCCACTTTTGCCAAGGCCATTATTTCAATTTTAGAGGCCATTGCCAAGATCATACCAGAGTAAAATGAGTTCTGTCAACAAGCATGTGCCTAAATGTTAACTTTATTAATTATAAAGATGGGCATGTGTGGTAGTATGTGTGGTAGTATTTAAAACAGAAAAATTCAGAAAATGTTACCTGTCTATTGGTAAAAGAAAGTTCAGGGGAAGAATCTATACCTTGCTTCTGGCCTCATATTAGAAGCTATCAGTAAACTGGAGCTATATGTATTTATCCCAAGGGGTGCAAACAGTTTGGCAAGACATTGACTGGAATCTTGGAAGTATCTTATGCATGCATGAATCCCCTCTTAGAAAGAAATGGATATTTTTGCCTGATACAGAGCAGTTACACTCTGTTTGAAATTTTCAGAAGCAGAGTTGTGTATGTAGTACCATTGTGCATGGATGTGCATGCACGTTGCATATGGCATGTGAATGTACATGCATATTTGATTTTGCATTCAGTTGAACATTTGATGTCTTGGTTTAGTTGTGCTGTGTTACAAAAGAAAAGGTCTGACTCATAAACCAGTCAAAAGTAAAGAGGACAGAGTGTCCAAGAATGAACAAATGAATGAATGACTGTGCAATAAACAAATATTTTTAAAAATCTATCTAACAAGTAGTAGTGCATATATTAAAAAATATGTAGTCCAAACAGTTTTGTAGCAATAGATGGAAAATCCATTCAGCATGAATCTGTAAGCCTTCAATAAAACAAAGGCCAGATGAATTTCAACATTGTCTTCTCCAGTGGTCAGTATTAAAGTTCTTGTAATCTTCTAGTCTTTCTCATCATTCTAATCCAAATACATCAATACAGAATTCCTCACAGAGTAAGAATGAACATCCCTCATGCTTTTAATACACAAAGCTTTTTCCAGTATTACACAGTGTTGTCACTCAAAATGAGAGATGCATAGGACAATTAATGCACACCTCCACCTGTGGAAAATTACTTGACATCACTACAGTACATCATTACTCTACTCTACGTCAACCTTGATGTGAGATCTCAGAATATATTTAGAATAAATTAGCACAAGCCAATTAGAGGAATTATAATGCATTCAAAAGGAAGACACACTATATCCTTGTACCTTAAGATCTCTCATAGTATATACGTAGATGCAGTGGCAAAACAGGTATGTTTGAAGATGTGGGGGCTACTCTGCATTATTTTTATTTTTGTATTGCTTTCTTTTTTTATTTGAGTTTAATTCTTGATCCCACAGCTTCCTTCTTGCAGGGTATTTCCTCCTCTTCTGCTTACTGCATGCTGAGTCTTAAAACTTACTTACGGTGTAAAAAATCCTCATAGGTACAATGGAGATGTCCGGATGTTCAGATGGAAGTCTTGTTTCCTGTGGGTGTACAGCTCTACATTGACTGTCCTGGCACAAATGGGAGGGTTGCAGTTCATAGAACTAACAAAAGAAGATTGTCACTGCAAGCTGAGGGAAGTGACAGTGGGGCTACCTTCTGGACCCTTGTTTTGCAAAGACAAGGCTAAAAGGAGGAAACATAAACAATATGTGCAAATAAGAAATTAGCAAAGCCAGATTGAAGAGTTGAAAGTAGAAGAGCATGGAAATAATGCTAACTTTCAGTATGCAAGAGGGAAATAGCCAGCATGCCAAACCATTACTAGAGACAGTTACATTCAGGAAAAGAGTTAAAGAATTAGAAGGGAGGTGGTTGGGTTTTTTGAAGAAATAATTGATTATGCTTCCCGCAATTTGGGTTTCAATATTATCAGTTTTGCCAACAATCTGCAACAAATCCAAGTACTACATGGTATATGATGGAAGTACACACTTCAAATCTTTCCTCCACTATTAGTTCACTAGGTAATCTTAGACAACATACTAGTTCTCCCTTTCAGTGCCCTCACCTAGCAATCTGTAATATGGAGATATTAATATTTCCCTTTTATCAAGAGTTGATTTAATTTTTGTGAAATAATGCATAGGAAAACCTTTGAGAACCCAGGGAAAGTGTTATACATTTTTTTAAAAAACTACAATCAAACCACAGCTTTCTGAAATCATCACTGCTTAATCACTTTAAATCCAAGTACATTATCTTGACTATGGCCATTTCCGCACTAGCCTGTTATAGTGCTATTATTCTACTTTCAACATCCAATGGACCTGGGGTTTGCAATTTAGGGAGAGGCCTTTGAGGCCCCTCCCTAAACTGCAAACCCCAGGATTCCATAGGATGTTGAAAATGGAATAATAGCACTGTAATAGTCTTGTGCAGAAATGGCCTATGTGAAATAATGTGAAATACATTATTATTTTAAATAAAATAGGTAATATTTCTTTTTGACAATAGTGTATTTACAAAGTGCATGCATCTTAATATTATCTCGTTCATAAGCTTTGTTTAGGCAAAGATGGAAGTAACCATAATGGTAAATCTTCTACTGTTGTTGCCTAGATATAGAGAATATTCTGAGATTTAAAATGTCATTCAATCTAGGAAGATTATACCACCTAATGGGAAACAAAGATCACTACATTTCTGTCATCTAGAACTCCTAATTACCTTGTATTTGCCCCCATGTAACCAGTGTCAATGTGAGCTATGTTCATATTTTGACTGATCATCTGCATGCTTTGGAAAGAAACAATATGTTCTGTTAATTATATTTGTAATGCCTGCAAGGAGGGAAAGGCTATGATGCAAAGGTACTTTGGTAAAGGAATAGATCTGTTGAAATCAGTGTCATTTTCTCAGTGTTGTGTATCAAGGTAAAATGTTGCAATACTGCTCATGTATTGTTTTGGAAAAAGAGTGTAAGAGTGTGTCTCTTACGTCAACTGTTATGGGGACCTCCAATATTAATTTCACTGTGCCGGGTGCTGATACCCTATTTGTGTCCATCGGCTGCAGCTATGTTTTCCTTTTCCAGAGGTATTGCTACTTAAGATCAGTGCTATTGTTCGTACTGATTTTTCTGTGACCTGATTATTCAGGAAACACATTCACATTTGCTCAATAATCCTGTGCATTTGCCATGTTTTCACATAATCAGGATTCTATATGGTACAGCAACCTAGATGGGTAGAGCAGGAAGATATGTGTGTAGTGGTGGTGATGTCTCCTTTGCTATGATCTTTTGTGGGAAGTTTTTCACACACACTCCACAAAGTTGTCTTAGGCCCTTTCCACACGGGGGTAATAAAACGGTGTAGCACGACCTCTGACGGAGGTCGTCTACACCATAAAGTGGATTGGGGCGGACTACTTTAGCGTAGTTCCACGCCCCAATCTGCACTAGAGCAACCAGAAGTGGTGGCACCGCATGCTTTTTAAAAACCACTTTTGAGGAGGTTTTTAAAAAGTAGGGGGCGTGCAGCCCCGTCGCAGCGCCCGGTGTAGATTTGCAGGCGCACGCAAGTGCATGCCTGCAGATCTGCCAGGGGCGGGCTTTCCAGCTGGCGAGCTTCGCCGGTTGGTGGAGAGCCTCCGCCCGTTGTAAGCAACCATTTTGGACACTGCAGGATGCCGAGGAGTGTGGAGCAGCAAACTTGCGCTGCTCCACATGGCGACGGACTTACCCACTTTCAGGTAAGCTCCGTTTCAGGATGTTTTACCCCGTTTCTTCCTCCACATGTGGAAAGGGCCAGAGATATGGTAATGTAATCAATCATGTTGGATGGCCTAAATATAGGATGTGAAGTTCTACTTATTCTTCTACAAAGAGAAGCACGGACAAACCCTAGTACTCAGGCTATTTAAATAAACTGACAAATGAATTTAGTGCTAAGCTTGTTTCTGTTCCACAAAATCTCATGCTTCCCAATCATTTACAAGTAGAAGCGGTCAAAACAAAATGTGATAAGATGCCTGAGCCATCAGACTCTCACACATCCTTTAGTGAAATAAAATGTTCAGCTAGCTGTATTGAATCACTTATTTTCTCAACTTCAAATGGAATTGATAAGTATTGCAGTTAAGTGAGTAAAGCTGAAGATACAACATACCTCACAAATGAAAGTTACTGTGTGTATATTTCTTTAGGAGTGTTACCTTTTAAAGCATTCTTTCAGTTGTACTCTTTTTCATTATATATAAGGGAACTATATGCAGTTCTCCTTGCATTATTACAAATATTCCAAAAAACAATTTCCACATGAAGTTGTGAAAGAGTTTTGATATAACATTTAAAGCAAACATGCTGAATGTTATAACATTATTTAGAACATTGGAAAATTTTCCAATTCTACTTTTTCTTGAAAACCCCCATCACTGGGAACAGGTGTGTGATGGAACAATATGATAGGAAGAGATGTAAATCTTCACTTATTTTGAATTTACATGCCAGAAATGATAATTTCAAATGTCTTCTCTCTGCTTGGTGAGTTTATGAGAATTTCTGCACAGCTTTTTGATTGTGTGTTTCTGTGTGTGTGTGCACATGCGTGCTTTGAGATTTTTTTTTTAAATCATGAAGAAAAAACTTGGATTTTGCATCAAAAGTATATTTTGTGCAATTCCTAAAAGTCCTGAAATGAAGACTTGAGGTAGTGAGAATTTCTCTATGGGATGTTTTGATCTATCAGAACATGCTTCCTCATTCAGGATGAAAAAATTTACATGTGTCATTCCTCTTTACATGGATGTGATGGAGGGTAGTGGTCCGGTAAGTACATCTGTATCCTCTCTATTTCATGTAAAATACTGAACAACTGAATAAGGCTTATATCACTTATGTTTCTTCCGCTTCTGCAAAAAATATTTTTATGTTTATGAAAAAGAGAAGTCTGGTCCAAATGAAGCTTTAGGCAGAAGTTCTGAATCCAAAGAGGTAATGATTGATTTAAAATAGGAAGGTAGATCTTGAACCCTGGTTATATCCCTTCTGTTCTCTCCATGAAACAGCCCCAGATGAGATGGATGGAGGGGAGCTAGACTCTTCCTGCCTTTTTAAGACAATAAAGAGAGTCAGGAGCTGAAGTGTAAATTTTATATATGCGCTCAAAATAAAGTGCAGTTATGCATCAGATAATGTAAAGTGATGATATTGCCAAGAACTATTTTATGAAGGCTTAATTTTTTTCAGTCTGATAATTTTTGACTGATAATTAGCAACCATCAATTATCCTTTTTAGTTAGAAGGAAATCTCTAGTACTATGAGGTTGGCACTGTAGCTAGCGCATAAATCCCCAAAGAGGTAAATATGTTCCAAACAGCCACAGACAACTGTCTCATGAAACATAGTGAGCAAATTTGCAATCCGCTAGCTATGCACAATAAAGAAGCACATTTACCATTGAGGGCTGATCAGACTGACAAAGAGAATGATAAAAGCAGGTTAAGAGGAATCACAATCTTTGTGGTTCTGTGCTGTTAGTATTGCTTGTCAAAAACAAATTAAAATTATGTAGAAACCTTGAGTGATGCAATGTGGTAACTTTTTTCATGCTTTCTCTTAAAAATTGTCTTCCCCTATCCTCTTTTAAATCTTGTTCTCAGTATCAATACATAAATTAATATTGTAATAACAATATGATTATTAATTACTATTTTTCTGAGATTTTAAATTATTTTTATCAGATTTATAAATTAACACGTCTGCCTGATTTTGTTCAAGGTTATGTATCCATAGTATTTCAAGATATCCAGAATAAATCCTAGAATCTGTCTGACAACAAACAATTGCACTTGGGATAAAAATGTTTGTTTTGAAAAGGGAGGTGGTATGTTAATGAAGTCCTTCCTGTATGGCCAAGAACAACTTAACTGAGTTATATGGTTGTTCAGTTCAGACGTTACAGGAAACCATGACTTTTCATAACAAGAATCACTAGATACCAGCCTCAGGCTCTGGTGCTCCCTTTATGTACCTTTGAAGATGAGGTCAAAAGCTTCAGTGTTTACTTATAAGGTAGTCAGAGAGTGAGTGACTTGTTCATTAGAGCCAGTCACGTAGGGACGGGGGGGCATGGGGCAGTTTGCACCTGGCAGCCATGGGGCATCCCAGTTCGTTTCCACGCCCCCGCACATGGCGGCCACATCCACATAAACCATGGTCACGACCTCTCTTGCCCCTCCACGCACTCCAAGATCTGCTGCTCATTAGAGCAGCACTACTCAAAATGGCATTCTGTGAACTGGTGCCAATCTGTGAGCCAATAGTTGCTGGTCTGCTGTCAGTTTCCAAGACAAAAGAAATATTTGTAGCCTCTTGTCACAAATATGGTACCAGTCCCTGGCACATATAACAAAAAAACTGCCAGAAAGCCTGAGAAGCATGGTTTTATACTGTTAGTCTTTGATTCAGAAAATCTGGATTCTAGTCGCTAGTGGCAAGGTAGGTTGATAGAGGTGGTTTAGTCCTGTCCCTGGTACCCTGTCCTTGTAGTATAAACATTTTATCCTCCACACTTTATATCCAGTTGCTAAATGCTAAATGCATATTTAATAAATAGGTGCTCATCTGGCTTGTAGCTCTGTCAGAAAGTTTAGTCCATTCATCCATTGATCCAGATTTTCTTTCTCTCCCTCTTGAAAGCCCCTGATTCTTGAGGAGTGCATGAAATTTCTTGAATGCAGACATTATGCATAAGTGCAACAAATTCCTTTTATTTACTTTATGAGGGAAAATATCATGCCTTGTTCACTATTCATGTAATGCAACGCAAAGACAAAAAAGCAATCAAATAAATTGTATGTTCCCTCAGCTCCATGCATATAAGGATTATCTTCCTTAGTACTTGTCACCATTGAGTGGTGTCCATCTTGAATAATATATCCATTCAGTAGGGACAGGTAATTATACAAAATTATACAAAATCTAAAAGCTTGCCCAGGAAATATCCATTAGTTCATTGATGCATGTCTCTCTTTGACCAATACAAGTAAGTACCAACTCTCCCACTCTTCCTCTGTTTAGTTTAGCTCTACAGTCAAGGCTAAATAAATATAATCATTACAATTAGTGAATGTTTGACTTGATTGGGATCATCATAGTTTTCACCCAGAGTCTCAAAATGTCCCTAGAAAATCTTCATTTAGGTTCTATCTGAACGTGAACTTGGTATGTCTTATAAACCTAGCTCCCAAATACTGTAACTTCCATAACTTTTCAGATAAGTGAATGTTTGTGTGAATATGAGGATGAGAATGCAAATTTGTTCAATACTGTTCCATAGAATGAAAATTGTTACTTACCAGCCACATAAGTACACTTAAATAGGTGGCATAATCTGATACTATATTGGGCTCTTCTCTTGCATGACCTCCTCCTATATGAATGCGAGGTCATGGGAAGTGTTGTGTCCATTGAATAGAATGGGATGCAATGTTTCTGTTTGTGCAGAGGTTCCTTTAACAGAACCCTCACATATACAGCAGTGCACTGTACATATAAATTCAGTACCTGCTAGCAACAAAGTGAGAAAATGGATACCACAGATTTTAAGTAAATAGAGTTTCAGGTGAAGCAGTGGAAAAGATACATTCTGGTCTGCTTTTAACATGATGCAGGTATTTGATGAGTTGAGTTTTTGTATTAGAAGCTGGCACAGAGTTTCCAGTAACTTTATGTAAGAATATATATAGAAATAAACATAAAAGAGCAAAATGCACAGATTCAAGGTTCAGTATTAAGTCTGGTGAATGTGGTTTATTTGATGAGAAAAAAGATGAGGAAAGGAGGAGGAAAAAAGATGAAATCTGCTTTGTTTAATACTACAGAAAGCTACCCTCATGTGAGCAATGCTGGCTTATTTGAAAAGCTCATAAAGGGTTTCTACATGGACCATACAAAAGGGATACTTTCTCTTTAATAGCCATCTGTACAGGAGAGATGAGAAGTGGGCCAGGTCATCTCTCCTCAGCTGTCATGATATTAACGTAGGTAATGGAGCAAGCTCTGTGTTCTGCTGGGTGTTGTTTTTCATAGATGTTCATCGATTTACAGATAATTCTATTTATTTCTTAGTGCTGGTCCAAGCAAACCAGGCAGAATAACAAACACCACAGCATTCTAAGTCCGTGTATCTTTGTTGATTTGTAATATAACTTTTATCTTTTAAAACAATGGTGTTATACCTACTGTGCAGATGGCTGCATGATTTGTAAACCAGCCAAAACATTTAAACAAATGTGTGATCTGGGGATAGATTAAATAAAGGATAAAATGGAATGTGGACCACAAATTCTAATAATCAGATGATTCTAAGTTCTGTGTAGTGTGGAGAGAGAGTAACAGTGATAGCAAGGAATGCTTGCCAATGACAGCAAGGTGCCTAACAGATCACAGGATGGAGCCTGTGGCCTAGTAGGCCTTAGTTTGTGAGCTGCACATTTGCTGTACAGCTGGCAGCTCTGTGTGGGGACATCAGATAAAACTTGCGTAAAATGAAGTGTTACTGCTTAGTAGAATTCGTGCAAAGTGGGAATTTGCAAACTGTAACTGAAAACCCAATTCAGAGTACCAGTGAAGCAGATAGGAAATATTAAATAGTCTTTAATTATGTGCACAATTTAACCAAAAGAAAAAAGAAAAAAAAAAAGAGGCAAGAACAGGTATAAACAAAAGGTAACCACACCTTTTTCTTTGTTAAAAATCACCTGTCCTTTATAAATCTGTCCTAATCTGAAAATTTTTTTTCTTTTCCATTCTGCTTCACAGGTGTTTACTGAATTTAAAATATCTGTTCCACCTTTCCAGGTGATACAGGGCTCAAAAGCATTATTTTATGTGTTTATCAGAGATAGTAAATCCTCACACTACTTTTAAAAAGAAAAATCATAATGAAATAGTTTTTCTTCTCTACTTTTCTAACAATAGTATGGGCATTTAAGGATGAAATTCAAACCAGTTTTATTTCTAGATACTCCATTAGTATTGGTGATAGGAGATGCTTGTCCTCAATCAGAAATGTATTATATTTCTACCTTGCTCTTTTACACATTTTCCCTGTGCTAGGTAGACTCTGATCTCATGCACAGCCTTTACTTGTTTTGGTAGAATTTTTTTTTTGTTAAGAATCTTTACCTCATTGAAATAACTATTGCATAGCTGGAGTGTACAATGAGTCACATCCATTGTGTAAGGATCTCTAATTAAGTTGTAAGAAGCAATGTGCCATCTGATGCATACCAGTTACTGTACGTTTAAGGGCATTGAGTGGGGTTTCCCTCTCATTTCTTCTTGTTTGTAAATTGTTTGTAGTACAAGCCATTGGGCTATATTTTTCAGGCTGGGGCTGATTTGTTTTTAAATACTGTATAGCATATAGATTTTAAAACACAAAAATCAAACTCACTTCTAGTGCAGAAATGGTTGCTTCCTTTAATATTTTTGCTCAGGTATTTTTAACTGGGTTTCAGCTGCTGTTCTTTATGTGTTCAGTAAATGCATTCTATTGATGAATAATATGAGAGAATGTAAGTGTGTGTATGTGTGTGTGTTAAACTTCAGCTGCTCATATTGCTGCATTTGGTTAGCTAACAGGGTTTCGTAGGTCACCTTTAGAATTTTATGCCTATGACAGCAGTAGCTACCTGCCAAGATTGTGAGGCATCTCACAGCTCTCAGGATGGAGCTTGTGGCCTGGTAGGCCGCAGTTGGAGGGGTACACATTTGCTGTACAGCTGGCGGCACTGTATGGGGCAGCAGTGTGGGCTGTTAGGGAGCTGGAAAGGAGACAAGCATGAAATTTCTTCTAACCCCAACTCTGTTTTTCTATACTCTTGGCTGCTTCTCAGTTCCTTGACAAAAAAACCAATCAGGCACCCTTTAATCCGCCTGTGATTACCAGTGGTATAAAAAGAGAAGCATAATGAGGAAAAATGCCTCGTTTTGTTGCCTTCAAAAGCCAACAAATTGGAGTTAACTTGACAGGAAGTGGCTTAATAATTAGATTATTTATTTATTCCTGACACATATCCCCCTGTTACTAGTCTCAGGAGACCCTGTAGATGGTACGATTTTCAAGCTGCCATTACTTCGCTGTCTTCTGTGAACAAAGAAGCTACTGTCTATCAGTCAATTAAATGCACTCTTTAAGCAGAGGCTGAGAAGTCCTCAATGGGTAGAGCCCTGGGACATTGTGGCTGATGATTCCTTTCTCTGTACTGTACATCACACTCTCAACTATGGTCCCCACAGAGATGGAATAAAGTCATGCATTAAAATATCACTTGTTGATTTGTTTGCTAATGAAGAGCCATTGAAATGTTTGTGTATTTCTGTGGCAAAACTGTTGATAAAAGGACTACTTGCTTGCATATCTTGCTTTGTCTTTAAGAAGCACTTATTTAAGGTTTATTAAAACGAAGATGAACAAATTAAGAAACAAACAAAAAACCCACAAAGCAATGGATTCATTATTCATGTTAAAAGTAAATAATACTAGGATTGCAATTTGGGTATCTGCGTTGTAGCGCATGACATTCATCAAACCAAACTGGGTTGCATACCCATACCAGTCTTTTCTTTTCATCTAGCAATTGTGCTTTGCCCTGCATTAAGTCCAAAGCAGACGTGATAGAGAATATCAAAGTTTGGTTATTCTAGTTTTAAATTTTATGTTTGATTTGACCAGATAATGGTGTGGGGGGGAGCAGTACATGCTGTTGTTCTGAATTTGAATGGTGCAAGGGGGAGAAGTTAACCCTTTCCCATATGCTGTTTCTTGAGTCCACATCTCATACCCAAGTGGCAAAGTGCCCCTCTGCAGGAAAAAAAAAAAGATAGGTTATCTTCTGTAGCATTACAGTTGCTCTGTATCATGTCTGAAAGTATGTGGAGATATACAGTAAATAACTGAAGAAAGAATTTTTCATTTTTAGGAGAGGACATGTTTTTAAAAAGGAAATAGAATCTCTCTCTCTTTCTCTGCTCTCTCTCTCTCTCTCTCTTCTTTGTGCCAGAATCATACAGAAAACATGTGAACCTAAGGTGTGGTCATTTTCATTGTGCTAAACTAAGTTTAATGTGGCATCCAAAGAAGGCCATAGAGTCTATTAGTGTGACAGATAATCTGAGCCGAGAAATTCATAGACACTTTTTGTTCTTGTTTTTAAGAAAATATGTCATGCACATTATTTCTGTAATCAGCCTTTGTTTTCTTTTGGACTACACATATTTAAATGTTTACATTGCTGTGTTGATCTCAACTTTTATAGGAAAACCTTTCTGGTTTAACTGGTGAAAATAATGAGTAAAGGAATGCCATGGTGAATACAAATCTTTCTTCCTAGTTTGCACATTTTGCAGCAGAAAAGGGCTGAACCTCCTGAAAGATTGAGTTGTCTGCGCCTACTGCTCCTAGTAGGCAGGGAAAAAATGACCTTCCTGTAACCACATGAGGGAGCAAGGCCCTGAGGGTCAGTCTCCCGCCTACAACTGCTAGAGGATGTGCTTACCTAAGCTCTGAAGACCTCCATTGTGCAGGTGCTCCTAACTGCCAATTTTTGGCCTCTTTTCATCTCTTTCTCTCTCTCCTCCCCATTGTTGCTCCCCTCCAAAAAAACAACAAGTTGAGTCCTTCCTTGTTCATCTCTCTTCTGTGCCATAAGCTGAGTTTCTCTCTCTCAGACTCTTCCTTGCCCCCCCCCATCCTTCTATCTCTCCCCTGTCCCCATTTCTGTTGGTGTTGGTAGCATGAAGGAACAGAAGAAAGGAATTGGGGGAATGCCTAGGAAGGAGGAGTGAACTGCCTTCATCTGTGCTGATTCTTCCCCCCTCTGAGCCCTCTTTCCCATCTTGTCATGAGAACAAGGCAGATGCCCTGGGAGGATGCTTGTCCTCTGGAGGGGGATATGCAAGGGCAACCAGTGGAGGGAAATTCCCTTCATGCCACTCGTGCAGAGTAGACGCTTTGATATGAAAGTTGGATGCAATCTAAGAAGTACAAGTGTGGGTCATAGAAGAGATGTCACACCTTGACTTGCCCCCTTGCCTTTGATTACCACTATAACTGTTTCCAGCATTGAATCACAAAATAACTTTGGTAATTGAATATGTCATCATGCCATTTTCTCATACTTCTGGAGTGATGCTATATTATATATCTGAGAGCTCAGGGGTTTTTTCAATCAAACACCACTTTTAGCAAGCCACCCTGCGTGAAGTTAAGAACTAGGTCTACAGATTGCCCAGGCTGCCATGATTTTACTGTGGCCTTTCCCACTTGTGTCTATAGGCAGGTAATCAGTACAAACGACAAAAACCAGCTCTACAGCTGTGTACCATAGGATAACAGTGCACTTCTAATTCCCAAATGAGCATCATGTTGAGTATCTATAAAAGCCAAATGGCTGTTCAGGACTGCAGACTAAAAAGTAGAGGAAGGTGCTTCAAGTAGATCTTTTTCATAGATGCATTTGCAAATGGCCATGTTCTGTTTAAGCCACTTTGTGCACACTGTCTTCTAAACTTGCTAAAGAGATCTCTGTATTTTAATTTTAACAAAGAAAAAATGGGGGACACCACATTTTAAATAATAATGTAATTATTGACAATGTAAATTTTGAAAGAGTCCCTTTTACTGCCCTGTTATTCCAGTTCATTTTGTTAGAAAAGCTTAGTCACTCTTGTGTTCTATAATAGAACATAAATTTGAAACCCATTCATTAATTGGTGATTAATATATATCTGGATTAGTTTGAGCAAGGCCCTACCTCCTGCCCAGTCAAGTATGTTCTGGTTAATATCCAATTATGTGCACCTTCATACTTATTATGTCTTAATATTTTGGATATGATAATCAGAAACTTGAGAGCAATGCTAATGAGAAGCACAGAGCAGGAATTAACCAGTGACATACTCAATGATCCTTACCTCGGAAGGTATTTCCTTTCCTCTGTTCCACATAATGGGGTGGCATTTCTATGACACAGCACATCATATGTTAAATGATGATTCTGTAGGGATTTCCCTCTTACCTTTTCTGCTTACACAAAGGCATGAACACTGAAGAGCATTTACAACACCACAAAATAGCCAAATCTTCATTACAATTCTACTTTTTCTCTCCTCCTCCTCCTCCTCCATTACCCAAAATAAAATAAAACACTTCCATTTGTCTTCATTTGTGATGATACAATTGACAGGGATAAGCCCTAGTATATGCAGGCACCTTTAGGCAAGAAGTGAGTGCTGTGTGGCCCTTTGTATATTTTTTCACAGGATTCTTTCGCACTGAGTGTTGGCCATGTTGAGTAGTCAGGATAAAAATTAAGCTCAAAACACCTGGAAAGCTATAGTTGCCCTCTCTTGCTAAGATGATATTGCCATGATTGCTCAAGTGTGAATTGTTTGTGTGAAGACAAGAAATGTTTATATGTGTGTAAGGGAAGATATAGTGAAATTAATTACTGTAAAATACTATTTATGATACTTGGTCTTTTGTCTGTCTTCCAGGGTACCTCTGCTCAATTTCCTAGGTCAGATGTAGATGTGCTGGGTGGCTTGGGCACACTTTTCTCATCCTGGGTCTTACTGGTGATCATGGCACCTCTTTTCCAGGCCACAGGGCAAGAAATGGAGCCTCAGGATGAGTGTGCCACCCTGAAAAGGATTTTTTTTTCTTACTATGTGCTGCTGTAGGCCCTTAAGGGGATCTGCCTTGCCACTTCCTCCTTCCCTCTCAGAGTTTTCAAACCACAGACAAAACAAAGCAGGACCAGTCAGTGTTGTAAAATACTGAGCTCCCTCAGTATTTCTCCCCTTGTATCTCCCTGAATACAGGATTGGTCCAGTCCAGTTGTTAATTTTCCCATCCGGACTCTGCTTGAAATGCTTAATGCTGAAGTACAAGGTTGTTGTTTTTTCTTCATCTGAGAGGCCCATGGGCTGTGCCATTGTTAGCAAAAAGTGCACCGCTTTTTTCCTCAGCTCTGCTTAGGCAGTTGATTCTCCCCTCACTATTTTTAAAAAAATTCTGGATTTCAGTTCTTTTTCTTTCTCATTTCATTTCTCTTTTCTTCAGCTAAACTTATTCTCCTTCCCTCATCTCATTTTCTTTTGCTCTTTCCCTCCTCAGAAACTCCTTTTCCCTGGTCTGCCTCCTTCTCTCTTTCTTGTCCTTTTTCTCTCCTGTACCCACAATTCCTAATTAGAGGTCTTTGCCCTCACTCTTCTGTCTCTTGTTCTTTTTCTCCTTTTCCCTACCCCAGGCTAAATGTCTTCTCTTTTCCTACCTTTTCTTTCTACCTCTCCCTACATCTCATAGTTGCCCTTGCCTTCTCCTTACTTTACAAGTGCTCATTTTCCCTCTTGTCTTTGACCCTTTTTGCACCTTACCTTTTCGCAGTGCTGGGGAGAGAGGCTCTCACATCCAGGGTCCTTCGGCTCTGCACGAGCTTCCTGCTCACACGGGAGCCCCGCCTCTTCCTTTTCGCAGCACAACCTGGGACTTTCCCAGGCTGCACTGGGCAGGAAGCATGACTGCCTGGCTCCCGAGGCTCCGCACGCAAGGTAAGTGCGCGTGGGGTCCCAGAGCGATGCATGACCGCGCACCATTTTCAGCTTCAAACTGAAAATGAAAAAAATGTGTGCGCGGTCCCATCAGGTCCTTGAGAGTTGCGCAAGTGTGAGTACGTAGTGTGGACTGCTCCTCACATGTGCACAACACTTTAGGAGCCCTTTCGCATCGAAAATGCCGTGCGAAAAGGGCCTTTGTTCTCCTTTGCCCCCCGCCACAATTCTCTGGCCAGATTTATCTTCTCCCTCCCTCCTTATCACCCCTCACCCTGTTTACCCTTCTCACCCAGTTCTTCTAGGTACACTAACTTGTGCGTATCAGTTTCTTTTCATTTTATAAAGTTGTCTGATTAGTTGGATTTGCTTCTGATGAAGGACATGTATTGGCAGGAGTGCCCTCAGGCTCTCTGTTGTTTTTTTGATTTATCACTACCATTACCACTTCCTCTCCTCTAAATATTTGCTGATTATCAGTATCCATACTATGTTTCACATGATTTGGAGGATGAAGGAAGATTCTACAACTTGATAATTAAGAAGGAAAAGAAAATGTGGCTGGCCAGAAAGACTAGTTATTTGGTCTGCTAAAAGTATAGTATAGATATGTTTCTTTGTTTTGTCTACAACTTTTAAAATCAGTGCTTGCAAAAATAAAAGAACAGAATTTTTTCTGCCTCAGGTAGAGCTTGCAAAACTTTCTTTGGTTAAATCACAATCCTATATGTGGTTAAAAGCAGTGTTTGGTGAGTGTTAGAGCTTGAATTTTTCTGGTCAATGCAGAACTTACAAACTTTAATTTCCAACTAGATAAATATTTTCTCATTTGTTTGTTGCTTGTTTTTATCTGAATGATATGCAGTAACCAACTGTTCTTCTTCGTGGTCTCTGTGCCATCATACACTAGGAGCTTTAGCGCCTGCGCGGTAGCGTTCGGAAACTTCTAGAGCTTGTTCGCTTGGCGGGAACCCCTCCCCCACGCCGGTACTGCGCATGCTCCTCCCGCCGAGCAACGGTCTCTCCTCAGTTCTTTCTCGTCCGCCGCCGCGTACGGAAGGTTCTTTAGTTTGTTCCTCTCACGTCGTGCTTGGCTTGCTGTTTTTTCACGGTTTTACGGACTTTCGGACTGTCTTTGACCTCTCTTTCGGACTCCCCCTTCGGTTTTCGTCTTTTTGGATTTCGGAGTTTGGCGTTTCTTCGTCTTATGTCCGCGCTCTTTAAGAAGTGCGTGTCCTGCGGCCGCAAGGTTGCCCTCAACGACGGCCATAAGGAGTGTCTCTTCTGTTTGGGCGAGTCCCACAACATCCGGACTTGCCCAATTTGCAGGGATTTTACTCCCCAAACTCTTCGCAACCGCTCCGCGAGACTCAAATCTTATTGTTGGGAACAGTCTCTGCGGGCGATAGACGAGACCTCCACTTCCAAGATGGCCGACAAGAAGACGACCACGCCATCGACGGTATCGGCGGCTGCCGTTCCGTCCACCTCGTCGGTATCGGGCTCGGTACCGACGAAAACGCCGATCTCGGCGTTACCGAGGATCCCGAAGCTGTCGGCGGCTGCCAAGTCAGCAAAAGGATCCTCGACGGCGAGGAAGGCTGAGGCTCCCCTTACGGAGACGCCTGCTAAAAAGCGCCCTGCTCCGGACGGAGGCAAGGGCAAGGAGAAGGAGAAGAAGAAGAAGAAGAAGGAAAAGAAGCGCTCCCCGGCTGGGGACGCTCAACCTCCTACTCCTCCTCCTACTCAGCAGCCTTCCAAAGGGCGAGGCGAGTCCGTCGACCTCTCGGAGGATGAGATCGAACCTGTGCTCTATGACACCACCAGAGACTGTCCTTAGGTCTCAAACTTTTGATAGCACTTGTGATTTAATGGATTTCATCTAAGCAAATCCTGTCTGAACTTTCTGTTAGAGCCACACAATGTAATAGCATCTTACCAAGGCACTAAGTTGTCAAAGAACAACATTAGAACCAATTTCTGTGATTTTAGTCTTTCTTTCTTTCTTTCTTTCTTTCTTTCTTTCTTTCTTTCTTTCTTTCTTTCTCTCTCTCTCTCTCTCTCTCTCTCTCTCCTTTTTTTGTCAGATTCATTGTAGGCTGGCTGTGTATCTCCCTGATAAATCACAGCATCTTCATCTTCTTGTTTCAGTTTTATGGAGTTGCAATCTTTATGAATAACTATTTAACAATTGTACTTATTCCATGTAGACTGTTGTGATTCCAACCTGCCTGTAGACTACATGTAACTTGAAAAGATATAAAACCTTGTTTTTGAACCTCCCAATGTACTAAGAATTGTACTTTATACATCTTCTTTAGTCAAACTTTTGTGCATCCTTAGAAATTTGAAACCTCCATTTCCATGTGGGTATAGTTGAACTTTTTCTAACATTACCTGGCTGTTAGGAGTCCCCTTTTCACTTTTGCTGAAATCCTCTTCTCTGGTTTGGTTTCTTTTCAAACATGCCCCAGTAAAATCTCAGTTTAGTAGAGCATATAGTATAACATGATTGGGACGAGACAATCTTAGGTATACTTCTGGATTTTATATTGATTCATCCTGTGGCCTTGAACAAGTCTCTTAGCTCTTAATTTTGCAAACGGGATAATACTTATCCACAAGGGGTTTTTCCAAGGAGCAATCATTTAATGCAAGAAAAGTACTATGAATATGAATCAGTGCAGTAATGGAATAAATACTAAATATTGGGATGGAAATATGGTTGAGGAGGATTTTCTTTATTAACCCACAGCTTACTGTGATTTATTTGCTACATCCCTTCTGAAAGACTACACATCTAAGCCCAGAACTACCTATTTTGGGGTCAGCCCAAAGAAAATGTATTACAGCTAGCAAAACATGCAAAAGTGATGTGTTCTAAACACAGAGATAAAATCTGTCTGTGTATCCATATGGGTAGATTAAATCTTTACACTGTCTTTTAGAGATAGGGAAGAGAAATTTACTTCTGCTGAGACCTAGTCCCCTGTTAGTATCAATGATGCTGTTGGTGCTGTTCTCTGCAGTTCCTCTAATTGCTCAAAAAAATGTTCTATGCAAAAGCCACCAATAGTTATGTTCCCTTTCCTTCTGTAGTGCAGAAATTTGGTATAATTTTTGTTTGATTCATGTTACTGGAAGTGTATTAAAACCGTACTCATATCATGACAAACTTGGCAAAACATCACCATGTTCCCTCTCACCATAAAGCTGCTCCATCCCTTAATTTTTTTATTTTTTTTATTTTTTTATTTATTTATTTGTATCCCGCCTCTCCATATGGATCGAGGCGGCGAACAACTTACATGTAGTTTGGAATTTTACTCATTTACTCATTCCATGATTTGCTTGAGAGACGTTCTTTCTTCACCTGTTGTCCTAAGTCAGTGCTCATAGTGACTGGCGCTGCAAATCATGTGGCTTTAAATAGCAAGCCTGAATATTCTCTGCGCCTGCCCCCCACCCTTCATATGTTTTGTTATAATGAAGCAACATCAGTAAATTGCAGTGAAGGGTGATGGTTGCATGGGGATGTCTACTACACCTTTGGGTCCCTTTGTACCAGATTATTTTTTATTGTTGTGATTACTTCATCTCCTTTACTCTCCTGATACCAAACATACTGTTGAAGATCAGTGTAGCACAGATGATCTTTAGAAATGTTTTGGACATTTTTGTTTGCTTATTTTTTACTGGCATGTCAATCACACTTTGCTTCCAAACACTTGCTACCTTGAGTGGTTTTTGCTACTTTAGTCATATAAATTTACCTTTGTTACTACAGTAAAGTTATTCATTATCTGTTGTTTAAAAGTATGTTTTCATTGGACCAAATTTAATATACAATAGATACAATATGACTTGCTTGCTTTCATAAGCAAGTGCATTTCACATTTTAACAGAAGAGTATGGATGCTCTTTATATTTCAGATACCTTGGCTCTAATAATCTCCTACTCATGTATGCTCCTTCTCATGCACTATACACACCCAGACACAAATTATCAGCATTACAACCTAAACCGCATAGAAGCCCCAGGATGGCAGGGAGCAACCATCTTCTCTCTCATGCACTAGTCTCCTTCTGAGAATAATGTAATTTTTATGACACTTAGGGAAGGTAGCTAATTGGGTGGCTGACCGGTACATGGAGAAGGCAGGTCCTTTTCCTAGATGGGAGTGAATTTGTAGTGTTCACTTAGGTCCATGAGCAAAGGATAGAAGGTACTCCCTTTGCAGCTGCTCCAGTAATCAGACTGTTGCTGCCTTCACACCCACACACCCACTCCTTTTTTTAGTTTTTAATGTCTCTATCTGTCTATCTATGTAAATTTATTCATTGGTGTAAAAACTTCTACTATGTGATATGTAGCCAGATCCAGATTTGGAGTTATAGGCCTGATGTGGGTCTTTATTCACCCATTTGCAAGAATCATCTTAAAGGATCTTCAGATGCAGGCTATTAAGGTCACGACCAGCTCAGGCATTGCTGGACAGGTCTCATTCCAGGCAGTAAGGAACCATACAGTTGCATTGTGTCCACTTTCAGTCTAAGTAGACCTCCAGCAGGTGGACCAGAAGTTGGGTGTATCAAATGACAGGCAGGTTATTTGCTGGATCCAGTCCTTATGCCAGGCCAGCACTATATAGTTATTATTAATAAAGTTAACATCCCTCACCTGTGACAGTCTCTTGACTTCAGCGAGTTCTTGTTATTCTTAAATGCGGAGGTGCTTACTATCTCACTATTGTGTATAGCAACTGTGGTCACATCATGACCTCTTACAACCCATAAGTTACCCATGGCCTCATAAACTGAATTTTGTGATTTAAAAAAGCCAGCAAAAGAAACCATCAGATGTTGTCATTCTTCCATGTATTATCTGTGAAATTTTAATTCTTTGCAGTAAGGCATGAATCTCAGTTTTAAGAGAAAGGTACAATGAGGATGATAATGATGTTGTGGCATTAGGTAAATCTCATTATAGGCTGTTGATGATCAGATTCATTATTTTGTAGGCTACTGTGATGGCATTTCAGTTTTGTTTTAATTTTCTTTAGGTGTGACAGGCATTGGCTGCTGCCTCATTTCTGTTTATCTACCTCCTAAATAAGAATGAGAATGCAAAGAAGAGATCGAGCAGTGTTAGAGAACTGGAACTCTTTCACACTACACAACTGTAGCATTGTATTCTAGTTTAACTGCTATGGCAACTTCCTATGGAATCTAGGTATTTGCAGTTTAAGTAAGTCTAATTCTGAAACAGAGATCACAAGTGCCTCACCGAAGTACATTATTCCAGAACATGTTACCATGGCAGTTAAAGTGTAATGTAGTGCTATGTTGTGTTGTGTGAAAGGGCCCTTGGCTTATCATGAATGAGATGATGTTCTAGTTTGTTGTTGTGTGCCTTCAGGTTGTGTCTGACTTACAGTGACCCTAATATGATCCTATCATGGGGATTTTTCTGTGGTTGAGAGTGTGTGATGCACTCAAAGTCACCCAATGGGTTTTCATGGCCGAGCAGGGAATCGTACCCTGGTCTCCAGACCCATTCAACACACAAGCCACTATGCCATGCTGGCTCTTCTGGTGCACAGAGTTTATTCATGTCCTGTTTGTTCTTCTCTTCTAGCACAATTGTTAATCTGAGGTCTGTTTAGTGTGTCATCCAAGCTCAGGATTGTTCCCAGCAAGCTGGGATGTGTAAGCAAAGAAAAATTTGGAGGAACTGGCATCCTGGTTTGAACCAACATATTAAACTCTTCCTGGAGGCAAAGGGCAAAATAGGTAGGTTATGTTCAGTAACATGCAGCTTGTTCACATGAGATCAGGATTCTTCACAATCCTGGCACATGATATGTGAACATCTCTAAAGTCTTAACTTGGATTGCAACACAGAAACTGATGCCACTGTTGTGCGCAGTTCTCAATAGTAACGTTTAACACAAGTTCGACTTCATACAGCGTAGGGATAACAGATGCTTTATATAAGTTTTTCACCTAACAAAATGTATCAAACTGTCATGTTATCTCATAGTATGTATTAACATAATGCATACAAATTTATATTTGAACAAGAATCTCACTTTTATCCTGTTGTTATGAATCATGTTACAGTTTCCCATTGCAAATTAGTGTTGTTGTTCTATTTCTCTTATTTAGGAATGTGTGGAATTCAACCAAAAAAAAAAGTGGAATAAGACCAGTCATGGACCCTTAAATAAGCTATCAAATATAAAACTGCTCCACCAGTGACGCCAGTTCCATAGTGTTTTGTCATGTACACTTCCTATTATGGGCCAGAGAGCATTGATTTTTAGCTGTCATTTCTAGCACACCCACTGTAGAATTGAAATTTAAACCTTAATCCACTCTTTAATGCAATTAATTTTTAATGCACAGTAATAGTAATTGAAATAGCCTGAATTTAGTAAGACACCACAAGACATTTTCAAAAGCAGGAGTCTCCACTGAGGACTGAAAGGACAGATAATCATTGTTACAGTGTTTACAGAATAAATGTGAACTCCACAGGCTATCCAGTGGAAAGACTTTTTTTGGGGAGGATTGTTTTATTAGTTGATATATCTCTGTGAAGCAAATGATTTCTTTTTTCCAGTCAGTGCTCACAGTGTATAAGCTGTGCTGTTAGAATCATTTTAACAAAATTATTATTTTGCTAGAATTTTATTTTTATTCTATCTCATCTCTGTATATATTGTTATCATGCTTTTCATTGCCCTTTCTGGTTATCAAATGCATTTCAATGTGCAGAGAATTTTCCCCTGTAAAAGGGTCAGCCTCACAGTTTCTGTGCATTAATAAGCAAGATGAATAGTCCAGTACTTGGTTCTCTTTTCTTTTCTCCCACTCCATTTACTCTTATTCTGTCTGTAGCCCATTTTGTGCTGTGTTGGGAGTTCAGTTTACCTGTGTGGAGCTTCAGTAAGCACATTAATACACACATTGTTCAATTAAGAAAATAGATGTATAGTCATGTCTATAATAAAGAGAAGGTGTTTAAGCACATTTATCTCTCTAGCAAGAGGTAGTTTTTGCAATGTATCTGATGATAAATGGGCTTCTGCAAAGAAAGCACCAGTGGAAATGGCTAGCCTGTCATGGCTTTCACATTATAGAATTTAATAAGACAATTATAGTGTTAAGTATTAAGAAAGGTTCAGTTAAAATCTTGTCGTACATACAGATAATGTGCTAAGGCATTTTGGCAGCACATAACTAAAATACAGGTGCCAATTGATGATAGTTCTCTAGCAGGATATGAATGTCCACAGTCAGCAGATAGCCACAAAATATCTAAATCAATTCTGTTTTGTTTGGATTAAAGGATCAAACTGGCACTGATTTGTATCACCCTTAAAAGAAAAAGCAGAGAATATTTGCATGCTATTGTGGCATTTTTGTATTAATCATTTAGGGCAGTTTTCAAAAATATTAGTATAAGAAGAATGAGGTAGAAGGATAAAGAGCAAATGCTACTTTTGTGAGGGATTAATACATTAAATACAGATCTGACACTGCATGGGTCCATAAATCTCAAGTTTTAAGTAATAATTGAGCAGATTTGGGGTGATTTTATTGCACATTCTTGTTAATGCCTGATCCTCATCTTTTGGGGTTGAAAATTCTCCTAATAAGTGGTCTTCATGTAAAATACACTGTTGGCTTTAATAAATTGAATCAATAGAAGGTACTCATCTACCCTCTGCAAAGCTACATGTTTTCTTTATAGAAGCTGCTGGGATGGGATCAGAGTGGGGTGAGGTCAAACCATAAAATCCCAAATAGCAAGATGGCCTCTTTCTCCATACAAGTATAACAGCCTTTGAGTGTGTGTGTATGTAGGATGGAGAGGTACTACTTAAGATTAGTGCCAAGCATAATTTGCAGTGTAAAATGGTCTAGAAACACTGGACTAGTGGAGAACAATATGGTATATTAATTTGTATGTGTGAAGAAATGGAGTTCAGATCCCTACTCAACTACAAGTCTTACTACAATCTTTTGCCAGTCTCCTTCCTTTCCCTCTCTTCCTGTCTGCTAGCCTATCTTACAGATTTGTTATGAGGATAAAAGAGAAGGGCATGGGAGGATAAGACGTTACTAATGAACAAGGTCTTGTTTGAGGACTTTGAGTAGTAATCATTTGCCTCATGGCTAACATTAGCATGTTGCTTTATTCAGAAAATGGTAAAACCATGCAGGGGAAGATGGATTACTGACTTTGCATATTTCAGTCTGGTGGCAGATGCTGTATAAAGCAGAAGGTATTACTGTGTTCTGTTGTCTTGCAGTGTTTCCACCAATGGGATTACATTTTTATCAGTGAACCAACAGTCCATGTTTTAATGCCAGTGCTTCTCTCTGACGTTGCAGGAAGCTAGGAAATTTAACTGGCGTAGCTTGGATTCATGTTGATGATTTTGAAATTCACTTCACACTAAGGTCCATGTAAAATAGACATGAAAAATGTGATTTTTCAGGAGGAAAAAAACAGTCTATCAGTTAGGCAAAACTTGGATGAAAATTTTCATGGTATCAACCTAAGTCTCAATATCAAGTGTGGCCAAACTCAGCCCATAATTGTATATTATTTAGCAAAATCTACAGAAATTTATATGGTGTGTATGACAGTTACCTGAAGTAGTTGATGCTTCAGGTCCAAAACCTTTCTCTTTATTTTTGTCCCATGATGATGACTATAAATTATAGGAGGGGTGGGCAATGTTTTGGGGACCAAGAATCAATTGTCCCCCAGCATGATCCCCCACAGGCCATACTTTGCTTCAGTTACTCAAATACCTCCATTTTCCTTAGCAGATCTGCTCAGAGTGGCTTGGCTATTCCTGTTGCCATTTTGACAATGACTACCCAGGGAAATAGAGGCAATTCCTCTGTAGAACCTCTCAAAATGGCAACAGAAAGGGAAGGGAAGTCCCTTCCTGTCACTGCTTTGAGACTCACTGCAAAAGAAAGTAGATAGTAAGGGGTGGTAGTATTCATGCATCTGAGGTGCTTTCTGAATCATTTAAAGGCAAAAATCATGCCAAAATGGTCAACATTTTTTTCTACAGATTGGATTTTTCTACAGATTTTCTACATTTTTTTCTACAGACCTTAGGGAGAATGGGGAGGAGCTTCAGGGGCTGCATGCCGTCCAGGGGCTGCCATTTAGCCTTTCCATAAATTATAGTATAAACAGTGCACAAACATTTAGAATACTGGATGGGACACTCATTCCATTGGATACGATTCCATCAGTAGAACTGGGCACAAGGGCCATCCCCTCCTCCCTGTGCTCTCCATACCTGCTGGGTGAAACCTATGCAGCAGGTTTACAATTTGTACATATGAAATAATGTTTGTATTAATTCATAGTATAATTACAGAGTAATCTCAGAATATACACTGACCTTCCACTGGATTGCATCTAGTGCTTCACTGAAAGAAAAAACCACAAGAGGTAGCATTATTCTACAAGCATTTTTGCAGCTGTTTATGGAACAATGAGCATGAACAACACCTAGTCTACTGAATGAGTTTTGCAATGATAGTTTGATGGTGATGCAATAGCTAATGCCGTGGGTTGCGGAATACTCTGTGAAGCAGGTTAGAACTGGAGAAAGCCTATAGGATCAAAGCATTGAATTTGACCCGTGTGCAAATGTGAAAATTGAGATTTCACAAGCAGTAGGAGCTTTTTACTAAAGAAATGGCACCATCAGATACAACCCACGGTTTCTTATGTGGTCACACATACAGCTTACACATTATTTTGGGAGGCTAGACTCCTCTTTTATTGTTATGCACATGTAGCTTTGGTGTAACTATGCTTCTTGTGATCAGCTGGTATGAGACTTTTTTTCTGTAGGATCTACAGAGAATGCACAGAAAAAGGAAAGACTTTTTTCAAAGCAATATACAGTTCTTGGGCAAGTTTTCAATTAAAAGTATTTTTCAACTTTTCCATCTGCTCTTTCCTATTACTGATGTTGGTTTCAGATGTACCCAGATTTCTGCCTTATTAGTAGAACAGTCATGGTGCTATCTCCTTCATATATATATCCTTTCAAAATGAATTCTGGTTGCTGTTTGACATGGGAGAGCAAATGGAAATATGCACATTCCCCTCCAAAGAGTTCAGATTGATGGAGTGCATAAATTTGTATAAATGCACATATAGATATATAGGCAGAGAAATATTTATTATGCATAACCTGATGTATATTGACCTCAGGTTATAAGAGCAGAAAATCCCATTTTCTAGCTTGTTTCAAATATAGTAAAAATGCTGCTTCAGTTGCTTTATGCTACTCACATTGGGAAAGGTGCTTATACTGTGATAATTATCATCAAGGAATATTAATGCGTTCAGCATTTGTAACCCAAAAACTCATTATAGCTTAAGCTGTGCATCATCTGTGAAGAGAGAACTTTGCCAGAATTCGCTCTTCACAGGGGTTGCCTCCTGCTTGCAGTGGAGTGGTCAGAGTATTGTAAGAGGTCACTTAGGCTATTTTTGAAAGCAGAAGTTTTGCAATTTTTGATTCACTACCTTCTGTCCAAATAGCTTAGCATTCTTCCTATGAATTTGCTCTTTCTAATTGAAAGCCTGGTGAAGTGCATAAGGCTAAAAGGTGGGTATATAATTACATGCAGAAGGCTAAAGTATAGATGTCAGTTTTGCTCACCAAGGTCATGAGGACTTCAGAGTACATTATCCTGTCAATGTGCAAAGAATGACTACGAGTATTTACGGAAATGGGGATGGATGGATGTTGCCATCTAAGTTCTAAAGATTTTGCTTGAAAAAAGTTGTCTTTATTTTTAATAGTTTTGTGATATTTACTATGGTGCAATAACATCTTTGTCATGATATGATATTGAAGATTTTTAATTTTCCTTTTTGTTCTAGTACCATCTCCATAACTTGAAAAAAAGATTCGCAGAATTAATTTACATTTACAAAGACATTGAATATTTAGTATATTGAATATATACACACATTGCTATGGTATCTACATTGAATCTCAGTAAGGGTGATAGTTTTTTATAGGTATATTACTCTCATATTAGAGTGATATATGATGATGTTAAATTGCCCTAGTTACTTTTCAAAAGTTAACTTTTTTTCCCTGTTGTCCATGGATACAAAATACTGGTTTTGTATCCATTTTTCTTTGACACCCACTTACAATGTTGTACTCTAACAGGCTGTCATTGGTTTTATTTCTTCTTATATCTCTCCTCCCTCTCCCCCCACACACATATAAATATACACACAGAGACCATTATTTCCCTCCCTGCATTGATACGTTGTCTGTCACCTGCTGCTATGTATGACTTTGTATCTCAGAAGGTAGTTCACTATATGCTGAAAAAGGTGGCTGTGTTCTGTGTGGATTTTTTGTTTTTTTACACCAATCTGTTTCTAAGGTCATGCATTCTGAACCTGACCTTGCTCTTGGGAGGAATAGACAAATCTGCTTCATAACTTGCCTTGGCTTTCAAAGAAGACAAAAAACACAGAAGATACAGGACTAGTTTCATATAGGTAGAGCAGCTAAATTAATCAGGAGGGAAACTTGCCATTGGTACAGTTTTCTAAAACAATCAGTTACAATTACTAAACTGAAACGTGTATTGAAGAAGGTTCCACCAAATTAGATTTTTGAGCATAAGACCCATTGCATGATCAAATGAGCTTATAATTCAAATATACACTATGGCAACATAGAAAAAAATAGCTAGCATGCTATTACTTGGGAGTTTTTTTGGCTGACCATTAGTATAGTTAAATTTTTTTAATTGAAGCATACCAAATTGCTGTTAACTCTGACTGGACCTAATCTAAACCTATTTACACTGATTCCCTTCCTTCTTAAATAGCAATGTGCAGATTTATCTTGTTCTGTAGAAGGATGAATCATTGTCCTCAATTTTTTTTTTCCTTAATGCAAGGCTCATTATTCATTTTAGACAGTGATTTGCAAATGTGAGGTCCAGTGCGACTGTTAGAACAAATACAGGATGTTGTGATTGGATAGATTATTCCTTCCAAATACAGTGTGAATGAATGAATGAATGAATGAATATATATATATGGGGAGAGAGATATTTTATTCATTCATTCATTCATTTTACTTATTTGTATCCCACCTTTCTCCAGCAATGAGACTGAAGACAGCTGATGCTGACACTGGTACACTGGTAAGGAATAACAAGAATACAAAACAGCCAGAGAACATTTTTGAAAAAGTGTAAGGAATGAAAAGACTGCGCACATTCAATATGTGGATGTCATGAACTCAATGCCAGTTTTCTCCAAAGAAACATTATGAACGAATTACTTTTAAAGCCTATGAATATCAGTTATATTTTGTTTAATGCCATAGTTCTTACATTTAGACATATTTAATTAATGTATGTTCTGTGCCAGCTGTTAGAAGTAAATTGTATTTTTCTGTTTCATTTGTATACAAAATTTGGCAAGAACTTAATGTGACACATTTCCTTTCAGCATTATTTTTTTCCTGCTCCTGATTTATTTATATTTAAATACTTATAGAGTTATTGATCTAAAGGATAAGACTATGTAGGAGAAATGTGGGCTAAGCTGGGCTCACAACTTTGATGTTTGTTTAATTCAATGGTTCTTAATCTGGGGTCTGTGGGCCTCTGGGGGGACCACAGTGACCTCACAGGGGGTTCACAAAGACTGAAAGGCTGCTCAGCCTTCGCCTCCCCTCAACAGAGCGTCCACTTAACAGGAACCAAGGCAAAGGCAGGCAGGCACTGATATCAACTACGTTCCCTCTCTCCTTCCTTCTCCCATCTTGGCCTTCTCCCCTCCTGATGAAAAAGGCAAAAAAAGGGGGTTGAAGTATTTCCTATAGGAGTCTCGACTGTTCCCAGTTCAAAAAGAGGGGATACAGAGAAAGAAGAAAGGGAGAAGAAAAGAAAGAGAGAAAAACAGAGAGAGAGAGAGAGGGAGGAGAGCAAAGCTGGCTGGCTAAGACGAGTTGCTCTTCAATCTGTTCCAGCCATAAACTGGTCGGAAGAAGCAGGATAAAGGTCTTCTCTCCCTCTCCTGCCCTTCTGAGGGAAGTGGACATTTACTTATTTCTTCCTTCCCTCCCAATGTGAAGTCGCTTGATGAGCAATTTTAAATAAATATTTGATGCACTTTGAAATTTTACATCTTGAGTTATCTTGGGAGTCCACAGCAACAAAAGATGTTTAAAGGGGTCCATGGTAAATAAAAGGTGAAGAACCACTAGTTTAGCTTCCTTACTGGACTTGTAAATTGCTTAAAATATTTTCAATTTGTCTTTCTTAAACAGAATGGTGCAGATTTGTCATCTGTTTTATCAGTTTCACCACTGTTAAAGCATTGTCTCTAATTTTCCCAAATGAAGGAGTGACTGCTTTATTTATCTCTAGATAAATGACCATTGTCATTATAATGCATCTCAAAAATTCAGTTTCAGTCATATGTGCAGTTTGATACAATAAGTCTAGGAAAAGACCTAGCAAAAATAGGTTCCTTTTAAAATTAGTCAGGTTTCCTTTCCTTAAATAATTATTGTTGGATTAATGACTTTATTTTATTTATTTATTTTTTTGGAAGATGAATGCCTGAATGATAACTCAGCTATTAGCTGGAAGAGCCACAGAAATAACGTATCATTCATGTATTCTAAGACCCTAAATATATCTGTAACCAAACCAAAGGAACTTGCACTGTAGCAGAATGTTTGAAAAAGGGAAATTGGAATGGTAGGGGTTTTGGCCAAGTTCCCTTTTCAGATATAATTGCTGCTTCATTAGAACTTGGAAGTGTTCCTATGGCTAAATTTAATCAAATGGTTTTGAATAGTAAGCTGTTATCATCAAAATTCCAGTACAGCTTTGGATTCTGCATTCTTTTTAGTATTTCTTTTTCTGCATAACCAAATATTGCTAATAGCTAAATATAAAATTTGGAATTATTCTTTATTTCTAGTGTTGTAAGGATGGTTTGGACTTCTAATCTTTACTTATTTCTTAGGTGTTCTCCTAGGTTTAAATCCCAAGCTTCTAAGTAAAATGATATCAGGTTGTTTTTTTTAAACGTAGCCATTCATGTAGTTCAGAATTTACCAACTTTATTAATAGTCTTATGGTGATGGCAGTTTATAACTTTGGCTTGAAGTCGTCAAAAGAGCTTAGAGCGAGACCTAAAACCACATCTTTCTCTGAAGAGGTCTATTGCCCAACCTGTAGCCCAAGCCAGTTCATGCCTATTCAGAAATAAGGCCAACTAGGGTTTCTCCCAAGTTAAAGGCTAGGGAATTTCAGCCTTACCAGTCATTTCTAACCAGACAAATTTCCAGTTGCCATCTTGCATTTCAGCCTCCTTCTTTTTTAAACTTAGTTGTCCTAAAGAACCACAAAATGGTTGGAAAGTGTGTCAAAGGACATGCTGGGCATAATAAAAGTATTTTGATTGAAATAAGGTTTTGCCCAAGTGGCATATTAACATTTTCGTTTTAGTAATTTGGTCCTGCTGTCATATGTGTTTCAAAATCATTGTACTTATTTAGTTGATGTGGTCAGGTATGCAGAGTATTTGTTAAACAGTTTTGTCTTTTCCCTTGGTCATGGTGTAGCAAGTGAGTGATAAACCACCCTACTGATTCAATGCACAATAACAGTGTATTCAGATATCCAACATTATCAGGATAACAGTATAGCCTCATATTAAATAACAGTCAAATAAATAATGCAACTGTGATAACCTGTAAAATTTGTAGAATTTCCAGTGGAACAATTAACAAAGCACAAAAAATCATTAGTAAACATACTAGACCATTATTAGGATGACATGAGACTTTACAGAATTTTACTGGGATCCAAATCCTAAGTAGCATTCTGTATATTGTTTACAACTCAGTTTCCCTTTCCACTTAAATCCAAGCTAATTAAGACAAGACAGAGGTGCTCCTGGTCAGTCAAAATGCAGAAGAGGGAATAAGAATTTCGCCTGTGCTGGATGAGGTTATACATGAAGATACAGGTTTGCAGTATGAGTGTATTCCTAGACTCTGTCCTGAACCTGTCTCAGATATGTTCTGCTTGCAGTACTGTAACATTCTCTATAAGAACCAGCATGATGTAGTGGTTTGAGCATTGGAATATGACTCTAGGCCAGGGCTTTTCCAAATGATGTGCCGCGTCACGTTAGTGTGTTGCCTGAAATGTGTAGGTGTGTCGCCTACAGTCTTAGAAGTGTATGTTATTTATAAATCATATATTTTTAAAAATTAGATATTAAAAGTTTTCATGAGATATGTTGTGTCCCCATACATTTTGTTATTACAATTTACGTATGTGCCTGTATCTCTTATAAGGGATTAATTTAACCTCTGGTTTGCTAGTAAAACTGAGTTACTGTGTTGCGAAATGATGCATGTCTAAAGAAGTGTGTCACCAACATGAAAAGTTTGGAAAACTCTGTTCTAGGCCATGGAAACCTACTGGGTCACCCTGGGCAGGTCACATTCTCTCACCCTTAGGGGAAGGCAGAAGCACAGGCAAGCCTCCTCTGAACAAATTGTGCCAAGAAAGCCCCATGGACTACAACTCTGGAGGCCAGGGTTTGAATCCCTGCTCAACCATGGAAATCCACTGGTGACCTTGGGCAAGTCACACTTTTTCAGCCTCAGAGGAAGGCAAAGGCAACTGCCTTCTAAACAAATCCTACCAAAAAGACCCCTTGATAAGGTCTCCTTAGGATCAGCGTGAGTTGGAAACAACTTGAAGGCAGACAACAACAATATTGTTCCCCTTCGAAAAGGGCTCAGAATATTCAGTAAGCCTTAAGAGTTGCAAACATAGTTAACCGGAGCTGGCTACAGAGGCAATACAACTCTTTTGTTGCAGCAGGTTCCACTGGTTGCCTGTCCGCTTCTGGGAACAATTCAAAGTGTTGGTTATGACCTTTAAAGCCCTATATGATTCGGGTCCTTTCTGTCTAAAGGACTGTGTCTCCATATATGAATCTACATGAGCTTGAAGATGTTCTTGGGGGACCCTTCCCTCAGTCCTGTCACCTTCCTAGGAACATTTGATAGGAACCAGAGAGAGGGACTTCTTGATGGCTGCTCCAGGCTATAGAAGTGCCTTCATAAGGACATTAG